>VXBZ01008084.1:1377406-1445629 GCA_013399135.1 Heliornis fulica | reverse complement strand
GCGGCGGGCCGCTCCCGCGGGTGGAGAGCCTGTCTCTGCCCCGGTTGCGGCGGGGATGCTGAGAGAGCTGGCGGCGGGGGCGGCGCCGTTCAGGGAAGAAAAGCGCTTCCCTGGGGAAGAACGCGAGTGGGGTGCTGTGCGAACAGAGAGGACAGGCGGGCGCCGGCTTTGGGGAGGGCGACTCCCGCTGCTCCGGGCAGTAGCTGCTAGCCGCGGCGGCGGGTGGGGAGTTAGACCTCAGGCACCCGGGGTTCAAAGTCAGGCCGTGCGCCTCTGCGCGCGTTGCGTGGCCGCTGCGCGGTTTAACTGGGAGGCTTGCTTGCTTTCCCAGTTTCAGGCCGAGCTCTGGCTGAGTTCTCCGGAAGATCCCGGTGCAGCGCTCTTGAAACTGGTATTCTGAGACTGGAGCCGCGTTAAATGAAAGCCCACGAGCCCTCTCATTTTCGCATTGGTTATGCCTCTGAGAATGGTCTTCTGTAGGGTTTACCATAGCTATACCTTGTTCCGGCATCTTCTGTTTGCTTTGTCGTCAGGCTTACTTAAGACGCGACATTTATTAAAACACAAATATTAGGGCAATATATTCCTAAGCTTCTTAAACTTTGGCCTCCTTTGAAGTCTGTGACTCACTGTTTGAGAAATGCTGGCCAGTTTGAACAGCAAACTGCAAATACTGAAAGCTGAACAGCAGCAGTTGTTAGGGATAGCTGTGTATCAGGTTTGTTATGTCAGTACCTTTCCTGTAAATTGTTAGTCGTTTTAAATAAAAAAAGAAAAAAAAATGAATAGCTTGGATTGTGTTGCTCTTGATTCTAGTTGGATGAAGAAGGGTGACCCTGGGCATCTTTGTTCAGAATCAGATGCGAATCCAGCACTGACAATTGCTTTACTGGGTTTGGATAATCCTGGAGCAAATTTTGTTTATGCCATCTCATTTTTGTGTTTAGGAGGCAAAATAGCGAGTCTAAAAAGTGCTTCAAAACACTTAATCTATAGGACTAAGGGCTTTTTCTTTTTAACTGAGTTGTGGACCTGATGTAACCATCTCCAGACGGTTTATCTTTTGCTTGTTGCACAATTAAGTGTTTTCTTAGGGAAGCTTTTCATTGTTAGGATTCTTCTTAGAAGACAGTTATTGTTTCTTATTGTGTCTTGAAGGTTGATGACCTGTTTTTGCCTCAAGGTAATTCATTGAAGAAAAGTGTTCTCAGTTCTCATGGATGGTCAGAGTAATTTTTGTACATGAATCCTTAGTTTGATTTTTTTAATGGAACTGTTTACTGTAAGAAAAAGTTCAGATGCCTATTTCCTGTTGATAAAGACTTATCCTGGTTAGCTAACTCGTTGAAATAATCTACTTGTTCTGTAAAGCTCAGGTAGGTTCTATGTTCATTTTGAGTATGTTTAGGAGAAAAATTGAGCTGAGTTTTTTTTTCTTAGTTATTGAGAGACTGTTCTTTTAAGCAGTGTTTTAACTGATCTCGGAGCTTGCAGTAGAGCATACCAAACCCTTGGTTATATAAAAAGCCAGTTCAGACTGTGTTCACCCTGCTTACTCTGGCTGCCTTTGGTTAAAGTGGCAGCATATTAATTCTAGTTGTTAGGTGCTGTGGGGGTGGGTGTTTGTCACAACTAGTTCTCTGGTCTCTGTACTCGAAATGTAAATCCGCATCAGGGTTGAAAATCCTCTGTCAGCAGGATGGCACTGCGACTTGCTTTCATTTCATAGCCCTGTGGGATTTGTAATTGGGAAGTCTTGATGTCTGTTAATTCCCGCCTCGTTGCTGGACTGTGCAGCGTGATAAGTTGTGATGTATATGACTACATCCTAAAAAGAAAATCAACAACCTAGTTCACATGAGCAGTTAAGCAACTTGAAAGAGTAAATAGAAAGCTTTGTGTTGCAAACGTTGGCTTTTTAAATTTAGTCATCTTGAAATGTAATCTTGAAAGTATTTTGAAGGTAGCAGGAGAGAAGCTCTCTTCTTACAGATGAAAGAAGTGGTCAACAGATGATCGAGTTAAAAACAAAAAAGCAGGGGAAAAAGCCCCACAAAACAGAAACCCAGAGAGTACTCTCAGGACTACTCGGACTTGGTATATTTTTAAACCTGGACTTTATTTCTGAATAAATGGTTGCTACTCTCTTTGAGATAAAGCTTAGAATAATTTTTTTTTATTCTCTTCACATGCATTTCAAAGCTTGCCTGAAGAAGTTGGTCCAGTGGAGAAATATCACTTGGTAAAAATCAAGTGTGTGTGAAGTTATGACTTTTTTCTACCTGAAAATAATTTTAAAAAAATCTTAACCTGTAAGTCAAAAATGTGAATTAGAAAAACTTACAAAATACCCCAGAAGGTAAAGTTGAGGGATTTGTTAGCTGCTGTCTTTTAATAACAGCAGTGTGATGTTCTTGAGAGTGCAGGATCAGGTTTATCAATACTGGAGGCTTTCTGAAGCAATCCGTGTGTGCAACAAACACAACTCTCTGACAGACTTAAGCCAGTAAGGTTGTTCCAAATAACTTGAAAGAATGGGATGGCTGCATGGCTTTAGATACTTGGAATGAAAGTGAATCTTAGGAATGTAGTTCTCTAAAAATAATAGGCAACTGTGCAGATTGGAGTGTGATTGTATGTGAGAAATGACTCCTGTTGTCCTGAGTTTAAAAGGGTTTTTTAATCCTTTAGTTAATCTCTTTGTGTGGATGATCGTAATATAAAAAGTACCTTTAAAACTCAGAGCGCTTTGTAGTTGGACAGTATATGGAGTAGATTTAGAAGCTTATGGGATACTAGTGCTCTCTGAATTGAGACTGGCTGTGACAGTGATTTGAAGAATAACCTGTATAAATTGTTCTGACATCAGCTTTTGCCTGCCATAAGATGCGCTTTCAAAGCATTAGCTGTGAGTTAATGAAGAAATTGTGCATACGCTAATTTTATGATTCTGTCCCAGAAAGTGCTTAGCACATCCTGATCTGCTTAGCTTTTATGAACCCTTTTTATCCTTGGGTTTACAACTACCAGTAAAAGGAAGATGGTGATTGAGCACGTGTACACATCAGGATTCTTTAGTTGTAGTTAGAATGTATTGTAAGGCTTGTATCAAAGAGGCTGGGCAGGGAGATGGGCTTTCTTGGATTGAAGCCCCCAACTGAAATCTGTAATGAGTCTGCCCTGAAGGTTGTGTGGGTCAGATTGGGTCTGGGATTTTGGCAGGAATAAAGACTGGTACAGGTATGTTGGAAAGGAGTGGATTTCTGTATTGCTTTGTATTCCTACCTATTCATTTGAAGATTCCTGTTAATTTCAATGAGAGAATACTCCTAGTTTTGGTTTGCATCATGCTGTACCTCTATGCAAATGTGCTTGTTGAAAGCTTCTGTAATGCAAGAGGAGCTCTGGGGAAAAAAAAAAAGTACTGTATTGGCATTGTGATAATGTCACTTTGTTTGCTTTAACGCTCCTGTTCTGCACAGGCCAAAGCTGTGCTGGACAGGTTGGAGATGACAGAAGCAGAGGGTTTGCTAATTGAACGTTTATTGGCCCTGTTACTGATTTCTGTCTTAAACCTTGAGCTTGCATCTGTCAGTGAGGGGAAGGTGTTGAGTGGCACAGTTGGGGAGGGAGAGGCTTGTGTTCCAGTGTGCCTCTTGCCCTGGAAATCCTCTCTTCAGCAGAGTGTTTACAGGAGGCTGTCCTAATGCTTCCCACAGAACCGCTGGTGTAATGTGCTTGTAACAAGGCTTGGAATTTTGCATGGTGACTCCTGTTGTGTAGGTACTTAAATCCCTTCAGAAGGCCGGCAGTAAAATAAGTGTTTCGTGCATTTTATGGCAGGAAGAAATGAAGGGTTTTGTACACTGTTCACATAGCCAGAACTTTTGTTCCAGGCATTGGATTTCAGAATGAATACTCTGTTCTTATATATAGTGTGTCTTGCTTGGAAGTGTCTTTGTTCTGCAGTTAAAGTTGGGAGAGAAGCTGCTGTGGAAGTCTCAGATCCTGAAAAGTCAGGTTAGGATATGCCTGGTTTACAGCCTGCTCAGGTTGAAAGTGCTGCATGTATCAGAGGCACTGGTGGAGTGTGCAAACAAATGCTTGTCTCCATCAATTATTGAATATTTACTTTCTAAAATTATTTGAAAATCAGTGAGGTACTTTCATGCTGTACCTTCTAAAAGACTTGTCCTAGAAACTTCAGATGTGTTCCCGTTATGCAAGTGGTGTGCCAGAGTGGCATGTACCCCTGCAAGGTTGCTGTGTAAGGCCGTGGTTGTTGCAAGGAGATGTGTCTTACTTCAACACTTCAACTCTTTCTGAAATGTTTTTCTCCAACTTAGTAGTTCTTTTTCACTTTAGTGTTCTTATCACTGAGTATTTTGCACAATAGTGTTTTGCTTTTTTGCTTTTCTTGTCTTCAGCTTTCATTGCTAATTGGGCTTGTGGCAAAGGCTGCCCTTCTTTCAGGGGGAGGGTGTGCAGTGTCTTTTAATACTTGGGGTGCCTGAAGAGGGTGTTATTTCTGAGAATGAAAACTTTTGGCTGAGAACAGGGAAAAATACAACTCTTAATCTAAAAAGCTTTTCATAATTTCTGGTAAAAATACTGATTTGCTAGAACAGCCAGACCAGTCCCAGAGCCAGTGCAAAGAACTGCTTGGGTGGGTGAGTAAACAAATTGGTGTAAATGATTTAAACTGGATTGGACTGTAAGTAAAATATTTCAACAGTCCACGAATTAGCTTGGGTGCACAAAGGAACCTTCTTGGCTTGGATGTTACTTGGAATGGCAGTCAAGATACTGCTTTAAAGGCAAGAAGTAATTTAGTACAAAAAATTATAAAATGCCTATGAGTCGGTGATAGAAGGCTTCATTATCATCTAGGACAGAATTCATGCTGCTAAATTAATGCTAGTGTTCTGCTCCTTGGCACCGTGTTAAGCAGCGTGGCATTACTGTGAGTTATAAGCGTGGGGAGCGGCAGAGCAGCTGCTGGTGATTCGAGCCTGCTGCTGAAATGCTGTGCCAGAGTAGACATGCATGTGATGAGGGAAGCCCTCAAAGGTGTGCAAATTAGATGTTACTACAGATTCTAAAAGCCTTCAAGTGCAATCCTAGTTCATGGCTCTTCTACTGTTTTCCTGTGGTCTTTGTTGTCAGTATCAGGTTTTATTGTGTTTTCCCAAAATGTGTTCATTTTCTCAAGCCTCTTTCTTTAAAGAAAAGTTTTACAATGGTAGGAGATTCTATTAAGATACAATCAGTGCCATATTCCAGAAGTCTTGTACCACAACACCATAGGAACTGCCTTCAACTTCCAAATCAACACCTCTTGACTGGGCTTGGTGACTTCTGTTCTGCTACGAGTGCCTGGGTGTCTGGATACTCCTTTTAGAAATGGAGTAATAGGATGTGTGTGTGTACTTGACAGCATGTGTCTGATACAGGCTGTTGTCTGTTAGGGGCACTGTATCAATACAAGACACAATTATAGTACTGAAAAGGTGACTTATCTCAGCAACCTTTTTGAGGAAAGGATGTGAGAAATACTGGTAGCACTGAGAGAAAGGAATGAAGAGATTCTCCACCAGGAATCCTCCACTGTAAGACAGCTGACAGTCATGGGTAAATGGCTCGTTCTCTCTCTGTTCTTACATTTTTATGTTTGAGTATACACTAGCTCAAACCTGACTGTCTTTCTCTGCTTAGGATTTACTGGCATGTGTCCATGATCTCAAGATCAGATCAAGGGGGGCAGGAGACGTTTGGGGCTGGAAGTGGGATGCAGGACTACCACTTCTGCAGTAAATCAGTTAAATCTGATAAAATGCAGCCTTAATCTTGTTTTGCAGTCTCTGTGTGCTAATGCATTTAAAATGCTGATGGCTGGAATCTCATTGTCTGAAGCGATGCAATTCAGTACTGTCACAAGTATCTGTGTTGGTCTCCTCTGAATAAGTAACTGGTTTTGGTGAAACATTCCAGTTAGGAGACAGGCTGGAGAGCATGTACTTTGCGAAAGGTGGGCAAGATATTAAAAACCTAAAATAACTGCAAAATACAACAGAGTTGGTAAAGGCTTTGCAAAAAAGGTCTAGTTTCAGTTATTTTGCATTTTTCCGGAACGTAAAACAAATTAGTGGGTAGTGGTAGGAAATGAGATGGTATCAGAGCCTGCTGGTAGCATCCTTAGCCTAGATCTGTAGATCTAGTCTTCAGCTTTTTTACCCCTTAGGGGTCCATCATAGCTTTAAAAATTACCATAGTAATGCATACTGGTTTTCTGTGGTTATAAGTGGCTTTTAAATGAATGGTGTGTGCTTCGTTTTTAACATGCATTAAGAAAAACAAATGGTTCTTTGTGTTCATCAACTGCCGTCTCGGGTACTGAATCCAGGGTTGTATCTGGGGAGATTGTGCTGAAGCAGCCAGTGTGAACAGCTTTCTTCCTTTGGCTGGTACAGACATTGCTCTCCTAAAAGCTTGGTCTTTGGGCGTTTTTAAGTGTGAGTCCCTCTTGCTGTGCTCCAAGATGGATTCCACTAAGTTACTGAGGACAGGGTGAGGATTCCATCCTTTCACTGTTTGGTTTGTCGTTGTGTTTTTGGGGTTTTTTTTTGTTGTTGTTGTTGTTGTTGTTGTTGTTGTTGTTGTTTTTCTTCTGTGCTGCCAGGGGCTGGAAGGTAGTTTACTGCTGACTGTGGGCTCTTGTTGTGGATCTGCTGAGCTTGCTCTCATAGAGCCACCTTTCTCTTTGACAGGCTGATGAGGGAGAGAGAGCAGGATTTGTTCAAAGCAAAAGATGTTTTTCCAGCTTTGTCACCCTTTTAACTTATCCAGTTGTTTTAACTGATAAATCCCAAATAAATTATTTTGTAATCGAGAAGGTAAGTGTCAACTAACAACTATAGGCACCTCTCCACCTCTGTAGGCTTTATTGGCACTCTTCACTCTGTGAGGTCCAACCCCCCCACCCTTCACAGGCCTGTTCTGAACTGATCCTGTGGATATCTTCAGTAGCAAAGTGTCAGGCAGTGGGTAAGGTGACATCTTCATTCTCCATTTCAGCCACATGGCATTGGTGGATCTGCACCTGTTTGTAATAAATGCTCAAGGGATGCAGAAAATCTCCCTGCTTGTATCAGAGAGATGGTTCCCTGTGTGTTCCAGGAGGGCTGGGTAAGCAGTGTACTGCTGATAGCTTCCTCTTATTTTCCCTTTGCTTAGAATTACTCTCTCCCAGGTATCAGCTGTAAACTGCTTTGAACTGCTTTACCCTCTGTTGTCCAGAAATAGGCCTCAGCTGGGGAGAACTTAAGAAAACTCTTGAATCATTTAGAAGACAGACGTGTTTGAACTGAATCTTGCATGAGTGTCTGTTTTTGTGTGAAGCCTTTGAAAAGGAGAGCTTAGGCTGTTTTTCTCTGGGAAGATCACCTTGTGGAAAGCCTGCTCTCTGGATTATTTTTGTCAGCTGTAACTTCTACAATTAACTTGTCTTACTAGTTTAGTTTCTACTGTTTTTTTTTTTATTCTTGTCAGACCAGTTACCAGTAGCTTCATCTCTGATAGTTTTTTGCAACCTCCTTCACACTCACTTGATGAGGTTGAGCCAAATTAGATCTGGATGTTCTTTCCCATGAAACCCCAAACTGCGATTTCAAACCACCTGCACTTGTGCCTTTCAGTGTGTTCCTCTAAGGCCCAACAGCCACCAGTAGACCATGGCTAATTGGTGCAGCAATAAATGCACTGTACCATTCAGATAGGGGTAAGCAGACTTTTCTGCTTCAGTAGAGAATCACAGTATGTGCCTGCCCTGTGAAAAGTAAAGGTTTCCTTCCCCCACTCCCTTCTGTGTCTGGGCTTGCAGCTTCTGTTTTTGACTTTGTGCATATCAAGCTGAAAAATTCATGGTGTATGAGAGACAATAGTTTTTAAACTACATTCATGATGATACTAAAAGACTCGTGCTTAAATTTCTTTGTTCTTGATGAGACTAATAGCATGCTATTTTGAGTCATACTTAGCAAAAGTGGAACTATTAAACTTCTGTATCTCTGCAAGTCGCTAACTGTTGATTACGTGTTTGGAACAATTGCTTGAAGTATTTCTATGCTGTTACATCATTTGAAGCTATACCTTGTGCCTGGGACAGTATATCTGGTGACTAATCTCAGTGTCGTTTGGGTATTAGATCTACTTGCTTCCAAGTCAGCATTAAAATGTTACTCCTTTGTCATGAGACCAGAAAGGGTGTTTTAGTTAGTACGTACAGATGCAGAAGCTGCCACGCTTTCACTGGACTTAAACCATGCAGGTTTACTCAAGGAGAATTCTGTTCTCTGTAAACTGGCACTTGGGTTTTCGTGTTTGTCTTTATGTATATAGAGAAATGCTGAACAGAGGTGTTAGGCTATTTGTCAGTTTTTGAATGGCAAGCTATATAATCAGCTGAAGAAGCCAGCTAAGTATGCCTAAAGCTGAAAAGTTAAAGTAATGGTAGTCCCAAGAAGGTGGTTGATGTGACTTCTCTCAGAATGGTTGATCCCACTTGTGTTCTGTGGATTACTGTTGTAATGCTCTGTCAGGGCTTGGTGGCAGCAGCTGAATGATGTGTCCTGCCTGCTGCGTCCTCTCCCGCAGTGGGGCTCAGGGTTTCCTGGGGATGCACACATGCAAACATAAACCAGAGGAATTCACTCCCCTCCTTGGCTTCGAGGGCTCTGGAACAGGAGCTGGGGAGTAGGCTGGGAAGACTTTCTGAGAATGAGCAAATCTGATATTGGACACGGATTATGTCAGAATAGCTTAAATCTATGAGCTGTCAAACAGCATTCTTTTAAAAGCTGTGTTTGTGCTCTAATGCAGCATGATTTGTTGCACTACAAGTAGTGATACATTAAGGCAAGAAGTATGAGCCTTTTGTGCTGAGTGCTTTTCCTGACTGTGAGTGCTAAAGCAGTCATTAATGCCGTTGTGAAAATATACCTTGTGTTTTAAAATGCTGATTCACAGCCGATGGTATCTTTTGTTTTCTCCATCAAGGGATGTAATGTTGCTCTGTGCAGCTCACGAAGATCCCTCCTTAGTGTAAGCAAAATAGGAAAGAACTGATGTGTGTGCATGTGTAATAAAGGGGTAGAATGAGCTACAGTGTGTTCTTGATAAAATTTTTGACCTTTTTATTGCATTTTTATGAAGAACTAAGGAGTTGTTACAGCTGGAAGGGGAGACCAGAGGTACTGCAGTTGGAAGCGTAAGAAAAAATTTCCATGAAATGATTGAAACCCTGTTTCAGAAAAATGATTTGAAGTATTTGTGTAACTCATTTTTTCACATTTAGTATTTTATTGTGGTCTGTTGTGGCATGGTCTCTTCCGTGGTGGAAGAGTTTACGCTGCATATGCTTTCCACTGCAGGTGATCCTCAAGTTGTAGGACAGGAAGAAATTGAGATTCTAAACACAAGGCTGCTCCCAGCTGTGTTAAGAGTCCTGACCTGTTAGTGTGCCTACTACTGTGGCTGACGAGGCTGTAGTGTAGTTCCCAAAACTTGCATCAGAAGGCTGCTGTGTTCTTGTATGCTTAAAGATCTCCTGTAGCTGTCACATTAACAGTATTTCCTGGGCAGGTGTTTGGCTTTGAAGTGGCAGATGACTGATGTTTAAGTGTACTTGAAAACTCCTCTGAAAACTCAATTTGAATACAATTTTTCTGGACTTATTTGAAGTCTGCATGAAGTCTTGCTGCCCTTTGGGCTTCCAGGCCTGATGGCTTGGCTCTATGGATGCTGTGTAGGATATGGAGGGACTGAAAGATGCTGTTCTGATGCAAGTGTTTGTTTAGATGTTGGATCCTGTTTTATGGAAGTAAATCAGTTTCCCCTAAGAAGCAAAACTGTTCAGACCTGAAGGGAAAACCAAACCTCTGTGGAGGCTGTAGCTAAAGCCAGTACCTTGATTTGCCATTTGTCTCTCTATTTTCACTGGGTTTTGCATGGGCTTTTTTTTATATCTACTTATTTTATCTTAACTCTTAAGTGTACTTGATGATGCTGAGCATAAAGAAATCTCTCAGTTTTGATCTATACGTGGACATAAGGAACTTTTTTCAATCAGTGGCTTTAATTTCAGCTTAGTAATAATCATTGTGACAGATCTCCTTATATGACAAAGGACGTGTGTGTATATATTTGCTTCAGATTCGTTTTAACTTGCAGTAACTTAAATCTGTCAGATTCCACTTTGTGACATGGTATCACCCCAGTAACTTTTGTGGATACTTCTCTTTGAAGTAAATTTCTGGTGTTTTTTGTTGCGAATTTCTTAAAGTCCTTTAATAATTTTGATGAATGAGTACCTATGAACTATAAATGCATGTCTTTATTTTTTTAGGCATCTAATGGGAACAGCTAGTTGGGAGACACAATTGAGGGGAATATGGAATATTATTAATTTTAAATACTTTTTTTAATAGGCTTCCTGTTTGGCATGTCTTTTGTAAAGACAGTCTTTCATCAGCAGTGCAATGTGCTTCAGGTGATGCTTGTGCCCTGGGAAATGATGATGAAAAAGTCCAGGAAAAGGTATGCTTAATAAATCATGTTAATTAGCTACTCAATCTCACTTGATACTAAGTAATAAAAAAAGAATAATGCACTTTGACTCAGTCTTCACAGCCAGCATGTTTAATGTAGTTAATTGTTCTGTGAACCATTTTTTTCCCTTCAAGTTTGTTGCTGTTAGTAGACAATACACTTGGGTGGTTTGTGCGTGTAGGGGAACAAATAATAAAGCTAGTGATGGTGGCTTAAGTTTGGGTGCCAGATGTTAGAAGAAATGTTCTTTGGGGATAGTGTGCAGCTCTGCAGAGACCATGACAAGAGGTGATGGCCTGGAGGAGCCTAGATGACTACTGGATAATATGTCAGGTACATCTGGGTTGTGTTAAACCCAGTGCAAAAATGATTGCTATCATCTATAGAAGACTTGATTGTTTTATTAAGTCTTTATCAGTTTGTTTTCCTCCTGTTTAATAAAAATCTAAAAATACATATATGAAATGCTAATAAGATTGTGTTCCTTATTTTCATTACTCAGCACTGTAGATTAAATCGAGTGTCATTGTCCCACCCCAACTACCTCATTATAAGTTTCTGCATGTTGCAATTTTATAGTGAATTCCCAACCAGTTGAGTCATCAGAAAGTCATCATAATTTCATTTATTGATTTACTCAGGTAAAGAATCAGTCCTATGATAAGCTTGAGTACTGTTGATGTAACTGGTCTTAACAATTTCTTCTGTCAGTTAGTAGTAGTGCTAATCACTGTCCTCATTACCAGAAAGCTTTTATATGCCACATCAAACCTGGAAAATGTGTGTTGAGCAATCTAGTTTACTCAAGTGGTGAGCTGTCTGAGCAGAAAAAAATACTTTAAATACTGTCAGCTTCCTAAGCATTTCAACACAAGCGTGGCTGTATTTTTTATTTTATTTTTTTGCCAGTTTGTGCAGCCAAGTAGCATTTAGTCTTATTCTTCTGGAATAAGGCCTTCTTGAGTTTAATGGCTGATGTAATAACACTGGAAAAAATCAAGTAAGCTTTGCAGGCTGGGAAGAAGTATATGCTCCCCTGCTTTTTCTTTTTTACAATATTCTCTTCATTCTATTAATATGACTGCATTAAGTAGACTTCTTGACTTAAACCCAAAGGTGTGTGAGGTAATGTATCTTTTGTTCATGAAAGAAAATTCTCTTGTGTATGGGAAATGTTAAGCATGTTGTGTATTACTCCTAACTAGGCTGCTGGAGCTGTCCTGCTCAAAGAGAGCAATCTTGCAGCCCTTGATCAGTTTTTTTTAGATCAGTTGTCTCTTCAAGACATTGATGCTATTTAAACTTCAGGACTAGGATGTGAGCTGATAATATGCAGGGTGTGGGGAGGGCAGGAAGTGGGTTTTTTAAGTATTTAAGATTTTCATGAACAATTTTGTATGTCCTGCTCTTTCAGTGTATGTCTTAACTCTCAAATTTATACAATTGTGTCATCGTATAATGTAGCAGCCCGTTTTGGATCCAAACACTCCAGTGTTTGACTGTGGGATTTTAGATGGGCCTTATAAAATAAGGGGGACGTACAGTTCTGCCAGATTTCTTGCTGAATTTTAAAGTGCTGCTTAAAAGTAACTTGTGTGTTGTAGTCCCAACTTTAAAAAAAAATGTTTGAGGGTCACATAAATTCTCTAATTCTATGGTTTGGTGGTTTTAAAACTTTTCCTTCCTTGAGCATGTTTGGGTTGGGTTTTTTTTTTTACTTTGTGAATTCACTGCACTTGATAGTAAGTCTGCAGTTGTGAGGATACAGCAGACCTGGGAAATTTTGCTAGTTCTGCTGATAAGACTAAAATTGACATGCACCAAGTGTTATATTTTTTTAATGGGTGTCATAATTGCAAGTCATTTTAGGATTGTCTTTCCCTCCTGTTTTGGGCAGCATGGAGATAGGGAGGATTTGCCCATGTGGGAAATCATAGCAGAATGAGTAACTTTCCTTAGCATGTAGACCAAGCAGTTCAAGACATGGTTAAGTGGTCTTTCCTGGGAAGATGTAACTGAATTGTTCTAATATGCTTAGTCCTGGTACAGAGACTATAAACATGTGGGCATTTGCTCTGAAGATTCATGTAGAATAACTTACTGCTGACCTTTTTGGTTGTCAAGGTAGTAGTATTCAGTGTGTAGCAAAGTCCTCTTTCTAGGCTGGAAGGTCAGTGTTCCTGCATGCTTGCTGTTTTACCTTCCATGTACTAGGGGGAAGAGGGCAGCCCCAGACTGGCATCGGAGCCTGCAGATGCAAGTACACGGAGTTACTCTGCAGAAGAGCTACTTGATGACTTCACAAAATCTGTCCAGGCAAGACTTTTATTTCATTTACTGTCTCCATACACTCTTCAAATGCTTCTTAAATTTCAGACTCTTACATTTTGGTTATCTAAGGCTTGTAAGAACCATTTATTTTGTTGCATTTGCATGTAGAGTTGCTGTTAGACTGTTTACAATGAAGAGGCAAATGTGTACAAGTAATTTAAGATTTGTAGGTACTGACTAAAATCTTTCCAAGGTAAATGAAAATTGGATGTTATAGGTATGGATGCTTCTTTACAAATAAAACATTCATTCAAAACATTTCATCCTCCCTGGCTCTGTCAGTTTTATTTCCTTTGGTAAAGTGAAACAAGAGTTATGTTTCAGTTCTATATGCCCTTAATGCTGTTAAGGCAGTATTCAGTATTAAATGTTATAAAGCCCAATGTTAAAGATGATTTATTTATTTGTATTTTTATAGATTACAAGACAACATATGTAGGACTTATTTCTGACATGTATTGTGTGATTTAGATATGTAATTGTACTGTCAGGCATTCCAGACCCCTTCATGTTCTGTTAGATGACTCAGGACAATCCACCTGTTACAAGAGGCTTTTGTTTAACTGTTGTAGAAAATACTACAAATCTGACCTTTTCAGTGATGGTGCTCTTCTGGACTTAACTCTTGTTTTGATTACGCTGTGCAAGGGCTAATGAAAACTGAAGACCTGGAATAACTAAGACTACTAGAATCCTAGAAGTGATAAGCGATTTATATTGTCATTCGGTTACAACACTAAATCATGATTTCTGAATAGTTTCAGACCACTGTTGCAGTGATACAATTGAAATCTGTCCTCAAAAATAAGCTTGGGATGAAACTAGTAAATGTAAACTGCATTGTAATGGAGCATGCAAGGAGAAACATTTATTGCAGTTGAAGTATTTGAGCCTGTTTTCTCACAGCTCTTTACGGAAATGTGTGGTTGAGGAGCTGTTGCACATGCCTTCTGCAGTTAATAGTTTTACACTCTTATTGCAGACTATGGAACAATGTTGCAAGTATCCCAAAGGAGCATTGAATACCATCTAGGTTTCACAGAACCTTGAACACTTCTTTATGAAGAAGGAAAATTTTTCTGATTGGTCTTGCTGCCTGGTTTTCAGGTGCATCGATGACACAAATCTGAACTGCATAACTGTTAAAACACTATGTGAGCTGTCATTGTGTGAATGCTTGTCCTGGTGGCTGTGTGGTACTTAGTTGCCAGGTTTTGAAAAATGTATTTTCATCTGTAATGTTTTCACAGACTACAGAACTGAGTGAAACGATCCAGCCTGCAGTTGATACTCCCTCTGCAGTAGATTTAAATGAAGCTTTGTCTAGCGTAGTTGCAAGCACTGAAAACATTTCCAGTTCACCTACCTCAGAGATACCTCCAGTCTCACAACTCGAGTAAGCTTTTGTTTCCTTATTGTTTTGGTCTTGGAGAGAATATCACTTTGATCTTGTTAGAAGGGTAGGGATAAGATTAGACTGCTGCTACATGAATCTTTTGCTGTTTGGTTTATGGTGTCAGTGTAATAAAATATGCCATCATTTACTCTGTGCATGGATTGTGTTGTGTACTTGAATAAAGTGTCATATTATTTTCATTTTCAGTTTCTAAGCTTCTGCTTTGATGAAAAACCTTAGGTCTTTTTTTGTGCTGGGTTATCTGTACTATAAATGGCCTCAGGCCTTTACTGTAAGGATTTCTGCCCTTCTGTGGTGGTTTGATCCTGTCTGGAGGCCAAACTCCCACCAAAGCTGCTCTGTCACTCCCCTCTTAGTTGGACAGGAGAGAAAATACATGTTGAGAGGCTTTGGAGTGAGATATGGACACGGAGAGATTATTCTGCAGTTAGTATCATGGACAAAACAGACTCAACACAGAAGAAAAGAAGACTCTCTAATTTATTACACTACACACACAGAGAAACCAGAGTCAGATAATAAGTACAAAACAGCTCTTAAAACACCACCCACCACCCCTCCCTTCTTTGCAGACTTCACTCTATTCATGATGTTTCTCTTCCCCAGGATGGGGCGGCGTGAGGAGCAATAGGGAATGGAGGCTTCAGTCTTCATTCAGTTCCTCATGAGTTGTTCTTCTTTGGGGGTGGAGTGGGGTTAGGGCATTTCTCACACTTTTCCCCTGTACCAGCGTGGGGCCCCTCCCACAGGGGACAGTCCTCCATAGCCTTCTCCACATGAGTCCTCTCCCACAGGGCCTAAGCTCTTCACCAACTGCCCCAGTGTGAGTCACTGCTAGAAACTCATAGAATGTCTCTGTCTCTCAGTCCCAGACTGCTGCCTCAGCCTGGTCCCCCACAGAGTCACAAGCCCCCCCCAGCAAACCTGCTTCAGCCTGGGCCTACATCTCTCTCTCTGCCTCTTATTGTTCTCCATGAGCTGTAGGTGCTGCCAGGGGCTTGCTCCAATGTAGGTCACATTCTTCCACATTCCTCCACCTGCTCAATGGTGGGCTCCTGCCTGGCCCAGGTACTTCTCCATGGGCTACAAGTGGGGTCTCTTTGTCCTCCATAGGCTGCAGGGAGACACCTGCTTCACCATGGTCTTCTCCACAGGCCGAAGGGAATCTTCTCTCAGCTCCTCCTCCCCCCCCTTCACTGACCTTGGTGTCTGCAAAGTTTCCTACATCTTCTCATTCCTTTCTCTGGTGGCAAAATGCGGCTGTTTGCGTTTTTCCATCTCAAAAATGTGATTCCCTGAGGTGTTATGACCACTGCTGAGTGGCCTGGCCGGCCTTGTCTGCAACAGGGTTTGGGAGTTTGGCCTTGGGAGCCCAGCTGGGATTTGTTTTGTTGGACCCTTCAACTTTCTAGCTGCTTCTTAAAGAAGCCACGTTGCAAACCCACCACACCTTCACAAATACAGTTTCATATCTGTTGTAACAAGAACAAAGGCTGCTTCAGCAATGGCCTTTGGAAAAGAAGAACTTTGCAGAATGTTATTCCAGGAGCAGTCAGAAATAAGTTCTGATATAAAGGGACTTTTGATGAAATAGCAAATTTTAGTATAAGGACAACCAAGACAGTTTGTAATTCTGATAGGTAGTAGTAGTGTATTGCTGATGTGCCTCTGCTGCAGGCAGTCAAGAGTGATGTGTATGGTTTTGCTTCCCTTCTGTGGAATGCTGTGTGAGCAAATATGAGCTGTTATATGATAAGTCACATCTGTACTTCTAGGTAATTTCTTAAAATTCTCCTGTGGTTTTTAATGTGTGCTAAGGGGAATATAATCTTCTGCTTGTTGCAGATAAAGATCTAGTCCTTCAGTAGATTAAAAAACTTAACACGTATAATGTGAAGTACACACTTCTTGTTCTTTGTTTTGGGGTTTTAAAAAAATTACAGATTTTTCTGGTTTGCAAAATCTAGTTTCTTTACCAAACTTAGCTTCTTTACCATGGAAAAGTCTGGAAACCTTGTCTGCTGACTGATCTTACTTAGTCTGTGAGGGCTTTTGGTACTTCATAGTGTCTTTAGTTGCGAGCATTTGAAAATCAACTTACCAAATTTTGCTGGTTTTATAAAGCAAAAGTGGGAGAGAATTTCAGTGTTTCCTTTTACAGCTTTTGTTAACTACTGTACTGATTTGCTTGTTGCAACAAGGTTCAGGATATTAGTTTCTTTTCAACTTTCAGCTTAGTATCTTGCAGTTGTTGAAAGTAGTCTTGCTGTCATAGCTGGGAAGTACTAGAGTGGTGAACTGTGATGTATTAAAGCTTGGCAAGTGTTCTGACACTAGTACCATTTACAGGCATAAGAGTGTAGAATGAGTAGAGGAGAGATGCGTATTTATATGTTACTTCAAACTTCAGTTTAACTTTAAATAGTAATAGGTGGTATCTTTGTTCTCCAGTATCCAAAACTGCTGCAGTCCAACTCCATAGTTAAACAAGAAATTTAAAGACTCAGCTGCATGTGTTATCTCCAGATAGCGTTTTCCCTGTTTTAGCCTCTGATTCCCATCAGTGTAACAAAGTCCAGCTCCCCTAAGTGTTACTGGTCTGACCTCTTAGAATATTCTGGAAGTAATATTGTGCCAAACTCTCTTTTAACTTTGTAATCAATCTTTTTTTTTTGACAGCACTGGTTGTAGCTTTTCTATCCAGACCTAATCTGGAGAAAACTCAAAAAAACCAGAGCTGCCTCTCTGGCTGCAAGTAAGGACAGCTGCCATGCAAAGTGTGCTTGGTGATGCACTTCAGAAACTAAGGCCAAGCTACTAACAAGTAGAAGTATTGTTCCAAAGGAGAGGGAGCACTTCAGCTTGTAGGCTTGTGCTTCTCACCTTCTGCCAATTTGAGTTACTTGAGCCAAGTCAGGTACATCCTGACATAAGGGTATTTTTAAGTTCATATTAGTTCCATAACTTATCCAGCTGATAACTCATACAGTCATCTAACCACTGAAATCAAGAAAGAATACGTTGAGCTCCTTACAGTTAAATGTAGTGGTCAGTGTACTTCAGTCATTGGAGAGTTCAATGCTGAACTAAACTGTGCATCTCAGTGTGTGTGTGTATTTTTGGGAATTTGGAGAAGCTACTTGCTGTTTGGAGCTAATAAATTCTTGAATTCCTGCTGTTTGGTAGGTTTTGCTACATAGTGAGAAGTCTTGAATATCTGTGAGGTTTTTTGTTTATGCTGTGGGAACTTTATCATATGGAAGATACTAAAATTGGCTCTCTGGGTTTGTTGCAGCTGCTTCTGTTGATAATTGTAGCAGACAGAACCCGAAAGATTCCCTTTTAACTTGCTGATGTGCAAATTAAACATTTGTGTTTTGGCAGCTCTGTATCGTGGTATTGGGTTAACCTAGTTTGCTGCTGCTGTTGAAGAAAGCTTATGTTGAAATTTAGGAGATAGAATAAAGCTTTTGTCTGAAAAGGTTATAAACCAGATCTAAACCAGTATGAAAGTCATCCCTGTACTGGACATGAGGACAGTCACCGAATTTATCAACTGAAAGTCATTATTTGTCCATCTCCTCCTCCCCACCCATTCCATCATTCCTAAACTGCATATAAAGAGGTTTTCTTTTTTATTTTTACCCTTACCTGGTGCAATGTGCTCAACCTTTCTGGGAGAAGGGAAGTTAAACCAGTGGGCAGGTTGGCTTGCTGGGGCTACTGGTGCAGATAATGGTCTAATAGGTTACCTAATTTTTCTTACATTAGTGGAAAAAAAAATCTATTGGAAAGGAAGTCTGGTTGGCTCTATTACATATCATGATGCCACCCTGTTTCTTGTTTTAGTTCTGTTCTGACTACTGCCCATTGACTGCTCCCAGTTGACATTGGGAGCTTTTTGTGATGGGCTTAGTCTTGTGCTTTGTCAAAAAGGGAAAACTGCTGGCAGTCAGGTAACTGAAGCTGTTCCTAGTGTGTGGTGATGATGGGCCAATGTATCCATTGCAGCGTTAGGTAAGATGTTAGGTGGGAGTTGTGGGGAACAAGAGGCTAGCTTGGTGTTGCTTTTAATGATTTCTGGGAGACAGTTGCTGGTTTTGAACTTTCAAGTATCTTTAAGTGATTAGCAAGCTTGCTTGTGTTAGCAGAAGGTAAAAAGCATGTTATTTCTTTCCCCTCAGTGCAATAGAAAATTCCCGTGCTGATATCCCCATAGTCAGCTCTGGTGAAACGGAGCAGTCGGAACCTGACTGTGATGTTAGTGGAACACTTGAGACTGACCCTCAGAGTGAGCCTTCCTCATTTGTCAGTCCACCAGAAAGGTGAGTGTTGAAGTAGGTTGTGAGTCTGAATAATTTAAAGGTAATTGGTTTTTTTTCTGTCCTGGCCTTGCAACAAACATTTGCAAGTGCTTGCTTATCTGCATATTTATGTGTGTAACAATACATATCGCTGAAAACCTGGTCATTTTTAGGTCCTAATACTCTTAAATAAACTTTCAGCCTTGCAGGTCAACATATAGAGAATATATCATCTTCACATGGCAAGGGAAAGACGACAAAATCTGAGTTTGAGTCAAAAGTTTCAGCAGCTGAAAAGGGGGCAGATGAGCAAAAATCTGCTCTGAATGCCTCAGAGAATTTAAAAAGGGAGGTAAGTCGTACTGACACCCATTCGGGACCTGGAGCCTAATGCCCTCTGTTAGTTAATCACTATTCTTAAAAATGAGTGATACTCGTCACCTTTCCGATTGCTGTGTATAAACACACAGCTGTCACTCTGAGCACTGTGTGCACTTCTGATACAGCCCTCTGAACAAGACTGTCACAAGCTGAGACAAGGGCAGCAGGATTGATCTGTTGGGCACAGAACAGTTTTCCTAAGTCTTCAACTATCATTCTTGGGGAAATCAAATAACTGTCTGGAGCAGGATCCAGAAGAAATGGTCTTTGTGTAACAGGTGGTGAAGCTGGGACACTGCAGGGTGCTATAGATGCTGAATATTTTGACATAGCTTAAAGAAAATGAGGGGTTGTTTCATGGTCCAGGTTATATTGTAGAAGAGAAATATGAGTATTGAATCCTCATATTTCCTGAGTAGCAAGCAGGTGGCTAGAAGCAGAGATGATATCTGGAAGACATACAGGATGTTTGGTATGTTTTTATTCTTTCCTAAGAAGTTTATTTGGCCACTCTTAAGGCAGGTTGCTTAGCTGGACAGGACTTCTGTGCTTAACTGTATGACTGCTTTGATGTTCTTATTGAGATGCTTAAAACCAGAGTCATTATGGTTGGAAAAGACTTTCAAGATCATTCAAGACCTAAAGGTTACTTTTTTTTAAAATAGGTGATGAATGACCGAGGTAATGGTAATACCATTTTTTGCTAGCTTGGGATCACAGTGTAATAATGTATATAACTTCTCAAACTAAGAAGGTCTTCCCAAGATTATTGAAGAGAATACAGTGTGTCTTAAAATAGTTACCTGCAGTCAGGAAGAGTCTTATAAAGAACTTACTACAAACTGGCATAAACCATTATTGAGAGGGGGAAAAACGCCCTACCAACCCAAAACAAACCAAGATGTTTTTAATTAACCTAATGCTTTAAAGGTTGCAACCGAAATATTTCTGTCATTGGCCTGATGTCATAGCTAAGCAAAAGCATGATTTGGCATTGCTTAGTCAGTTGTGTTTGTTTACCACTTCTGCGTTGTCCAAGGAGCATCTTAAGTCCTGAATTTTATTGGGAGAGGAAGATGCAGGTTTATTTAGGTCCTCTTATTTCTAAGTATATGTGGGGTCATATTTTTGGGTACACCAAACCTAAAGCTCTGTTGCCATGTAGTCAGGTGAAGAATTCCAGTGTGGGTTTGTTTTTTTTTCCAACATGTGTGGGTTTGACTCTCATTTGAGGGCTTTCAGCTATAGAGCTATATGTGAAATAATTCTTGCTTTAAGTGCCGAGAAAATGTCAACCTACAGAGCAGTCACTCTGGAAACTACCTGTATAATGTTGTCTACAAAAGCCCTCTACTCTTGAAATTAAAGTAGTAGCGTAGTAGTAGTAGCAAAAACATCTTGCACATCTGGGGGTGTACTGGGAATGTATTTATACATGGGAGAAATGAAACATGCTATCCTATTTCAAGTCTCAACTTAAAAGGGTTGTAGCTTTGTCAGGCAAATCTAAAATATTATTTCATCTATCATTACACACCAACTAAACATTTAAAATTCATAATTTTCAGATGTTTTCTGAGGTGTTCAGAAAGTCCAGAGGCCCTCTGGAATTCCATCATGTCCAACATCCATAATTGAAGATTTCTGCGTAGAGAAACTTTCCTTCTTAGGAGGAGGAAAAGAAAATTCTTGGACAAGTAGACATTTTGAGGCAGAAGGCTTATGGTTTACTTAGAATGTATTAATTGAGCCACAAAATTTAGTGGCCTCTTGATGAAAGAATCTGTAATTCTGGCAGGAAATAGTTAAGTGGGGTTTTTTTGTTGTTTGTGAGCTTACCTTGTACTGTGGCACTAAGTTTTTAACGTGGGTTCAAATGAAATATCTGCTGTTGGCTTGATGAGAGTATGCTTTTTTAAAAGCATTTCAGGTTCATCTTTGTTTTCGTTGTTGGTACCAAAAAACATTCACAATTGGTGCCTTTTTCTTTTGCAGAAAGACTATAAGAAAACAGGAGAAATTGATCCAACATCAGTGATAACTCCAAAGGACCCTGGAGACATTCCAACATTTGATGAATGGAAGAAGAAAGTCATGGAAGTGGAGAAAGAAAAGAGTGAGTTTTGGCTCCGTTGGCTTGGTCTAAATAGAGGCTACGTTTGTCTTGTCTCAGATTTGAATAGCGAAACTGTCTGAATTTGGAATGCAGCCTGGAACATCATTTTTCTACTAGAGCTACATAATTGATTACATTTATTATCTAAAAGCAAGTGAGCAGCTTCCTAAAAATGAAAAGACTGTTAGTTTGTGTGGCTTATTATAGGAGCAATATTTTCTTGTTCCTAGGTCAGTCAATGCACCCTTCTGCTGTTGGTGGGCAGCATTCCACAAAAAAGGTCCAGAAAAATAGAAATAACTATGCCTCTGTAGAGTGTGGTGCCAAAATTCTGGCAGCGAATCCAGAGGCAAAGGTAAGCTACTTGCTAATTATTAGTGTGTAATATTTCACTTCTATGCAAGAAGGAGTACAAAGTACTCATAAAATTGAATGTAGAATGCTGAAGTAATCTTTAAATTGTGTTTCTGGGTTTATTGTGACTTTTGACTTACAAAAAATGAGCGTAAACTACTTGTCCCTACTAAGAGGGGTTGCTGTAGGGATGTGTATGCCTTTAAGTGAACCTGGATGGGGTGCAGAGTCCACTCCATGCAGAAATTGAAAAAGCTGTGTTAAATAGGTTGCCATAGTAAATAATTCTGATAGACTACACATGGCATGCTCTCTCCTGTGTATTATCTTTTTTAGAATGTCATGAAACTTGGTATCAGTTTATGTAACTAAAGTCAAACTCGTTTCTGGAAGATGGGTTGGAAACCCTAGGGGCTGCATCAGTCTCTACAACACTTAAGATAATTCTCTTCTTTATACAGAGCACTTCAGCTATCTTGATGGAAAACATGGACCTTTATATGCTAAACCCTTGCAGCACTAAAATCTGGTAGGTTACTGAGGTTGGCTTGTATGACTGCAGTTGTTAATATGCCAAGGTGATGGGACTGTGTGTATCCTATGGGACTGACTTAGTGTGTCTGCCTGACATATTTGTGTAAGGAACTTTTGGATTTATTGTGTCCCCCTTAGAGTTCTCTGATACTCAGAAGTAAGTTTAAGATGATAACTTCTAGTATTTGTAAACTAAAATAATTATAGTCTTGCAGAAGAGAAAGCACTGAGTGTTCAAGTGAAGACTTTGGTTTCTTTCCCCAGCTGTCAGGTAATTGTAGGGCAGATGATAAGCATTTACTGTGTACTAACTGGTGTTTCAGGTGTGGTTAAATATTTCCTGTTCTTAGTTCTGTGACTTCTTGCCTGTAAGTACTAGGTGGATGGAGCTTTCTGTAGCTGCAGTTACTAGTTGTGTAGGGAAATGTCAGTGGCTGTAAAGGGTACGAGAAATGATGCCTCTTTGTCGAGCATTTTTGTAGTGTTCTCTTATTCCCAGTGAAGGATGCAGTAGCAAAGTAAAGGGCTGAGGATTGTAACTGTACAAAAAAAAGCACTTTTAAAAAATAACTTCCTTTTTTCCTTCAAGGTTTGTTATTGAGCTCTGTGAACCAGTCCAAGTAAAGCAGCTCGACATTGCCAATCACGAATTATTCTCTTCCACTCCTAAAGACTTTCTGGTGTCCATCAGTGACAGGTATGTTATCAGAACCTGCTCTTTTGAATGAGAAATAATGTTATTATTAAATAGATGACTTTGTAAAACATGGTCTGTATGCATGTTGTTGTGCAAAGTGTAATTCATCGTGAAATTACTTGCATTTTTTTGTGTTCATGTTACCAGTTAATAGCCCTTATTTCCATGGAAAGGCATCTGTGAGATTCTAAAATATATGGTTTGATTTTTTTCCATGATTCCTGTATGTTTTTTTCCATTGTTACCTTAAAAAAGAAGAAATACTTCTGGAAGAGTAGAAATGAAGCAGTAGAAGAGATACGTAGCTTAGGCTTTCTTCAACACTGAATTCTCTGCAAAAAAAGTATTAAGAAAGTGTATGACTGAGGACGTGGAAGGGGTGAGAATACTGCTGGCTGGCTGAAGGGCTGATTAAAGGGTGGGTTTTTGTGTTTTAGGCAAAATTGTACCCCTAGCACTTCTGGAAGTGAGCAGATTTTTCTGGTATGTGAAAGAGGAGACGTTTGTGCTCAGAGCGTGTGGATTCTGACTTTCCACACTTGATCTGTTGCCTGTTTCTAACTCTGCTTTGCTCACAGTTTATGTTGCTTGCATATGGTAACACTTACAACCTATCACATCATGTTCTTTGGTGTTCGTCTGAGAACTTTGAGATCCAGGAACTTTATTGTATACTGTTGAATTTCAGTAACTTGATTAAGTAGTCTTATCTTGAAGGGCTTGTACACTGTTGTGTGTTTGTGAGGAGGTACCGATGAGGTTTTGGGACTAGCCTTATCTTGCAACTCCTCTTTCCATGCCAGACAGAAGAAATGTGAGGGTTTTTCAACTGGGGAAAAAAAAAAGTATTTCTTCTGTGAAAGATGTTTTGAGAAACATCAGCAAATGTCTGTGAACAGCAGATTCTTGCATTTCATTTGCTGACTCCATTGTTTCTTTTCTAGGTATCCGACAAACAAATGGATTAAATTAGGTACTTTCCATGCCAGAGATGAGAGAAATGTCCAAAGCTTTCCTCTGGATGAACAGATGTATGCAAAATATGTTAAGGTAACTTAACACTGCAAAATTCATCTTAGGGAAGGAAGGATTTGCTGGGCTTACCCTGTATAATGGAGCACCCAGAGAAACATGTTATTAAAGCATGCTTTACCGTTAATTACGCTAGTTTCATTAATGGCCTTAGTGTGATTGGCTGCATACTAAATCCTGGTCACACAATCATATTTGTATTACCTTCCTCCTAATGACAACTGAAAGGATCTTGGGAAGCACCTGTCACTTTCTGTCCCAGTATATACTTAGTTGCTATCTAAATTAAGAAAAATCTGGACAATGTTCTGTTCTGTTTGACTTAACCAGCTGTCTCCTGAGCTGTTGAAATCTGGTTCTCACCAGTAGGCTCCCAAGTGCACTTCTGCAGTTACTCAGTGATAACTGCAGCTCATGCTAATTAGACTTATGGCTACTGGAGCCCTTGCTGTGACATCTCTGCCTTCAAAATGATTTCCAGTAAGCCATCTTTACTCAGGACACCTAAAGAGGAAAAAACCTCCATAGATAATCTGGTGCTTGGACTGGATAAAAGCATTTGAGAAAATATTGGGATGTAGTAGAGACCTAAATTCAAATAAAATTCAGACTTTTAAGGTCCTTTCTAATGATTTATCTTCTAATTATGGTGCTTGCCAGAATAATGATTTTGTTTGTGCTTTCATGGAGAAGTAGCTATGAATGATAATTACCTAACTTATCTACCCAGAAATTGTGCATGAGTCACAGGATGTATACTTACTTATTCTTAATTCTGCTTTCTGGCTGAAAGAATGCCTTAAGGTAGCTGGAAACTTGCTTGTCAGTGAAGTTCCAGAACTACAGTAGATGCTTCAGCACTTAATTCCTTGGTAGATACTGCGATACCTTCAGTAGTGTAGCATGGTAAAACAGAGGATTGTTTTTGTCATGTTACTCTGGAGCAAAAAGTAAGCAGGTTCTAAGCGTTCCAAGTATATGGAAGAATTCAAGAAATGTTTTTCAGAAAGTGTCATTTTAAGTGGGTTAATGAACTTTCAGCAAAAATAAAAGCACTCATAGAACCAAATTTGTTATACTTGTAGATTATTACAGACCTTCATTGTTAGAGTATCACAGTGGTCAAATAGATGCATTCTACACTTACAAGTTAATTTAGATTAAATATTGCTGTGTAGTCAGGTTCTCACTAGAAATACCCAGATGACTGAAGGTTCCAAATGTATAGTCAGGTGCTTTGTACATTTTCTTCTAGCAGAATTTCTGTAAATTGAAGCATGTTATGTTGAACTTGAAGGAGCAGCAGTTCAGAGGATGCATGCTGTGAAGAGTTTTTTCCTTTCAAGTCACTTTCTGCAGTCTGTGCTCTTTAAGGGAGGGGGGAGTAGTAAATTTAACACACTTCAGTATTCTGTCTGAAATCATGCTGCCTAGAAAAACAGAATAACTTCAGTTCATTAATAAAACACTTGTTGCATGATACCTTCTCTCTGCAAGGTATGAAGGCAAAATGAAACCTTGCTACCTAAGGCAGATGAAGTAGCATTGCAACTTTATCTTCCATAACTTGTCTTAGGCGTGTTTAGTACCAAATTAGAACCAACAAAACGCTGTTGCCTGTGGCATGTGTTCAGCCTTTGTACTGACATCTACTTTTTTGTTTTCCTTTTTCTTGCTTCAGATGTTCATCAAGTACATAAAGGTTAGCAACCTCTTCTTTGGAATGATGAATGCATGGGGCTTGGGGTGTTCTCTGCTGCGACTCAGCTCTTTAATGCATGGCAAGAACAAATCTTTCCTTTTCTGTTACGGGCAATCTACACATCCCTTGAGTAAACTGAACTTGCAATTTCAAGATTGGATGTAGATATTAAATGAACTGTTGACTCTGGGTCTTTGGAGTTTTATTTTAAGTACCTCTTATTCTTTAGGTGGAGTTGATCTCACACTTCGGATCAGAACATTTTTGTCCTTTAAGTCTTATAAGGTAATTTCTTAACTGTTTTGCTTTGTCTTTCTACTTTTTTGTGGTGAGGATTAGCATGTTCTAGAAAGAGCTGGGCAAGAAATTCTAGCTTGCAGTGTATTTGTTAGTTGAAGCATTCTATGCCACTACCTCAATTCACATCTGGTTAAAGAAGCTTTGAATATTTTGATTCTCCTGCATGTAAGGAATAGTTTATAGTCAGGAGATAATGGTGTTAGGAAGCAGGAGCATGAGCAGCCTTACAGGAGGCAGTGAGAATGTCAGTGCTGACCAAATGAAACAAAGTGGTCAGCTAAAAGGAGAAGGTGAGATGGGTGTTTTTAGAAGCTGCTGTGTTGCATGGCACCCCAGGTGTGTACAGGTAGTGAAGCTTGGAGCAGCTAAACCAGAACAACTCTGTGTAGTTGAATAATCAGCCTCTGTTCTGCTTCTAAAAAAACCTAATAAATATAATAATTTCAATTCTTCTGTCTGTGCTCTATCAGAACTTGAACCTGGGAGCTCTGGAGTTGTAGGCCAGATGATATGTTCAGTTGATGAGACTGCTTTTAATTAGATTGATTTGCTCTTTGGCAGAGCATATAAAAGAATATAGTGTGCAAAATGAGGTAGTCATGAATAGATAATCCTGAAGTTATCAGAGGTGAAGCTGAAGAGGAGGTGTAAGAGCTCACAGAAAGCTTAAGACAAGGAAGTCTTAGTGCAAGTTCAAGTTAAAAAGAAGGGAAAGTCACTTTGGAATTACTAGAATTAAAAACAGGGTATGAATTTGAAAGCATGCAGTGGGCCTTGTGGGTGCAAATTTGAGAAAATAAGTATGTCTGTTATTTGATCCTGTTTAACTGAAGGCAACTATTGCTAATTTGTTACATTTTATATAATAGTATCTAATTATAAACTATGTCAAGTAATTACATGATCAATAGACTAATATTAGCCTCTTATTTTAAAACTGTCATAGGGTATTTGGTACTAGCATGGTTGAAGAGTATGAAGAAATAGCTGATTCTCAGTATCAGTCTGAGCGACAAGAACTCTTTGATGAAGATTATGGTAGGCAAATAATTTCTGCATCTTTACCATTCAGATGTGTCTTCTGCTAGTCTGGTGATTTGTTGTTTCTCATATGCTGAATGATTTGACTGCTAAATTTAAACTTAGTTTGTTAACGGTAGTTGAGCATTTCTGGGCTTATCCAACTGTCCTTTTACACAACGTGTGATGACTGTTTGGAGGGTCACTACAAAATGCTAGTAATAAGTCTTTCACTTGGCAGGCTAGGCAATAGTATTGTCTTGTAACAGCAGTAAAGGATAACTAAAAGAAAAAAAAATCAAAGCAGCTCACATAAACTAGCTTAATTCTTAGTGTCTATAGCCCATTTCATGAGATTGCAGCAGTGATCATACAAACAAGCACTTGAGAAGGTGCTTATTTTGGCTTACAGACTTTGTGTTTAAATAAAAATTAGGAAGACCTATCTCCAGTCCTCAGGAGGAGGAGGAGGGGAACCCTATAAAAATCTGTGAGCTGTTTGCTGCATTGATACCATGATCCTGGGGAAACTGAAGCTTGAACCCTGAGCCTCTTGGGGTTTCTTATTGCTTGAGCTTGGTACTTCAGTATGTAATCTCTGACCTTTAACTTTATTTCCTGTTTTATTTCATGTCAGACTGACATAGTTGTTTGACATGCTAAGTCTTGAGGTTTATTTTCTTTGCCTGTAACACATTTAATTTTCATAGCCATAAGTGTTGTTCTTTATGCCTAGATTATCTATTGGATTATAATACAGGGGAAGAAAAATCTTCAAAAAATCTCCTTGGTTCTGCTACAAGTGAGTATGACTTACTAGGAACAGTACTACTGTGCTGAAACAAAAACAGCTACTTGAAAGTAGAATGACATTTTTGTCAGGCAGCAGCTTCAATTCTTACTTTTCTGCTGAAACAATTTATTGTGTTTCCTGTTTAATTCCTGCATAGGAAGAAATAGTAAGAATTGGGGTATCCTTAGTGTTGCAAAAATAGAACCACTTCTAAGGATATCTCTATTTTGGAGACCACTTGCTTTATTTAAGGATTAATTACTCACTGAAATTAATGAATATTACATAGGGCTGGAAATAACTGGTGTTCAAGTGCTGTGAACCTCAAGTACTCGAAACTTGGAAACCTGTGCTTAGTATGGTATCTTATTTGAACACTTACTTTGGCAGGGATGGAGAATACTGGTTTTGACAAGGCTTTGTGTAAATAGTGTCGCTTCAGTGCTCTTAGTAAGAGCTGTGTATTTTTTTTGAGCGAACAAGTGAGTTTTGACTGTATCATGTCACTTTTCCATTGGAAAACGTCCAGGTTTAGAGTTTTTGGCTAAAAATACTTGTCTAATCAGTTCTGATGGTGTTCTTAACTGCTGAATTATTTAGGATGGTATCAGCTGCCACACAACTTCTGAAGAGTTCCTAAACACTGTACCACTCTTCCTTCTGGCACAGTTAGTGCAGATTTGTTACTGTAGTGTAGATTTGAACTCCGAATGAATGTTGTTTGGGCTCAGACTCTGCTTTCATCCCAGCGTGGATCAGAGCTGCAGAGTTCTTGACTGCTGCTTCCTAGAACTTATCACAAAAGTCTTGTACAAAAAAGTCTTGGCTAGGAATGTTGCACAGCTTAGTGCAATTATTCAGCGGGGAAGGGGACAGTGGAAAGACAGTTGATTTTGAAGCATAAGCCTCTCACAGAATGGAGAGTAGTCTGTGCCTCCCTGACTCTGCTTATCTTTTATCTGTGGCTTTCAAAGTTTCTAACTTTAAACTGTCTTGCTGAGACATAAACACACATTCTGTCTGCAAGTGCACTTTTGCAAGTTTTTTTTTACCTCTGGAAAAGGCAGTGACTTTTCTACTGTTTTTGAGAGTACTAAAGTTAAGATGAAAACACTTGTAATGCCTATTTCTGCTAGTGGTGTTAGAAGAACAGCTGAGTACTGAAACATTTTGGTGGTTGTTTAGTTCTGGGTGGTGGAATTTGTTATTGAAAATTTCCATCTCTGTCAGGGTAATTGGGGTCTCAGGAATGCTGAGTTTATGGGTGGTGAGGGTTTGTGATGGGTTCTTATGTGTGCATGCTTGGACAAATGAGATGGACTTCCAGTTTTGATGTTTGACTTAAGTAGTGGCAGACACAGTGAAGAGGAGGGACCTCTGAGGAGGGTGTAGTGGGTTTCTCAGATACTTTTATCTTACAAGAAGTATTTCAGCAGCTTTATGCTAGTCTAACCTGTGACCATATCTTGCTGCTTTTCCTCCTGTCGTTGTAGACTGCAGGCTTCTCTGCACCAGCTCTTCTAGATTGCAGTGAAGTAAGACTGTGAAGTGTAGGTTTTCTTGTTCAAATCTTAACATTTAGAATTGTTATGTTGCAGCAGTATCAGGGTGAAAATTAAGACACTGTATTGAGGTATAATGCAAAATGACAGTTGGGCACGATTTGAATGAGTCTTTATAGTTGTCTGTCTGTCCACTCATCGTGTGTTCAAAGGCAGAATTCTGTCTTGCTCATTAGTAAGTGACCTTTCTTGACTCACTACTTCAGTGCTGTTATGCCAAGTGATCCAACCTGTCTGTTCCCACGTTTGGGTGATCAAGCTCTGAATTTCTGTCTTGGCATCTCTCTCAGTGGTTCTCTCACTCAGATTGCCAGTGAATTCCATGCAGAAATATTCTCCTGTTTGTGCTGCTGTTCTTGCTGTGAGCAGACTAATGACCAGCAAGTCTCTCGCTGGTGTTGGAAGGGCTAGCTGGGTGACGCCCGCTTGCTCCAGCTGACCTAGTTTAGAAATCATTGTGGTTTTTCTGAGAGGGACTTTTGTACCAGGAGACCAGGCGTCATCTCTTTTCTGTGGGAGCTCCCACATCTGATGTGGGACAAGGCTGATACAGTTCCCACAGCTGACAAACCATGTTCAGAGCGCAGGCCAAGGCAGCGTTTACAGATAGGTACTGAGGTGTTCGTAGGCAGATGTTTGGGAAGTGCTTCAGAAGGCTTTGCTTAGCTGCTGGAGCCAGCTTTAGTTGAGTAACTAAATGAAGAAGCTATGTTTTGAGCTTTTCTTTCAATGTTTATGTTGGAAAAGAGACAAAAAGTTTCTTAGCTCTCTAGAAGTTCTGTAGAAGGCAACTATGAAAAGAAGACTTCATAGGTTTTCAAACACAGGTTTCTAACTTATAAACTTTGCCTTTAAAAGCAACAGATCCACCCAGTGTAAGAAAATGACTGGATCTTTCTATGGCCTTGTGCTGTAACTTGTTTCAAGCAAGTGTTACCAAGTGGCAGATTGCTCGGTGGTACTAACCTCTGGGCCCTTGGAATATGTCCTTTTTGATTCATTGCTTTCTCTTTTAGATGCTATCTTAAGTATGGTGAATATTGCTGCTAATATGCTCGGAGCCAAAACTGAGTCATCTGAAGCTGAAGGTATTTTTTCTTCTTTTTTTTTCTTTTTTCATGAAAAGCATTCTGGAATGTCTAATTTCTTTTTGTTTTTCTGTTTCATTTTTGTGGATGATCATTAAATGACTTTCTGTGTTTTATGGCGTACCTGATTAGTGCCACAGAATTAGTATTTTACTAATTATGAGGTGTGGAACAAAGAAGCTGAATTTGCTGAGAAGCAAGCAGATAGAAAGATAATGTAAATTTTCAGCTACGTTCTCAGATTTGCTCTCTATTACACAACTTTGGTTCTAAGGTCGAACTTGCTGCTTCTTCCTGAAAATCCTTTGAAACTTTCCATAACATTGTACATGTAAACTGGCAGTAGTGCTTTCATTCAGATAACTTTGACATCTGTGGTCAAGTTACTAGTGCAGTTAACCTAAAAAAAAAAAACCCAAACACCAGACAACCTCCTAATTTGTTGAAAACAAACGTTCTTGGGGTTTTATGTTCACATTTTCCTTTTCCCTGCAGCAGGGAACATAAGTGTGTCTGAAAATGCCACTGTCACCCCTGCAACTTCAACAGCTGCACCAAGACTGCCTGAACCGACTCCTGTTCCTTCACCAGAGTAAGTGATTGGAGTTGAGTTTTTTTCATTGTGTTCCTAGCAGGGACTAACACATACCAGTGGGAGATCTTTGGTAGTAGGGTGCTCCAATGCAGCACACTGCCTTTAACCGGTGAAAAGGCAAGTGTTTGGTGAAGTGTGTAGCATGGTAATAAACCAGGGAGATTTATTGTTGTAGTTACTGTTAATAGCTGTTTCTGTTATAATTGTTTTAACACATGATTAAATGTCAAAACACATTGCTGACTTTCTCAGTTGTTTGTATTACTTTGTTTAGAGGTAAGAGGAATGTTTTCATGCTTTTGGCTCTTGCAGATTTCTTGGCTGGAAACTGAGTTAACATTCTTCTAGCTCTTGTGGTTTGTCTCCTGCAAAAGAGAGTAATTAGGGATGTAAATTGTATTTCTGCAAATGCAGTTAATTTTAGTGGCAAATTCTGATTTAGAAGCTTCTATTTTTTTTTCCCTAGGCTTTCCTTGATGAAAACTTGTATGAAAAGATACAGAATTAGGTTGTGAGGTGGAATTGTATATAGATACTCTACAGATTTGGCTTTTTAGTTGCCAAAACAATTCTAAATGATGATAATCTACTTAGAGCTGAGACTTCAGCTCTTAAATGTTTAGACATGACTTGTGCTGTGTTTAGTGGTTCTGTGGTTTTCTAACAGTGATTGCTGAGAGACTGAGAAAGGTCAGTGGGACAGTTGTAGTTCTCATGTTTGCAGGCACAGCAGAAGAACGAGATGCTTGCCATGTAATAGCTTAGTGATATTTGAACTGATGACCTCTCAGGGGAAGGGAAGGGGTGATATCTGACTGAGAAAGCTTGCTGTTTTTAGAAGCAACGGTTGCAATAACTTGTCCACAAATGGGGATTGAAAAACACCAAGAAAATCCCAACCTAGCGAATTCCTGACTGTATCCCAGCTGGCCTTTAGTCACTGAACTGAGCTTTGCTAATTTTCTAAGAGACCCTACTTCTGTGCTCTTCAGAGCAGGCACGTAAAACTGCTGAAGTAACATTCTTCCTTTTAACTCTTTCTTTGTAGACTTGTTACTACAGATATTCCACAGATAGATAAAGAGCAATTAAGTGTGGATTTGACGAAGGAAAGTCCTATTGTTCAGCTAGTACAGGAGTATGAAGAAGATCCAGTCCAGTCGACTGTGACCCTGCTGCCCAGTGACGATCAGGAAGAAGATGCTTTGGCGTGGTTTGAACTTGAGACAGAAAAGTACTGCTATGACATGGCAACAGCATGTTGTATTTCCACCTTTTCAGAATATCTGTTTAAATGGTGTTCAGTTGCAGTAGCCATGCATCGGCAGCGTAGTAAAACTGAAGGTAAACAAGGAGAAGACTACTCTGCTGATGTTCAGCAGCCACAGACCGTTCTGACTGAATCTATGCATACGTCAATAGACGAGTCTCTGCCTGAGCAATTAGACAGCAAGCTTGAGACACCTTCTGGGTCTGCTGTTGCAGTTGACTTCAGCAGCGTGGTCCTTGAGGAGATCAGTAATGAAACCACAGATTCAATTGAACTGGAACCAAGCCATCCTCAAACTGTCTCTCAGTCCCTCCTCTTAGAAGTTACTTCAGAAGTTAAGCCATTACCCACAACAGATGTGTTGGAGCCTGCAAAAGAAGATGCAGGCCAGGTAGCACCAAGGGTGACTCCCCAGGTGGACATCGCCGAGATGAGTGCAGAAACAGAAAAGACTGAGAGCTCTATTGCAGAAGAAAACCCTGTAGCCTCTGAGACTGGCATGGCCACTGAGGTAAAGGAGATGAGCATAAGAGAGACTATTGCAACTCCAGTGATCTCAAAGCCTCCAGAGACTGTTCTGCAGGTGGAACATACAGTGGCCATGTCAGCCGGTGATGCAGTAGAAGGAAAGGAAAGCACTCCAGAAATGCAGAAACCCACTTTGCCTCCTGTTGAGCCTCCTGTGTCTGCTGAAACAAAAGAGGAGGATCAGGCAACTGAAGAAGCTTTAATGTCGATTCCGGTCTCTGGGGGAATGCAGAGAACAGCTACTGACTTCTATGCTGAATTGCAGAATTCAACTGACCTGGGCTATGCTAACGGCAATCTTGTTCATGGATCTAATCAAAAGGAGTCTGTCTTCATGCGCCTCAATAATCGCATTAAAGCCCTGGAAGTAAACATGTCTCTCAGCAGCCGTTACCTAGAAGAACTTAGTCAGAGGTAAGTCTGAGGGAGACTGGTGAGAGCCCACTGTATATATCAGCGTTGTAGCCAGCTGCACAAAGGAACATACTATGCATGTGGAAGGGTAATACAGTGGAAGCTGAGTATAACCTAAATCACAGCATAAAGCTTTATGGAAAATTAGAAAAATACTAATCCTAGGTAGCTGCCAGAGGCTAGATGACTGGAGTTGGCAGTGGTTATCCTTTCTGTATTTAACATACGATCACGTTTATTTGTGAGGTTTTTGTGAGAAATAGTGCCCTGGGATTCTTAAAAGGATAAAGTGTTTCCAGGATGTAAGTGCTAGTCCTGTCAGTAAGCTTCTATTCAAAAGGGCATATCCTCCTGTTGCTGTTAAACTGAATGAGGCTGATTTACAATGCCTTCTTTACTGAATCAATTGCTTCCACTTGACCATGTTATCAGTAATAACTCTTACTGAAGCATGGAGAGGATTGACTGGTGTAAATTAGTGTTTATCTATGCTGCTCTTAATCCACAGGATAATCAGGACAATCAGGAAATCACCCCCTCCACCCTACCCCCCCACCCCCTTCAAAATTGGTCCCAAGGAAGGGACTCTTGTTATATTTACTGTTGTGTTTTACTCCTAGCAGTCAGTATTTTAGAGAGAATTCTCCATTGGGAATTCTGGTCAGTTAGTGCTAAGCTCTGAGCTGTTGAAATAGATGTGCCTTTAACCTTGGAAAAAATCTGCATCCCTGTCTTATATTTGAAACTTAGAAGGAAATACCACTTGGCATTTAATAAAACCTCTTTGGACTAAGAGAAGCTTTCTCTCTGCATAGTGGTATTTCCTAAAGATAAATCTAGTGCTGGGAGTTTTATGAACTAGCATTTCAAACCTTTATGCTCTGTTTTAGGTACCGAAAGCAAATGGAAGAAATGCAGAAGGCTTTCAATAAAACAATAATAAAACTTCAAAACACCTCAAGAATAGCAGAGGAGCAGGTAGGCTTTGCTGCAAAATTCAAATGTTTACATGCTTAGGAAAGTTTATTTGCAAGAAAGAGTTGGAAGGATGTGCAGAAATTCTGTGAATTGGAGATGTTTTTAGCTGCATATTTTTCTTTTAAATGCAACTCCATTCCATGCTTCTCAATTTTTTTTTTCTCTCTAATAAAATTTTTTAGATACGCTACTGGTTATTTTAGAGCAAAGCCATTTTTAGCTCCTGAAGTCCACCTGAAGTGAACTGTGACACACTATTTCCTCATTTATATTTGAAGGGGGGGAAAAAAAAGTCAGGTGTCAGCTTGTAATGACTGAAACTCTTAAATGTCTTTTCAGTGAAAAAAGTTACCCAGGCAATTTCCAGCCTTTTTTTTCCTTGCAGCTGCTTCAAATTTTTTTTAAAATTTAATTGTTTTTGTATCTGGTTTAAAGTGTAGATAGACGATTGCCCTGATGGTGCAGAAGAGAACTCTGCCTTTAGAAAGGGAAAGGAGCACAGTAATGGCTTATGCTAAACTTATTTCTGGAAGTGTAGTGCATGTAACAGAAGCTTTAGTTAATTCTTTAAAATTAGCTGTAAGGATGTGGGAGCCGAGTGGAGTTTTTCCCTTCTCTGGCCATCCTCGCTTTCCTGAGCAGCTGTGAAATACAGGGCTGCCTGCAGTGCTGAGTAATTGCCACAGCAACCACAGCAGGCTTATTCCCAACTGCTCTGAAAACTGCTGGGCAGTCCCAGGCCTGTAGTTTGCTCTCTCTTCAGCAGTGAAGAAAAACGCAGCATCCCTGAGATCATATGGATGCTGGTCAGTCTGAGGTGCTTCCCTGATATTCTGCTCAGCTTCCTTAATTGCTCCTAGGATTAAGGATCCTGGTAGGGCTCTTTCTGGGAAGGAGATGATAGCTGCAAAGGACTTGGTCCTGGCTGGCTCTTACTCCTGTCATTAAGCAAGTGACCTTTACCTCTGCCTGGTCATCTCTACGAGTATTTTGTAATGTGGTAGTACTCATCTTCTTGGTAGCTCTGCATGGTGCTGCCTGTCAGCTGCCTTGAGCAAAGATGGCAGAAGTTGCTAATCAAAGGAGCTTGTCACAATGCCACAAAACATTATTTGAAAAGTAAAAATGTTGGCTGGTGTTACTTAAACAGTTTGAAGTGTTGTGTGAAAGTTGTGCAGAGAACAGTCTTGGATAGGTTATGTGGCTACAACATTCCTGGCTGGGTCAGATAGTGCTAACTTGATCATGGGAGCCTGACAGCTAAACAGCACGGCCGTGTGTCTCTCCAACGCAGGACCAGCGGCAAACGGAAGCAATCCAGCTGTTACAGGCACAGCTCAGCAACATGACACAGCTGGTTTCCAACCTGTCAGCAACTGTGGCGGAATTGAAATCTGAGGTAATTAAAATTCAGCAGTATAGCATGACAAATCAAAGGAAGGGGATGCAGAAACATATCTCTGTCTGAAGAGGCCTGCAGTCCTTTGAATGAAGCTTCTTGTTTGAGAAGTTGTGTGTAGTGCTGCTTTCAGGGTGCTTTAGTGGCTGGCCAAGGGATGGGGGCGGGGGGAAGTTGGAATAGCTTGAGCTGTCTTGTGCACAGCAAGATTGGTAGTAATTTCTACTACCACCCTACTATCCCCATGATTTAGCCTGAGCTAATGAAATTTGGCAGAAATAACTTAATACTTGCCTGTAGTGCATTGGAATTGATATTCTCTGAAATGATATATAATGAAACTAGAAAACCCACTGCTGGCTTGGGAATGGCAAACATTCTGGATATGCAATGAATCCCATTATTAACCCACGTGTTAGTCTGAGGCATCCTCCTTAGTACACTTCCTGATGCAAAGGATGTTACTTTCAGATAGGTTTGAATGCTCTTCGCCAGGTGCTGCTTGGAGTTCTAGTGGTACCATAGCTAGTAAAATCTTGTTGTGCGTTACCAGCTCAGGGTTTTCAGCCTTTGCTCCTTGAATGCTGGGTAGCCAACAGGCTACATCACACCTCTGAAAAAAATATGCAAATTTGAACAGAAATTGAAGTGACCTGAAGATATGTCATTTGTGGTCTTTTAAAGACTTTAATTCAAGAGAATAATCGTATTGCTGAGTATTCTTTGTCTTTAACAACTGTATCAAATTCTTCCAGGTTTCTGATCGGCAAACCTACCTTGTGATCTCTTTGGTTCTCTGTGTCATTCTGGGCTTGGTGCTTTGTGTGCAGCGGTGCCGAGGCACAGGGCAGGTCTGTGAAGATTACCTCTCCAAAATTCCCAAGAGTAATCACTACCCTAGCCCCAAAAGGTAATGTATTTGTTCTTCAAACAAAACTGTTCTTGCAGCTTTTACTGATGTAGTGATGGGGGACTGGGGCAATGGATTTAAACTAAAGGAAGGGAGACTGAGATTAGGTGTGAAGAAGAAATTGTTCTCTGTGAGGGTGGGGAGGCCCTGGCAGAGGTTGCCCAGAGAAGCTGTGGCTGCCCCTGGATCCCTGGCAGTGTTCAAGGCCAGGCTGGATGGGGCTGGATGGACAGCCTGGGCTGGTGGAGGGTGTCCATGCCCATGGCAGGGGGTGGGACTAGATGGGCTTTGAGGTCCCTTCCAATCCAAACCAGTCTGGGATTCTGTGCTTTCTCAAGCCACTGGGACTGGCACATCTGCTTTAATTCTGCATCTTCTTTCTGCACACTGATAAAAGAGCCATTGCTGCTCTGCACTCCTAGAGCCGTTTTGGGGCTACTACACTTAATGTGCCATGATAGGTTGTTGCAAGGGTAGGACTGTGCCAGTTGGCCAGGCTTTCTTGGCCACCTGAGTGAATGATTCTGTCCTTCTGCCAGAGATGCTTCTTAATGCAAAAATGTGTATGTCAGAGTCCTGAGAAAAAAAGTGTTTAAAAAAAATCAACAAAACTTTTGAAAAACTTATTCTTCCCCCCAGATGCTTTTCCTCCTACGATGATATGAATTTGAAAAGAAGAACGTCTCTTCCACTGGTCAGATCACAGTCTTTTCAGCTAGCTGGTAAAGAAGGTATTGTTCACATGTCCTATGTCTAGACTCAGTGCTGGGCAAAGTCTGTTACTGTGAGTGCTTAAACAGAATTGCAAGTTAATGTCTGAGTACACTGGATTGAAGTTCACTAGACGCTCCATAGGACAGGGTGGTTTATTAACAGGTTACTGGGCGCTCCCATAACTGTGCTAAACTATGCCAAGACATTACATGTAGTTCTAACATCTGGAGAGTAAAACCAATAGCTTTCTTTGGGTTGTTATGAGCAATATGTGCAGGCTTTCAGGGCTCTGAAGCTTGCAGAAGGTGTTGGGTTTGGGTTTTTTTTTTGCCTAGTGTAGAAGCCCAAGTGCCTGACTTTTTCATGAGTCTCAAGAACCTGTCTTTGAAATTTGGCAGGTATTTAGGATCCAATTCTGTCAACTGTAGTATGAAAATTGGACAAGTTAGTCTTGGTCTGGGTATAAGTGGTGATACGGTCTTTCTAGTGTTGGTTACACTCAGGACAGCTGAATTGATTTCTTGGGCCATCGTGATTGTGAAAAAACAAAATGTAAATTATAGTAGCTACCAAGTGTTGCAGCCAACACTGCTTTTCTGGGTGCAGCAAACTTGGGGTTTTGGTACTGTGATCAAAACTGTGTGAGAACTCCTGAGTTGGATTGGGAACACATTGCAAGAGAGACTAGATAAAGCATAGACTGTTTTTATTTTATTTTATTTTTTTTCAAACCCACACTTTTTCTGAATTCTCCCCTACTTTGTTGGGAGGATGATTTACAAAGCCCTGAGGAATGCCAGACTGGTCTTGTCCCAGCATGAACATCTGTGCCCTTGGTAATAGCTGTCTTGGTATGGGCAGGCGGCACGTGAAACGCTGGTGTGGTGGTAACTACCCCTTGTGGACTTGCTCCATTTCCTTGAAGGATGATCTCTGCACCTCTTCTGTGGCCTGATCTGTAAGGGGGTTGAGTATTGTAAAGTGTGTGTCACTGACAGCGTAGGGGGATCCCTCTGAGTGCGGGCTCACTTCTGAGGTTTGCCTGTTGTATCTCCATTAGCTTGTAACAGGAGCCAAAATGTGTAAGTGGAGTATTTTGTCACTCAGAGCTGACTGTTGAACTACTGTTCCCTCCCTTACAGTGGATCCAGAGGACCTGTACATTGTGGAACCCTTGAAGTTTTCCCCAGAGAAGAAGGTACGGCGGCTGTGGGGAGGGCAGGCTGAGCTGCGGGTGTTCCTGCCGGCAGGTGGGGCACTTCTCGCTGCCATCCCCTGCCTGCGCTTGGCTTACATGCTCTGCCTGCCTTCCAGTACCTAACTCGTTCTTTTTCACTTGTGGTTTCAGAAAAAGCGTTGTAAATACAAAAGTGAAAAAATAGAGACTATTAAGCCAACGGCAGAGCCTCCACATCCAGTAGCCAACGGGGAAATTAAAGGAAGGAAGCCGTTCACGAACCAGAGGGACTTCTCTAACATTGGGGAGGTTTATCACTCTTCGTACAAGGGCCCTCCGTCCGAAGGAAGCTCCGAAACGTCATCGCAGTCCGAGGAGTCCTATTTCTGCGGCATTTCAGCGTGCACGAGTCTGTGCAATGGGCAGACCCAAAAGACAAAAACTGAGAAGAGGGCTATAAAACGAAGACGGTCTAAAGTTTCAGACCAAGGGAAGCTCATAAAAACTCTAATACAGACTAAGTCGGGGTCAATGCCAAGCCTGCATGACATAATCAAAGGAAACAAAGATTTAACAGTGGGAACACTCGGTGTCACGGCAGTTTCTGGACACATGTAAAACTAGCTGAACTTCTCAAACAGGAGAGTGTTTGTTCATTTGAGAACAGTCTGTGGTATTCTGTGGGAGGATAGTGGGAGACGAAGAGCTCAACTAATTGGAAAGTATTCAGAAATTTGGTTTCTGCCTTTTTAAATAGATGGGATTGTGTCAATCTTGGCTATAAGCTGCAGCTTTACAAGGCTGATAATTTCCTATGAGAACAGCTTGGGGGGAGGGAGGGCAGGGTTCATTTTATAAAGGTTTTTTTTCACAGTTCCTGGGGCAGAGATTTTTTGAAACCCAGTTTGTTGGGTGGAATAGGGATAAAAGCCTAATCCTCTTCCTTTAGCTTTGTTCCTATTTCTTGCACCTTCCCATATTTATGTGCCTTTTGTCTATTTATAATGCCACTGGAAGAGGGGAGATACAATTGTTTGTCATTTGATTTCTTTTGTAATTTCTCTAGCTTTTTTTGAAGATGCAACACTACAGTGCTGTAAAGGGACATGTGTTGGCCTTCAGCTGGACTCAGTAATGTGGACTGGATACTGTAAAAGTACCAATAGCTGGACTTACCTGACCAGATCCTGGTTTTGCAAACTCTGTTGAGGAAGATTTGTTATTAGGGATGGCAATCCCACTTATATTCCCGCCTTCGGTTACCGATCGGAGCTGTAGTCTGCTGTCCTGAGTGACAGTTGCTTTTTAGGGTTTCCTGTGCACGACGGGATCTTGGGCTGATGAACACATTTGTTACCTAAATTGCCTGCTGCAGCTCTCTGAAGGAGAATGGAGAAGGCTCTCTTTGTGCTGAGAGTGCAGGAGAAAGCTCAGCTGAAGAACGGGGGCGTGAGCAGTCGGGCTGTTCTGAGCCAGTTCTGGGTGTGTTGAGTTTGCAAAGCCTTGAAGCCTGAGCAGTCAGGTCGGTTCTAAGTGGGTATCTCCGTACTGTTTGCTTTTGTATTGGCTAACAAGTGTGCAGCGTTTGTATGGTTGGTATTTTCATATCCAAGTGGGGTTTTTTTATTTTTACTGTGACTGTGTATTTGGATACTCTAGGATGTGTGAGTGCTGCAGTGTTGGGTGTGTGTCTGGGTGAGTGGAACAAAAGGTTATCCCTTTTGGCAGGTGTTACAGGTTCACGTTGTAAAGAGATAAGTTAACTTATTGAGCACTTTTAGTGGTACCCTGTTTAACAGATCTAATGCCTTTCCTGGGTATTGTATGTAATGTGACTTATTTAAAGCCTTTGGTTTTTTTTGCTGCTTTCTTGTTAGTTTATGAATACTTTAAGGTGATGTACTATTGGAGTTGATCTGCACAATTAGCCAGTCAGAGCATATGAACCAGATGTTGAAACGTGAATTTGGAAGGGTTTCAGACCTGAAGGAGAGAAATACCACCTGAGTGCAGCATACAATGTTGTGGAACAAGAGTATGTAACTACAGAGCTGTAGTGCCATTAGAAACTGTGAATTTCCAAATAAATCTGAACACTTTGTCTTTAATTTACTGTCATCTTTCCTTTGGAAGTGAAACTTGTGGCTTAATTCCTTCTCTGAAAAGGACTAGTTTTTGAACAGAACTAGGACTGGGATCCTTTGGGCTGTAATAAAGGGTTCACAAGCTGATTTGTCAGCCTGGGTGTGTTTGTTTAAAAGCAGAAAAGGGAAGGAGGGAAGCTGAAGGCTGAGGGTTTGAAAGTTCAGGAATCCTGGCCATGTAGAACTGCTAGCAGAGTTTCCAGCTGGTGTCAGGTCACACCTTGACGTGGAGTATCCTCAGAAGCGGCAGCTTTCTGTCAGAATGACTGCAGGAGGCTTCCTCAGCACTCAGCACTAAGGTTTGAGAGTTGTAAAACAGAATGTTAGGTAGTCATTTATCACCTCAGCCCAGAGCCTTCAGCTGGAAGCTTGCACCTTGCTGGTCCTTTCCTCCTGACTGATTTCTAGCAAGCAGAGCAGCACTGTGTGCAGCCTAATCCACAATCCACCGACTGTCCAGCATCCACTCTGGGAAAGCGAGACCTCCCCAGCACTCCTGTATTGCTTCAGGGCCTCAGGATAGGGAGCACTGGGATTTTAAATAGTAGTTGAACGTGATGTCTGTTGGGGGAGAGGGGGCAGGTGGGAGGGGGCTGTTTGGTGTGGGGTTTTTTGCAGTGCAGGTTTTCCTCTTGCTGCTCTGGTTGTAGGAGGTGTGTTTTCCTCTACTGCCCTGGCTGTTGCTGAGCTGCCCTTGTCACTTAGCAGCGGTGGAAGCTGGATGTGATGGAATTCTCAGCTCACTGCTGTGTGCTGGAGATAAACCACAGGTGGGCAGACCTAGAACTGCCATAGTGTAAGATGAGGCCCATTGAGTTGTGATGAAATATGCAGATGACATATCCCTAACAGGATTTGTGCTTCCCTGGTTTTAGCTGGCCTCTTCAAGCAAATTGGTTGTGAAACTGAAATTAAAACCACACATGGTGGTGGCCATGTCTGTTTCAGCTCCATAGTGTGAGCTGTGGCTCACATATGGCTGTGGGACAGGGAGGGGTTGTTGTTCCTGGACTGGATCACCCCACAACACTGGTGAGGAGTCTTGGAAGATCCCTTGGAAATGGCAGAACTCCTCCCAGACGACTGGAGGTGGTGTGAATTCAGCTGGCGTGATGGGGAGCAAAGGCACTGCCCAGTGCATCCTGTTCCACTATTTGAAGCACCTGGCTGACAAACTGGGGTGCCATGGTGAAAAACAGCATCCCAGGGTTGTTTTTCTTGTGCTGGGTGGCAGAGGTGGCTGTTGGCAGCAGTGACTCCTGTGAATGGAGTTCGTCTATTGTACAGTCACTGCTGGTGAGTGTTGACTGGATTGACTTTCATGTTCTCATATGCTCCCTGACCATTTCAGCTACGTCTAGGTGTAAACTTTCCAATCCAAGTGTAGGTTACACTTCAGCCAGCGTCCAAAGGGACAGACGGAGACGGCGGTACAGTTGCAGCCTTGAGAGTGTTTTGGCAGCAGACTGGAGATCGAACCACAGCTTCCGCCTGCCGCTGCCATGCCGCTTCGAGTTCTTTGTAACCAGGTTTGTGCTTTTTCTTTAAAAGGCTCTTAATGTCAAATTCTGACTGCTTAATGTTATCCTTTCATGTGGGCTCTTGAGTCATATTTTACTTCCAGATTTATTAATGTCACACTGACTCCAGCTTTCAAAACTTGATTTTTATTTTTTTTTTTACTCTGGTGATATCACATCTCTTAAATTCATCTTAATCCTCATGTAGAGGAAGTAGTTTCTAATGACAACTGCTTATAAATCTTGACAAATTCCTGTGTTCTGTGGATACTTGAAGGGAGGTCCCAGTCCCTCTTGTGGCATCACGTAACGAGGTTGGGCGTTTGTCTTGGTAAGACACCAAGAAGCCAGCGTGCATACACACTCAAAAGACACTCAAGCAACACCGTGGTTCCATGAGTTGATGGGCAGTCACCAAAATGCACCTCGTGTAAGTGAACTGCTAGCCATGTTTGCCCAAAGTAGGTTACATACACTGAGTGGAAATGTTTTTAATGTACACAAGCTCCCCTAGCTGTGTGGTGTTGGTAAGTGCAGAGCTAGCTACAGCACAGAGCAGCTTTTGCCAAGTTACTATGTGAGACAAAACAAGACGGAACAGCTTAACGAGCTTCACTTCATTAGGTACAAACATGTTCCACTTCATTTGGAACAATTAGAGTGCAGAGCCCCGACCACAAAGTGCTGTGGGTAGGCATTGAGCAGCGTGTCTCATCTCCTGGAAACCCTGAGTGTCAAACGGCAGTGGGTACCGCTGGGGCTCGTAACAGCTTGAGGAGAATTAGTGTTCCCGGAGCATCTTGAGGTAGAAGGTGTTGGTTTAGGAGAGGGTAGTGAAACCCACGAATCTCTTGCGTATCCCTTCTATAATTCAAAGAATTGTAGTTTTAAAGAGGGACCAAAGTGCTTTTTGCTACCTTGCTGCTGTGTGTCCTCCTGGGCCCGTGGCCTGGGAGCTGCACCTGGTCTTGTCCGTGCCGCTTTGCGTTACAGCCAGTGATGAAGTCCCAGTTAGAGGTACAGCTTCTAATAGGGAATAACGATTAAGTTAACTGTGCTTTGTGGACCTGGAAAAGGAAAAGAAACATTTGCTTTCCTGAGGCTTGTTCTTCCTCTTTGTTAGGTGTGGTGGCTGGAGCCTACACCCAGCTGCTGGCCCCTCTGAACCCACAGCAGCAAGCATCTTTGCTGTTTTTCTCTCCTTTTTTTTTTTTTTTTCCGAAAAATAAAGCAACTAATGAGTATTTTCTGTTAGTCATAATGTGATGCGGTTGTGTGGGGGGTGGTTAGTTTTGGTTTGATTTCTTGAGGGAGTTTTTTATGGGTTGGAAACGGCTGCTCCCAAGAAAGGAATAAACTGCCAAATGCCAACTAGGGTGTGCTGGCTGAGGCAGTGTGCTGGCAGCCCAGGCATGGCATGGCCCAGTGGTGGAGGGCTTGGGAGTGCTGTTCTTGGCCATCTCTGGTGGGAATGGGAAGCCAGCATCGGCACGTTGGCTGTGGTCTTCCTCGCAACCTCTGAGCAGCCACTGCACCTTGCTCCATTTTTTCCCATGACTGAGCTACTGCACGTTATGACATCACCTGCTTTTTTCTCTCTTGGTTCAAGTTATATATCCCATTACCTCGTAACCACTGTTCCTCCTTTTCTTACTCTTATTACAGACAAATTGTACTCTGCTGCTTTGAATTCTTCATCTTTCTCAGCTGCTTTGGATGCTTCCCTGCTCAGATTCTCTCCTGCCTTGGGTCAGAGCCCTGTACATCTTCTGCTGAACCCTGGGTGGTTGCCCGCTTCTTGGGAGCGTGGTGGAGAGAGCAAAGCACCTTGCATGCTAGAAGATGGCCAAGCCAAAGCTACTAGAAATGAATTTTGAAGCCTGCTCTTGAGTGTGTGTATGTGAATGTCTACTCTGTGAGCAGATGGCACCAGGGGGCTGTGGTTCTAAGTGTGCCACAAATGCTTCTGGCAAAGAGAGCAGTTGCTGAGGAAATGAAAAGCAGCACCTTTGTCTGGGAAACCAAACTGTTACAAAAAACATGAAGATGTCAGTGCTGACCACAATGGCTGGGAGTGTGTGTGGGTGTCTCCTGTGCCCCTCAAAAGCTTCAGTGGATGGAGATCCTGGTACCTTCAGGGCATTTCTTGCACTCCAACTCAAATTCCAGGTTTTGCTTGTGCAAACTCCTGCTTCAGCTCTTGGGGAAGGTTTTATTTCTGTGATGTTTAGGAGCTCTCTGCTGCTGCAAACATCCCTCTATGCTGTTCTTCACACACTGCCCATCCCGTCCTGCCAGTCTGCTCCTGAGTGGACCAGGTCAAATGCCTTTGCTGCCCGGCAGATCTCAGAATCGGAGAATGTCAGGAGTTGGAAGGAACCTTGAAAGATCATCTAGTCCAACCCCCTGCCCAAGCAGGATCACCTCTATTAGATCACACAGGAACGTGTCCAGATTGGTCTTGAATGTCTCCAGAGAAGGAGACTCCACAACGTCTCTGGGCAGCCTGTTCCAGTGATCTGTCACCCTCACAGTGAAAAAGTTCCTCCTTAGATTAATATGGAACTTTCTATGTTCCAACTTGGAACCATTTCCCCTTGCTCTATTACTAACCAACACGGAGAAGAGCCTGAATCCATCCTCCTGCCACTCACCCTTAACATGTTTATAAACATTAATGAGGTCAGCCCTCAGTCTCCTCCAAGCTAAAGAGACCCAGCTCCCTCAGCCTGTGCTCATAACTTCTTCCTCAGCCCCTAAAGTTGAATGCAAACTTGCAGCTGTGCTCTGGGCCCAGCTGTAGCGGTCAGTGCTGTAGGTGAGCTCATGCCCTGGGAGTCCAGGGGCTTTCCATGCTGGAGGCTCATCTCCAGCTGGGTGGCCTCTCTCAGATTGAGAACTGTGTTTTCTTTCTAGGATGTTATTTTCTATCTGAAGTTCAACCTGTGGACTTTGTTTCTAGACTGGTTTTCCTCTGATCAAATCCTCTGTTCTCATGCTTACTTAGTATCTCTTCCCAGTTACTTTAACCTGTAATTACTGGTGGAATGTTTTGCTTGTTTTTTCTCCAGATCTGCAGTGTTTAAATAGCTCTGTGTTGAGGACAGTGCCCAGGGAAAATCAGAAGCCTTGTCCAGGATGCTGCTCTCAGTTACTCTTTCCACCACACCCACCAGTGAGCGTTACTGGGTGCCATCTCTTCTGTCAGCTGGGGAGGTCCTTACTGGGTTTGCAGTCGTTGGCTCCCCTGGCCCTGATGGCAGGGACATGGCCTGGGACCGAGGGTGTTGCTGTCTTGGGCTGGCATTTGAAATCCTGGAGTTTGTGAATGCAGAAGATTCTCCACTGTTGTTTCAGTTGTTCTTGGGTAATTATAGTTAATAATTAATGCAGCATTGTGGGCTGTCAGTAGTTGCTTTATAGCATTTCACTGGTGTAGTAGGAAATACTTGTTAATCACTCTCAGACAGACACCTATCTGACTGTCCAGAACATGATGAGCCTCTCCTAAACAGTGCTTTGTGCTTATCTTCTTTAATTTCATTTTCTGTTAAGTTTTGGGTTTGGATCACAATTTGAGTCCTCCTTTCTGTGGTGTCTTTCAAGCAGGTTGTCCTTTTGTCCTTAAATCTACCGCTACAAACCCTTAGCTGCCGATGCTCACCGCTGTCAACACAGGCTTCAGCGTGATGGTGCGTGTTGTTACCAAGAGCTCCCACCTCTCCTCAGGGGGAGGGTGGGGAGGATTCTGAGCAAATCCTCTTCTTCCTTCTGGGTAACTGTGCCTTGGCTTTTGTTAGTTCTGGCCAAGGGCATCAAACCTCTGATCAAGGGTGCTTCCACTTGAAAAATACTCTCTACTGACCTAACGCTGCTGAAACCAGTGTGCATCTTGCAGACCGGGTGAGGAGGGGAGTAGGGGACAGAGAGACAAATCTGACAGCCCTTTTGTCCTCCTTATGCCCTTCCTCTCTGCCCGGCTGTCCTTGCCCCATAATTTAGGAGAGTTCAACCTTGTCTAAGTTCTTCTGAGATTCTTCTGAGTTCTGCGATTCCAGAAGCCCTGTTAGCACCGAGTGTAGCTCAAGCAATCGGAAGCCAGCAGAGCACAGAGCCTGCAGCATCACGGTGTGCTACAGACACAGCCAGCCTTGCTGCTGTTTTCCAGCATGTATTGTCTTCCTGATCCCTGAAGGTGACAGGAAGCAGTTTGATGGTGGCACTGGCACAGTGAAGACTGCTAGGAGAGGAGAGACCTCTGAAAAGGCCACGTGCCAAAAGCGACCCTTTGGTGGTAAAATAGCCCTGATCTTTGGCTTGTCACGATGTGTGGTATTAGTAGGCTCTTAATCTGAGCATCCAAAAGAGAAGATGGAGCAGACACAGCTCAAATAGCTTTCATTGGCTTCATCTCTGTTCTCTCACCCATCTATAAAACGAGCTTCTTTGTGAAAAATAGGAAGCAGTAGGTGAGAAGTAAGTGTGCTTCTGGCACTTAAGGAGATGGTGCCTGTGTCTGCAATCCCCCCTCCCCTGAGTTAAGTGCTCTGCACTGAGCAGTGCAGGGAAAAACTGAGCGTGGATCCTGTGCCAGGGAAGATGGGTGCTTGGGGGCTTCTGGTATGCTTGTCAGCACCACCTCTGCCTTTGAGAAAGTCCCGGGCTTCAGCCCCTGCTCCCAGACCATCCTTGTGTCTGACAGTTGGAAGGATCACAGAGGGCAACACCCATGTCTGTGCTGCAGAGAACCCGGGCCACACCGTGCTCCCAGCTCTGAGATAAGGGAGTGTGGGCACTGCCGCTGCGAGATGATGCTGTCAGGAGCCTGAGTGGGGGGAGGGACCCCCAACATGTGGCTCAGGTACCTGTGGCAAGGCTGGGGCTCTGTGCAGGTGGAAGTGCTGGCAGGACATGTGTCCAACCATCCTGCTGCCTCTCCCTGCTCCCGGTGCCTTGGGGTGTCCTCTGTGCCCAGTGAGGAGTGGGAGATATGGAGCCAACCCCAGCCCTTTGTGTGACCATCGCTCGTAGTGACCATAGCACTGGATGGGCGGGCACCTGCCCTCGGCTGCCTTGTGGGATGCAGACAGGAGGACTGAGGGAGCGTAGGCATGACCAGCTGTGAACTGCTGGAGCTGGTTTTGTGTTGCTTTTGTGTCTTTTATGTCAGAAACCTAGAAAGAGGAGGAAGAGCCAGACAAGTTTCTGAATCCTCTCATGCTGCAACGCACGGTGGTGGTGAGCATCTTCAAAAAGCAGTGGAGCACAGGCAAGGCTTTGAGGACACGTCTGACTTAGCGGTGTGGTTGGAGGCAGAGTCAAGCCCTTGCTTTGGAGAAACAAGTGTGTGTCTGTTGTTGCAGCATGCTCTTCTCAGACCCCAGTTTTGATGTGTGAGATCAAAGCCTGCGTGTTGGGATCGCTTCTTTCAGCCACAGAGGTGACAAATCTCCAGTTGACTCTTACATGCAGCATCTCCCTCTTTAAACACTGCCCTGTATTGCTTCAGTGTAGGCTGTAAACAGGAGAGCAAACTGCTGCCCACAATCGCTCGTGTGTACCTGTGAATCCGTGGGGAGTTTCATCACCACCACTTGGAAATCTGTGATTGGTGAGAAATGGAAACTGAGCAGCTACAAATAGAGGAATGGAGATGTCCCTGACTCTCCTCACTGTGACTTTGTAATGAGCTCTAGTAAGCCCTGGTCCTTGCATCATGGCTTGAGTTTTGGAGCCTTTCTGGGAAGGCAAGAGAAGCTCTATCATTATGAGTAGCACTGGGTCTACCCCAGGCTTTAACACAAGTTGCTCAGCCAGGTTAGGTCCCGTTGCAGTGCTCAGCGCTGCCTGGAGACATGACAAAAAAGCCCTTCCTTCTGTAACGAGTCTTTAGGTTAGAAGAGGACTGTGGGGTTGGAGGTATGTTTCTGAAGGTAAGAGGGGCAGCAGGAACTGCTGGAGAGCCTGCTCGTGCCCCAAGGTCCTGTGTGCCTGGCCTGTGTCCCGCGGTGATTTGGTGTGGGTGAAGTCACCCCGCTGAGCTGGCTCTGCTCTGGCTCTTAACGCTGGGGGAGCTCTGTGGAGGCTGCAGCACCGGCAGTGTCTTCCTCTTCTCATTAGGTTGGTTTTTATCATGGTGGTTCAGTTTTTGTGACCCGTGTCCTGTGACACCGGGTCTAAGGGGTGGGATGAGCAAGAGAGAGGTGAGTATTCTGTCCTGTGTGAAATGAAGAGGTTCCCCAGCCCCCACAGCTGTACTTGAGATCAGGTCTTCACCCTTCTGCCGAGGGGAGCAGTCCCCAGCTCTGCCTCCCCTCATCCCACGCAGGTTGCCAGAAGCCAGAGGGGTTTCCTCGTTCCCTCTGTGGTCCAGGATGCTGCAGTGGAAAAGCAGCTGCGTCTGCCCGAGTGGGCAGCTGGAAAGGATGGCTGGCTGGTGGTTGCACACCAAGGCTGATTACTCAGCCCCCGGCAGCCCTCGTGTGCCTCACAAGCGCTTCGCTGCCGAGCTCACCCGCTTCCCAAGCGCGGGCTGGTGCCGCTGCGTTTGCGTGCTGCCTCGGTGTGGGAGGGGCAGGCGGGTGCCCTGAACCTGCAGCTGAGGGCGGAAGCTCTTTGGGGTTTGCTGCTGATACTTGAGGCTTTCACAGAGCTGCAGCATCCGAGCTGGGCGCTCACTGCTGGAGCGATGCAGGCGTGTAAAGGCAGAGCCGGGTCTTCCCCCAGGGATCAGTCTGGGACAGCCCCGGCAGGTTTTGGTTGCCGTATGGAAGACCGCACCAAGCGCGTCCAGCCCATCCCACTCCCGGCCATGCAGCAGAACTTGAACTACGTGTACCCCCAGATCTTCTGGGTGGACAGCTATGCCAACACAAGTACTTCCTGCCCCCCGGCGCCTCCTGTCGCTCCTTTCCCACCGCCGGTACCCGACCGGAGGAAAAAGCCAAGGAACAACAGGGACAGGAGTAGCGTCTGCTTCCTGGTGACATCCTTGCTGATCCTGCTGGCCCTCACTGGCGTGGGGCTGAGCATGTTTCAGATCTTCCACCTGGAGAAACAACTGACTGAACTCAGGGAGGTGAGGTCTGCTTGGCTGGTCACAGTGGCTCTGGGGAAACGAGGGAAAAACTTTGAGTTTGAGATTGGGGCTGAGATGTTTGGGTGGCATGAACTCTCCAAGTGTTTGGGCTGGTGGCTGTTAAATCTCTGCTGTGCAGGGTAAGTGGGGACAGTTGTTACTGTGGGGACAGCTCTCTCAGTGACCAATAGAACTGGATATCTTCGTGTTTGAGTGTTGCTTAGCACTTCATAACTCCCCATGAGAATTAGCCACCATCGGAGAAAGTCCTTGGCTGCTTTAGGTGATGCCCTGAAGCTCTCAACCAGCTAAACCAGCTTGTCATTCTTCTCTTCTAACAGTCTGCCAGCTCTGGACACATCTCTCCAGCTCTGGAGAAGCTCATCGGTGAGTTGATGTAGATAGAGGAGGTGTTCCTCTGTGTTAGCAGGCATGAATGCTCCCATCAGACTCTCCTTCGTTGGGGTGGGGGGGACAAATGCAGGGTTGCAGCTCAATGCTCTGAAAGTGCTGATCTCACCTGCTTGGCTGGAAAAAGAACTTCATCTCTGGGGTCTGGGGAAGGGACCTGCATGCTGGAGCACTTAGAGGCATCAGCCATGGGTTCCTGGCACAATGTGCCTCTGCCTTGGGGCCTCCTAGGCCCTGTGGGGTGACGGTATCAGTGGCGCTCTGCTGTAAATGGAACTTCTGGCTGTCCTAATGTGGAGCAACACCATGATGGGAAGGAGGAGAATGAAGATGAGCACCATCTGTGTGTCTCTTTCTCCTTTAAGATTAAGACAGGAGGGTGCAGAAGTTTTGTTGCTTTGGGGCAGAGGGTTGACTCATGCCCCCCCACCTCCCTTGAAAGAGCAAATTGGTTTTTTCTACATTCTGTTGGTACAGCCTCGCTGCAGTGAAAGCGAGTGGAGAAGAGCCCAATTACACACAGGGGTTTGGTTTTTTTTTTGAGAAATGTCATTTCAGTGAAATTGAAACTTGTCACAAGAAACTGTCAATTTTTCTATATTTCATTTAGGGAAAACCCGAAGAGTTTCAATCTAACTGGAACAATTTAAAAATGAGATTTTAACTGCAAAACTATTATTTTCCATTTACATTCCACATTAATCTTACCACTGAGGGTATTGCTTTCTAAAGACGGCCAAGTGAGGAATTCTCAGCATTATTTTTCTTCTAGATCTGGAGAGATGATTATTATTTTCCCCATGAGGATTTTGGTTAGTAGGAAAGTTAATTTCTTTTCAAATTTTGTTCTGATACTGAATGAAATCAAATTTGTGAATAGCAAAATGCTCTGGAAAGCGGAAAGGTCCCGCTTCCCATCAACTTCTGTGGCAATAAATTTTGTAATCAGTGGCTCAGAAGGGGAATTGTCACTTTAGCTGGGTACTCAGCACACTGGTCACAGGCCCCTTCAGCAGGAACTGAACGTAAGGCACAAATAACAACCACCCTGAATTTCTTGAGGGATATGTATAAATGCAGCCAGAGAATCAGTGTAAAGGAGAGAGGAGTGGAAAATGTAATTGGCTTGAGAAAAGGCTGCTCAAGATTGAGAACATGATGCTTGGAAGTAGGTGCTGAGAAGGGAAGAGTGGAATGGGATGGGGTCGGAATAGGGAGTTGCAGTGTCCATCCCATCTTCCCATGGGCTCTCAAGCCCTCCAGGGAAGGCAGGAGATTTTCCCAGCTAAGGTCTGCCTGGACACTGGGATGGTCTGCAGGACATCTCAAGTGTCTTCTTTGCTCTAGTTGGAAGGAAGGTTTGCAGACATAAGTCACTGCCACAGGTATATCTGTGCCTCTCCCCAACCCTGAGCCTCTGCTTGAGCTCACTGAGCCATTTTAGGATGAAAGCTCTCCTTGCTCTTGCCCCTTACTCTTGGTGATTTCTGGATCCTTTGCTGCAGCTCCTCCTTTTGAACTCTTTCCCTTGCTCTGCCTGAGCACTGCTCTGCCTCACCGTGGTGCTTGTGCCCTGTGCTGATCTGCATCTGCCCCGTTCCACCTTCGTGGTCGGCACCTTTCCACTCCGTGGGCTGGCTTCTCCATGGAGCATGTGGCTAACATCATCTCTGTTTTCGTGCAGGGCAGAAGGAGCAGGCGAAAGAAGAGAGGAAGGCAGCCCACTTAACGGGTATGTGCTGGGAGCAGGGGATAGGCTCGGCGTGGCTGGGGTGAGAGAGAGGGTGGCACGGTCATCGCGGAGGAGCCCACCCCACGCAGGCTTTCCTAGTTTCCTTTGGTGATGCTTGGGCTCTGGCAGCTCAAGTTAATCCACCATTAAAATCTTCCACTCACTTAAGCTTTTTGGAAAGGGCTCTGCTTTCCATTTTGGCTTTTGGTTTGTACCCAGGGTCTGCAGGGCAAAAGGCTGTCACCAGCAGTTGGCGTGGAGTGAGGTGAAGGTGAGAGCTCCCACCAGCATGAGGTCAGAGCGGACTTTCCATGCTGCAGAGAAGGGCTTGGAGAACAGTTGACTTGCTGTGACACAGGGTGTGGCTTGGGGAGGGATAAAAACCCACAAACCGCTTGTACTCACTGTAGAATCATAGAATGATTAGGGTTGGAAGGGACTCCCAGAGGTCATCCAGTCCAACACCCTGCAAGAAGCAGGGACACCCCCAACTAGATCAGGTCGCTCAGGGCCTCATCCAACCTGGCCTTGAACTTCTCCAGGGATGGGACATCCACCACCTTCCTGGGCAACCTGTTCCAGTGCTCCACCCCTCTTACAGTGAAGAACTTTCTTCTAATAGCCGATCTAAATCTCCCTCCCTCTATTTTAAAACCATCACACCTTGTCCTGTCACAACAGGCCCTACTGAACAGCCTCTCCCCATCTTTCTTGTAGGCCCCCTTGAGGTACTGGCAGACCGCTAGAAGGTCTCCCCGGAGCCTCCTCTTCTCCAGGCTGAACAGCCCCAACTCTCTCAGCTTGTCCTCGTAGGAAAGGGGCTCCAGCCCCTTTATCATCTTTGTGGCCTCCTCTGGGCCCTCTCCAACTGGTCCATGTCCTTCTTGTGTTGGGGGTTCCAGCACTGGACACAGTACTCCAGATGAGGTCTCACGAGGGCAAAGAGCTGTACTCTGTCTTTTTGGCTTCCAGGAAACCCTGTCCAGCGGGACCTCCCTTTGGAGTGGGAACCCATCTCTGGCCATGCTTTCACCAACGGTGTTCAGTATCGCGATCAGGGCCTTGTCATCAATGAGACCGGCCTGTACTTCGTGTACTCCAACGTGCTCTTCCGGGGAGTCTTCTGCAGCAACCAGGTGCTGACCCACATTGTCTACAAGAAGAACCCGGCCTCGCCGGGCAGCCACGTGCTGATGGAGGACAAAAGCATCAATTACTGCACGAGTCAGAAAATGTGGGCCCGGAAAAGCTACTTGGGGGCTCTATTCAAGCTCAGGAAGATGGATAGTTTGCATGTCAATGTCTCCAAGAGTGCTCTGGTTAATTTTGAGGAATCAAAGACATTCTTTGGCTTATTTAAGCTTTAAATGAGGTTGCTGGAGTGTGACCAGCAGCCCCCATCACATTAGGATGCACAAAGGGCAAGTGCTGCCTTGAGTGGCAGTGGCCAAGCCAGGGTCTCACACCAGGAAGCCCACCAAGAAGCCATGTTGTGGCCTTCAGTGTGAGAGGGCTCAAGCAGCTAGTAAGGGCTTGAAAGCTGACTTCTTGGAAGCACTGGGGCTGTACTCTATCAACAGAGAATTGCACATTTCTCCCTCTCCAAGACAAACTCAAAACATAGTGTGCTGAAGACCCTGTTGAAACTCACTACTTGCTACCTGAGAAGATACTGGTGCTGGTGGCCCCGTGGGGTATCATGAGCCTGTTGAGCCTAGGCCAACAGGCATGTGGAGACAACCGGTGGGTGTTGAGGAGGTCCCTCAAGCCAGAGCTGCGGGTTCCTGGTGCCATGCCCCAGGCAGCGTTGTGGGAAGAAGTAGTGCAAAGACCTCAACTGCCCACCAAGCCACGCATGACAACCCTGCCTGGGCACTTGGCACCATGATGGCTGTACAACAGGCACCTGCTTGCTAGCTGGCTCATTGCATGTGTTATGCTCATTTTGCATTAAGTTATCAACTGTTCCTATCCTAGAAAATGTTCCTCAGCCCCTTTATTTAACTCACCCTGAGTGCCTTGCAAGGAATGTGCCAGAAGCAGTGGTGTCCTGAAAGGGGTCCCAACCCTGGAGAGAAATCATGCCTTGTGCCATGGTGGTGGGACTAGTGGGAAGAGCATGTGCTCTGTTGACAGGACCTGAACAATACTGTAGAGGAGGACAGTGGGGTCTGAGATGAAAGCAGCCTCTCCAACTCTCTTCCTGTCCTTCTGGCATGTTGAGGTCCCCCGTGGAGACCTGGTCCTGCTACCCTCTGCATGGTACAGGTGGGAATGTGCCAGTCACCATCAGCAGCATGATTTTAGCTGGCTCCCTTGTCATGGGGCATTCTCTTCTGAACAAAATACTTAGTAAATAAAAGTTTATTTTTCTAGTAAATATCCCTGTCCTCTCCTCATGTGGGGCAACAGGCTCCTGCAATGGCCAAAGCTTGGCAGGTCTTTGTGATCAGGGGCCAGCACCCTGTTCCTCCTCCAGCAGCATAGCAGAAATCTGGGAGCCTGACCCCCCTCCCCAGATTCGCTGCCTGCTTGGTGGGGCACAGGCTCTTGGTCATGGAGCTTTGGGGCTCCAGCTCCAAACTGTCACGAGCTGGGGCACAGGGAGGTGTGTGGGCAGCACAGGCCAGGCAGTCCGAGTCTTGTTTGGCCATCAGGAAGGGAACTGGTCACAGAACAGAGGCTTGAGCAGAGCCAGACACTTTTTGCTGAGCAGAAGCGCTGCCATCCCCAAAGCCACCATGGTCCTCTGCGTGCCCTGTGCCCCCAGCAGCACATCCCCCTTGGCACTCCCAAGGGCAAGGTAAGGAAGCAGCACCTCAGTGTTCAAAGAAACCACCCACTGACCCTCTTTGCTCAGTGGTGTCTGGCCCGTAGAGCCCTTCCCCTGGATGTGTTAACCCCAGGGCTGTGTGCCGCGTTGCCGCGGGTGGCACCCGGAGGCTGCAGCTGTGGCACATCATTACCCGGGCCTGTGGTCCAGCCTTCTTGCAGCTCTGATGTCAGGCACAGCGAGCAGTGGCTCTGCAGCAGCCTGCAGCATTTGTTTCCTTTTCCACAGCGCTGCTCTCCGCTCAGCGGCGTGTGGTTTGCTGCTGTTTGCTTCAGGGAAACCAGCTGCTTCGAAATTTAGAAGTGGACAGGCTAGTGGTGTGTGTGGTCAGCGTGAAGTGACAGTTCCCATCTGCTCATGGGGCTGTTGCTGCACTCAGGCATTTCCACTGTGTCCATCTCAAGGTGGAACATGCCTCAAAAAGTCAAACTTTAGGGACCTTTTTTGCTTGCTTGATGCTTTGTCGCTGTCCCCACCACCTTCTAGTAGCAGCGCAGCGGACCACATAGCGCAGGGATGGAGATGCTGGATCCAGACCCTGCCAGGAAAAGCTGGAAGTCGCTCTCCTCTTCTGACTGCTGTTTGTGCTGCGTTGCTTTCCCAGTGTGAGGCACCTCTGTGTACACACACCTGCAAGCTGGCAGCTGTTTCTGTAGCAAAGCCAGCTGAGCCCATCGCCCGCTTCTTCTCTTTACTGGTGAGCAGCTTGGACAGACTGGGCAGTCAGTGCCTGGTGGAAACTCACGCGGAGGTTGCGCTCCCTGCCAGCACTGAGCCGGGGAAGGGCTGGAGAGCTCCCAGAGGTTTCGGTAAGTCAGCACCTAGTAAGTCACCTAGACCGAGAATGTAGCCAGCTGTGGGGCAGGATGTGGTGGTTGCTCATCGGGAGGGGGGGCGAGGGTCTGTTGGTCTTATCTGAAGCGCTAAAGGCAGCGCAGAGCTGCGTGTTTCCAGGGGGATGGTACAGTGTGTGTGGGGGGTGTTGTGTTATGAAGACTGCTGGGACTCCTGAGGTAGACAAAGCTGGCTCATCCTTGCAGGACAGGGTGCTTAGTCCTGAGGAGGAGAGCTGCTGTGACACTGCTGGGGCAGTGACACAGCCACCGGTAAGATGTGTCTGGTTTGCAATCACCTCCTCAATATTCTCTCAACTGCCCAGGGAGAAAAAAAAACCCAACCAAACAAACAAAAAGACCAGTCTGTGGGCTTTAATTCAAGATTCAAAGTAAGGTCATGGCAGGATTGCAGTTTCAAACCCCCCAGTCAATCAATTCACAGACTGCTTGCACAACGATGGCTTTAAAGTCACCTGTCTGGTTAACTAATGAGCTGTTCATTTAGTGAAATACGCATTAAATCCTTAATGCTGACATTAATATGAATAGCTCTGGGGCTCTGTTTAAAATAATAACAATTTTCAAATTATTGACCCTTATTTGAAAATAGTTCCATCTTGCTCCTTCTCCTGGGAAGAGAGGATACTTGGTAGGATTGGAAAGGATATCCCAGCTCCTTTGTCAGGGCTTGTCAGTGTGATGCTCGTGGTTTTTGTCTTGAGGAAAATAAATGACTCTCCCCTGCAAATAATGCTTCTGGCTTCCAATGGTCTGAGCTGAGCTCCTCGCTCTCGATGGAGCAGCTCAGGCCATGCATGGGGGTACCCCCAGGTTTGGGCACTGCTTAATGACGCTCTGGAGATGCTGTTCTCTGGAGAACATGACTGATGAGAAGCAACAAGCCCAGATCATCCCCTGACAAGAGGTGTGTTACTGCTGCCATGGGGATTTGTCTGTTCTTTCCTCATGAGTGTTTGTGCGCTTTCCTATGTGATCCAGCCTGAGCACAGCAAGATGCTTGGCAGAAATACAGACTCACTTGTGGTTGACGGGTGTCAGATGCTGCATCCTATTTACCTGCCTGGGGCAGGAAAGGGGAAGGCAGAATGCTAATGTCTTAAAAACCTGGGGTAGGCTCAGTGCGTACAGTAACCGAGGTGGGAGAGGGTGCTGTACGGGCAGGGTCGTTGCCGCTGGGCAGTGGGACAAAGGGATGCCCAGTGAGCTCAGAGTGAGGCAGGATGAGCAATGGGTGCTGACCCGTGGTGGGTGCTGTTTCTCACAGAGCTACAGCGTGGTGAGTTGGCAAACAGCCCCACTAATGCCTGCTGCAGCTCTTGCTTTGCCTAGCGAAGAAATCCCAGTCAGGAAGGGAGAAATATCCCCTGGATAGCTACGGCCAGCATCATTTGTATCAACTGCATTCACGTGTCCTGACTCTTTACCAGTTGTGGTGGGGACCTCCCAGCTCAGTTGTTCTAGTTGGCTGGACCTGTACATGCCACAACAGTGACAAGGGCTGCTGTAGCCCTCCCAGGGAACAGAGTGTAAGAGTGGAAGAACTGATACGTCCAAAGCCACTCAAATCCTGTGAGTTCAGGCAGCAACTTTCTGCTTGATCTGACAAGTTTTGTTGGCACTTTTTGGGGGGTTGATTGTTGGGTTTTTTTTACTTATTCGTTTACCTGAAGCCAGCATTGGGTCCTCAGTTTCTGTTAGAGTGTCTTGTGGGGTTACTGCTTCCAGCCCATCAGCTGCAAAGGATCTGACAAGTTTTTACCAGGCTGGGAAAGAACATTGTCTAGTGGTCAGAGTGTGACAGAAAAGAGAAGGGAAGTAAAGTTAAATATAATTTTTATTTGTCTAGTACTCTGACATGTGTGTATATATTACATCATGGTTACAAAAGTGTAATTTTAGGCATGACTAAGTGATTGAGGTTTAACACAGAGAGGAGCTCTTCTGGCACAAGGTGAGGGAAGTTGCCTGTGAATTTCTTGTTGATTTTTATTTAAAAAGAAAAAGAAAACTTGACAACTCTTTGCTGATTCATCTCTCAGGGTAACAGAGAGTCAAATATTCCATTGGCTATAGAAGACCGAGTCCTGGCAGAGGAGACATGGGGCTGCAGGAGAGTGCCAGTAGTGTCTGCAGTGGCATCTTCTGAGTTCCCTGGTCACTGCCAGCAATGGTGTGACCAGCAATGCTGCTTTAGCATCCTACCAGTAGGCACTGGTCTGGCCAGTTACCCCTGCCAGCACACCAGCACTTGTGCAAACAGGTGCATAGGCTTTTTCTCGTAAAGGCTCGTGTTTTCTTTGCAGGTAAGCTGTGAAGAGACTAAAAAAGCTCCAGGAGAAATAACAAAGCCCAGGGTGGTTCCTGGGCCTGTCTCACCATTCCTCAGTGCACTCTGTGTGACTCAACCCTTTGTGCAGAAGCAACTTCTCCTCTGCTTACAAACTGTCCCAGAGGTACTACGCCTCTGTCTTTTTTTCCCCCACATACTCCACAGCCAGTTCCCTTTGACAACAGATGAAAAAAGTCTCTTTTTCCTTTTGTCACTGGGGATTGCTCCGGTTGCAGTGTCAGGTCATTCTTGCAGAGTGAAATCCCACTGGTCAGCTAATTCCTGGGGATGTTCAGTATGGAAACCTGTGCTGGCTGAGGGAGTAGCTGGTCTTTTGAGCCACCTTAATGACTACTGAAACCAGGCTGCGTGCTCTCCTCTGCCCTGTGCTGAGGACATGTGTTTCTCATGGAGTTGCTTCTAAGGTTTATGTCAATACAGAGACAAAAGAATTCAAATAAAAGGCATCAGGAAGATGTTCCTCTCCTAACTCAAACAGCCTACCAGCTAGCTGCTTGAGCTGGAGGTGCGATGAACGTCAGATTCCCTAAGTTGGGTGCAATCTGTGAGACCCCCAGTAATATGGGGTCAACTAAAATGCTGGTACAAGCTCCTCACACTCAACATGGGCTCTGAAGGACATGCTGACCGAGCAGCTCACTACCATTCTCTTTGTCCATGCTCCCTGCTGCAGTCTCTGCATGGAGAACAGGTATCCAAGATGTGGCTTTCATTAAAGTCCTAAAACCAGCGAAGATCAGAAACAATCTAGCAACGAAAGGGCATGTCATTTGCTCTAATTCCCAGCTCAGTTTCAGCAAAACGGGACTGGGACAAATTCAGTGAAGAAATCCCACCGCCTCAGCCTGAGCTGGCTGGCTAGTTGTTGCCTAAGCAGCAGAGATGTGGTGTTGCAGCCTTGGTGATGGCCCTTGCTGTTGTGCTCTGGTACCAGTACCACATGTCCTGGGCACGGAGCAGTCCTGCCAGGCTGTATGGGGCTGTGCCTGTGCACTGCTTGGCCCCAGAGAGGTTATTTAAGGCTTGGATGTGGCAGTAAGTTACTGTGGGTTGGCCAGTCACTCTCTGTTAGCAGAGCTGTGGCCAGAGCAGAGGTGACATTGTTGTTAGAGCCTTGGAAGTTTGGGGGTGGAGGGGAGTTTCTATCTCCTGCTCGAAGCTGCGCTTGCTTGTTGTTCTGAGGTGTGGAGGACTCAAGTCTGGAGCTTTGTGAGGGCTCTGCTGCCCTTGTGTGTGTGTGTCTGCAGTGAATGACAGTTTTGAAGGTTTGCTCAGATCTCCCCACTCTTCACACAAGCTGTGAGGACCCTGCTTGCTGGGCTGGAGGACATGAGTCAAGTAAGGCTGTTGAAGGAGAGGATGGTAATTTCCAGATCACAACACCCTTAGGTGCTGTCTCCCTGCCTTCATGGTGTTTTTGTCAGGGTATGCATTTTATTCTGCACAAGGGGGAGTTCAGAGGGAAGACACGGTGTGATCCATCTGTACATCCACGTAGTCACTGCAGCTAGCACCCTCCCAGCCACAGAACCAAGATGTCTCAGACCTGGCTTGGTTGTCTGTTCAGGGTTACAAGAGCTGTATCAGTGCTCTGGTATGCTTGGACTTGAGATGTGTGACTTTCTTTTTTGCCACTGATGTAATTTGCTGCTGGTCCTTGTGCACACAGAACAGAAAAGATACAGATGTGGGACCCCAGCATGGAATAAAAGCTGTGGGGACCCTACCCCCAGCACTGCCAATATGGTAGCTGATACTGATACAGCGTGTTTCAGTGCAGCCACAGCCAGTGGCATCAAGCCTCTTCATATGGCCAAGGAAAACCATGCCACAGACACCCCCCTCTTCCTCTTCTGCTAGGAACTGTTATTAGAAAGGCTTCGGGGTGGAGGCTGTAGCAGTGGGCTCGTAATTTCCATGGGGCTTGCAATTTCTCCTTTTTTAGCTTATCAGACAGGCTGAGAGAATCAGAGGCATGAGAGAACCTGAAAAAGGTCTTGGAACCTTGCGTGGAGGGGCAGGGGCAAGCTTGTCCCAGCAGGGAATGGAGAACCAACAGTACCCATCCCTGCTGGCACCAGGCTCCTTGCAAAGGGTTGATGGTGGCCATAGGCAGTGAGGGGCACTGTGAGCTCCAGCCTCCATGTGCTGACTCCTCTCTTGTGGAACCCTTGCCTTGAAGAGTCTAATCACCATTTCAGCCAGAATTGTGTCCTTGTTTCCCTCCTCCCACCATCTTTTGTCTTTGTACAGTCAAAATAAACAAAATCCAGCCTTGCTGCTTGGAAGGACCTGGAAGATACACTGTGGGGATGGAGTAAGAGAACGTGGGGATGGGGCAGCAGCCTTGGAGGCTGACTGTTGGGGTTGGATGCAAAGCACACCTAAAGCTGTGCAACTACTGAATTCTTTGAGAAAACACCCTAATAAATATCCTAAATCTGGCACTTGGTAGCAGCGCTTTCGTTTCTCTGTGCCTCTGCCTGTTGCCTGTAAATCACACTTAGCACCTAACTTTATAGGACACGGTGAAGAAATGCTTGCTAATTTCTCCTCAGTGCTCACGTTGAGGTTCTGACCGGCATCGAGTACATAAGGAGATGTGGTGATGAGCCTCCCCGCTCCACCAGCCTCCAGCCAGGGTGAATCACCACACTGAGCCCACTGGAGAGAGAGAATGAGAGCGGGGCACGGCTTACAGAAAAGAAACTGATGTTTCTTGTCTCAGATCTTTGCTTCTCCAGGAACATAACTTAGCCAATGCTGCCGCTTTGCACAGCCTTCTTGGGAAGTTTAACCTCTTACTTGTGATCAAATTGGGTTCCTTTGCCTTCTTGTACCTGTTTTCTAGTGATACGTACCCTTCGAAAGCCCAGTACCCCTGACAAATGCTTTGCTGCTGCTCTTAGGGTGTGAAAACCAGTGACTTGTCAGTTAGCAGCTTACTTCATGTCACCAGCTTGGAAATTTGGTTTGTCTTTAACTGTTTTTTTTTTCTCTTCTCACTCTTTACTTCTGATTTCCTTTGTGAAAAAAAAATAAACAAAACAAAACCCAAAGATTAAAAACCCTGACCAAACATGCTGCCCCCCCCATAGCCCTACTTTTAAAAGTGCAGTTTCCTGTGGTCTTGAAGAGCACACTGATCAAAGAAACATGAACCTGAAGTACCTTTCTGCTCTCTTGCTGAGCAGGAAGGTGGAGAAGCCCCATCCTGACTTCCAGTAACACCCCCCCCAGCCTTGTGCAGAGCTGCCGAGTCACCCACTTAAACTCACTAGACCAACAGTCTGCACACCTCCGTATGACTGAAATGTAAATAGTACTTAGGGCCTGTGGTGGGTTGACTCTGACCTGCTGTATATTCCCCTTTCTCATCAGGATAGGGGAGAATGTAAGATGGAAAAACTCCTGGTTGAGATAAAGGGACATTACTTACCCCTTTAGTGTCATGGGCAAAACAGCCATGTGAGACCTCACCTGGAGTACTGTGTCCAGTTCTGGAACCCCCAACATGAGAAGGACATGGACCAGTTGGAGAGGGTCCAGAGGAGGCCACAAAGATGATAAAGGGGCTGGAGCACCTTTCCTACAAGGACAAGCTGAGAGAGTTGGGGCTGTTCAGCCTGGAGAAGAGGAGGCTCTGGGGAGACCTTATAGTAGTCTTCCAGTACCTCAAGGGGGCCTACAAGAAAGATGGGGAGAGGCTGTTCAGNGCTTCCAACCCTAATCATTCTATGATTTGGGGAAGGTGCCGGTCAAAAGAGATTTGGATGGTGAGAAACAAAGACAAACCAATGTTTCCCTCCCTCTCCTTTCTTCCTGGGATCAACTTGATGCTGTTGTTCACAACTCCTCCACCTGTGCCCCGAAGCTGTGCAGAGGGGTGGGAGGCTGTGGTCAGTCTGTAACACCCCCCTCGCTGCCGCTCCTCCCTTCTCACACTTTTCTCTTGCCACGATGCGGGTTGTTCCATGGGCTGTGGTCCTGCTCTGCTCCCATGGGGTTCCTGCAAAGGGGTTAGCAAGGAGAAAGGTGGTAAGGTGCAGCCATGAAAGGTGCTTGAGCTCTGGGACCTTCTCTTGAGCATGACAGAGTGTCAGTTGTGGGGAGGTGAGCAGTGCACAGAAGGATCTGGAATCAGCTGTGGAAGTAGACAAGACGTGGTTCTGTGCATACAGCAGATGGCTTGGGAGAAGGTGGACATTAGAAATTATGGCTGCAGCCTGTGTGGGAAGATCGAGAGTAATTGCTAATTAAGAAGTACTACCTATGCCTGGAGACAGCTGTGTTTTTCCTTCTTAAAAGGGGGCAAACCCAAACAAAATCCAAATTGCAGCCAGCTACAGAGCAGGTAAAACTGTTCAGCAATTTAGACAGGACACTTGAATGGTTTGGGGTTTGTGTTTGGAAGGAAATGGAATGTAATCATAACTATGGTGGAATGCTTTAATTTCCAATAATAGCTGGTTCACTAATATGAAGCTTAAAACCAAGATGACCTGGAGGACTTGGGAGGAGAACTGATAGTTTTGTGAGCTACTGGAGCTGCTGGCGTTGGGTTGAACCGAGTCTGCTCAAAATGGAATTGCTGGTGTGAACACAGAGCTGGCAGCTGGACAGGGAAGCCTGGACAGCAACTAAGAAATGCCTCATTTCAGTAAGAGACAGCTCAAAGCAAGGAGGGAGAACAAAAGAGGAGTAAAAAAGGTGTGCCTGCTGTGCTCCCCAATGCTGCTTGGTCCTCACATCAGAACCTTACCTCCAGCCACAAACACACCCTGCCCTGGCAAGGTGTCTGTCACCCCAAGGCCTGTCCTTGTGCCACAGGCTGACCCCCAGCTCCCCCTGGAACTCCTTTCCCTGCCCTCCCCACAAAACCTTGAGGCTCTTTCCTCAGGCAGCTCAGACCCTCCCCGAGGAAGGGACAGGAGCCCACCCTGACCTCCTCTTAAAAGTGACTGAGAAATGGTGAGTGCCCACATGAAGCTTTATGGGGAATTTAAGGAGTGGGTCTGACAGGAGGGAGCAGCTGGTCAACAGCGGGGAGATCCATCCCTCCCAAGGACAGAGGAGCTTCAGAGCTGCTGCCCCCTCAGAAGAGTGGGGCAGAGCCATTGAGTCACAGGGCACTGAGCAAACAACTCTGGGCTGTTTTACTCACATGCCCCAGACTGGCATCAAGCACCGCAGCACGTGACCGTGATGTAACCACCGTGCTCCTCGTGTGCTGGAGGAGCACCCACTTGCTCGCCATGACACCCAGAACAGCTGCAGCAGCTGCCTGGGGTGCAGAGAGGGAATTTGGCCCCAGCCAAGCGGGTAACTGCCCTATGGAGTCCTGCTAGAAGGTGCATTTCCCAGCTAGTGTAGGGGGTCTTGTTCCCCCTTTGTCTGGCTCAATGCCCTGTCACACACCCTGAGACCAAGTTCTCTCCTATCGGGGAGATAAGAAAAACAGGTATTAAAACATGAGCAAAAAGCTCACTTGTGCTTTATTCACTGCTGGGCCTTCAACACAGTCACTTTCTCCTTTGACCTTAAAAAACTCTGGAGCTGGGAGTGGTTACTCCTTTTCTTACCCACAGCAACACAGGTTTGGTCCCCAGGCAGTATTTTCCCACACAGCCTTTGCTGGAGGCTGAAATCTGTAGCTGTGGCTTTCACTCAGCATTGTATTCTTCTTTGCTCTTGAGTGCTTTTTGGGGGGGGTTTAATGCCTTTCCAGGTGACATATAATTCTTACTGTTATCTGGCTTGAAGATTTACATGTTTCTTGTCAGCACTGACTGCACTTTGAGGTACAGTGGGGTCGTGGGATGTGCACATCTAGGGGTGTTACCAAGGTCCTCCCAGAAGTCTGGGAGGATTCACGTTGTTCACATTATCCTTCTTTTGTTGCTGTTTTTCTTGCTCCATCGTTAATGTTTGCACAAAACTCAAGTCTAGGGCGCACTCCGTATCAAAGCTCTCTCCGAGAGAGAGACTCGCTTCAGTTTAGGGCAGTGGAACAAGTAGCTGGTGATGCAAAGGATGAGTGGAGTGTGAACTTGACTGGAGACACAGCGCCTGTGGTAGATAAAAAAATAGCTTGAATTGAGAGCGTTGGCGGGCAGTGGCCCATTGTGCACACACACACGTGGGTGAATGCCCGAGAGGGAAGGGTTTGCCCTCTTGCCATGGTGCCCTAAGCTGATGCAGCAGCTTTAAAGGCAGATTCTCTCCATGGAGCTTGTATGGCATCCGGCTCTGTGCCCAGGCAGGGGAGGGTACCAGGCTGATGGTGGGGCTGGAGAAGGTGAACAGCTGGTGTAGCTGTTGGCGCCCCAAAGCACTCTCCCTTGGCAGAGCAGTGTGGCGTTGTGACAGTGGGGTGATACTTCCAAAGCAGCCTGGAGACAGCAGGGCCCACCGGTGATTCATAAATATTTGCATTCTGCAGATGACTTCTGGGACAGGTGAATCATTGGGTGGTGTGAGGGCTCTTGGAGTGGAGAGTGGGGTGGGTGGAAAGGCCCTTCTTTCCATAAAGGGTGGTGGGGTCTTCCCCAGCCCTGCTGTACTGCCAGCATGGCTGATGCTGAGCTGAAGACCATTTGGAAACTACTCCTCTCCATGGTTGAGCAAGGTGCCCGCCTGGTCCTGCAGCAGTGGCTGAGTTCCTGTGAGCAGGTGAAGGCTTGGGATGGTGCTGAGGGGTGCAGCAGTGCCACCCGGCACCCACATGTTGGGATCCCCCCAGGCTGCTGCAAGCTGGTGTATTGCTTGCTCTGGAGCGGTCCTATGTCTGCTGCAGGGCCATGGTGACCACACATGCCGCCCTCCCTGCTAGGTAGGAGGTGATGCTCAAGCTTTTCCATGATGGTGGCATGGTCAGGAAGTACTGATGATCTAAGCTATGGGGAAACCTTCTTCCCTGAGATTGCTGGGTTGCTGTGGGCATCTGGGGAGGCTGAGCAGGGATAGCACTGATGTCAGGCTTGCCATGTGTTTGTCTTAACCCTGGTAGCAAGACTTGTCCTGCAGCTGGGAGACAAGCCCAAGTGAGCCAAGATCTCCAACTGGGAACTGGAGTGGGTGGACACACGCCAGGCCCCTCTCCTGCTTGTTAGCCCTGTGGGGCACAGGAGGCTGGACAGGGGCTCACCAGGAAGCCCTTCTCACCCTCTTATCCCATGGCTCAGCACCAGGTCCTGGCTCAGCCTCGAGCTAAAACTGTCCCTTGTCTACGTAGCATCTCTGATACTTTCACAGGGAAAGTCTCCTACTGCCACCAGGGAGGAGGAGAGGGTGTGCTGGAGGGGCCAAACAGCTCCTCCCCATTCCAGACACCTTTTGGGTGACGATCTTGTTCCACCCGTAGGTGCTCACTGTGGGCCCATGATGCCTCTGCCACCTGGAAGGGAACATTACAGAAGTGGTCATGATAAACAGCTCGGGGTTTACTAGAGCAGCAGACACAAACAGAAAATGTGTCTCTGTTTCATGTAAACACCGCTACAGGAAATCGAGCTACCCCGGGCAGGAAGCAGAGGTTACTGAGGACAGGGACAGGACTGCCAGCGGGGCTTTGCACACTTCTGGTGGCAGTCTTGATCCACTGCTGGATCATTCATCACCATCTTAGCTTTCTGATGGGGGTCTCAGGAGCCTCAGAGGGCTTTAGGAGGAGGAATGTCAGGCCCGTAGCCAGAGACACAGTCTGCTTTGTGGTGCATCCTGTACCTCCCAGGCAAACCAGACACAATTCAAATGGACACCCTGCATTACACAGGGAAATTCATGGGCTTGTTAACATGCAAATTCTGGATGTGGATAGCAAGTGTGACTGTGTCAAAGTGGGTTTTGGCAAAGCCATACCTGGATTGCCTTGGGAATGTTGGGGGAGGAGGGGGGGAAACTGAGTTCTGAGTAATCCTAAAAGTGAAATCCTCAGGAGACTCAGAAGAAGATTAAGATCCAAATAAGCACCAGGCTGAGCCCAAAGCAGTTAGAGGTGGTTACTGCCAGCATCGTGTTACTGAGACTATTCAGACACAAGGACGTTACTTCCAGCTGTTACAGAGCAGAGCTTTAGGCAGTGTTAATCTACTTGGTGACTGGAGCTGTCCCAGTTCATTTGAAGGTTTGACACATAGGTCTGTTGGCACCAGTGTGGACTGACTGTGATATGAACTATATCAAATTCAAAGTTTTAGGTTGGCTTATCAGCAAAGTGCCCAGTGTTGATGTGAAAGCAAAGGGCCTGAGCACACAGAAGCAGCATCCAAACTGTCACTGGATACAGTTTGCAGCTTTCCATTGCTGTTCCTCTGCCTTTGATAAGCTGTTTAACTGAGACTACCTTACCAGGAGATGGGTCACTTTGTTGCTAAGATGCAGAAAAACGTCCTGTAAAAGTCAAGTATTTGTAACAAAACTCCCATGGGCTTGGAAGAGACGCTATGATTTGTGTAAGCAGGACATGCTGTGAGAAGTGGAAAGACATGGGAGGAGAAACCAACTCCCGCAGTAAGAAATTGTTCAGTGATTTCTGATCTGGCTTAAGGACTCGTATCTAAGAGTCTGAAAGGGCTGTGTGAGAAAACCTGTGCAAACTCTCAATCTTTGGAGGAGAGGGAAATCCCAGAGACTGGGAACATGCCAGTGGCAGGAGGTGTAACAGAACCTAAGAGCACCATCACCCCAGAGAGTATACTGGGAAACTTTGCAGGGTCCAGTCCAGTTAGCAGGGAAGAGCAAAAGCTGTCCCTGTAGCTTGGATAGCTTATGGGTGTTACCTGCTTTATTGCTTACAGGCTTGGTTTGCAGGTGCTTCTGTTTTCAACCCAGGTCTGCAGTGCTTAGGGGTCTGGGACTGTTTCTGAAGTGGCAGCAAAGGATAACTAAAAGCAGTTTAAAATTTTTAGAGAGCCTCCAGATTATTGATGTGACTGATCATACTCCCCTGGCAAAAATGTGGGATGGACAGGTTAACAGCAGAACAGAGAACAGGGGGCCTGGAGGTGTCCAACACTGGGGTGCACAAATGACACAGAGTCATTTGTCGCTGTGAAACCCAGCTCAGGGGACACAACCCCTTGGCATGATACAAAGCCATTTTCTGGGATGGGAAGACTCTGGATTGTCCTGGGCAAGAAATTTGCCGTGGCTCACCCATGGCAGGCAACAGAACAGTCTGAGCTGACACAAACAGAGGAGCAGGAACCAAAGGAAGCAACGGGTGACTTTCATTCCTTCTCCCTCCTAGACAACTTCTGCAGCATTTACCATGGAGTGAGACTCCAACTGGAGTGTTTGAGGAATTTCTGAGGGGAATCAAAAAATATTAGGAGTTGGAAGGGACCTTGAAAGATCATCTAGTCCACACCCCTGCCTGAGCAGGATCACCTAGGTTAGATCACACAGGAACGTGTCCAGATTGGTCTTGAATGTCTCCAGAGAAGGAGACTCCACAACCTCTCTGGGTAGCCTGTTCCAGTAATCAGTCACCCTCACAGTGAAAAATTTCATCCTTATATTAAGATGGAACTAAGATGTTCCAGCTTGGAACCATTTCCCCTTGTTCTATCACTGGTCAACACCAAGAAGAGCCTGGATCCATCCTCCTGACGCTCACCCTTAACATATTTATAGACATTAAAAAATGGGAAACTCAATTCTGGCCCATAACAACTGTTCTTGGGGGAAAATACAAAAAGCATTTTCCTGATCTGGAGAAAGGCCTGTGGAGAACCAACTTCATTAGGTGAGACACAAATCACCTGGTCTGCACAGGGAGGGGCAGTTAAGCCCAAGAACTGGTCTGAGGCACCCTCACACCTGCATGGAGGTTCAATCAAAGGTTAATTGCCCTAATTAGGCAAATTACTTAAAGCAGGGTAAAAGCAAGTCGGGGCTAGTTTAGTCGAGTGGTGCTGGCCAGCAGGTAAGGCTCTGAGCTGTGGGGTTTTTTTTTTGTCTTTTTGCTTTAAACTCTATAACTTATTGTTAGGGCTGACTAGGGGTTTTGCTGTGGGTGTTTGCAAGTGGCCAGATGTTGTGCTGGTAGCTGGGAAAGTGCTTCAAAAGGAGCTTGGGTGTTTAAAGATTCCCCAGATAACTGTTACTGGGTAGTGCTAGAGAGTGGGCAGAGGCTGGGGACCCTTGGTCTGACACAGAGTGCTGTGTGGTTATTGTATCCTCAGTGTAACTGCTCAGCCCCACAGCTCTGGTGGCTCCTCAGGACAGCTGGTGGTACTGAGGCTGGGCAGACTCTGAAGGCCATGAGCTCCTGTTCAGCAAGGACTGTTCTGGTTCCCTCCCGTGTCACCAATACCTGGACTGCAGAGGGGTTTGTGCACCTTGGCTCTTAAAATCTCCAGTCTCATCTATGCTGCCCAGCTGCAGAAGTGGTGGAAGCTGTACCTCTGTGACCTTGGCCCAGTCTGTGTCAAGGTACCCCTTGGGACCAGGTGCTACTGCAGTCACATTGTTCTTCTGTGGCTGTAAACCAAAATGTGAACCTTAAATCCTGTGCATGCTTTTCACACAAGAAAATGCACTCAGATGAGAGACAGAGTGAGACTTGGCTAACCAGCAGTCACCCAGGGATCAAAAAGTGTTTACAAGAAAGGAAACCACCTGTGAAATCAGTCTTGATGGCTTCACCTGACCAGAGCTGTGTTCCCTTCCTGCGCTGGCTCTCCCTCAGGTTGCTGCCAGATGTGAGGGCTGAAGGGAATAAATAGGTTCTGCAAGGGACTGCCGCTCACCCAACATGGTCACCTCAGGCAAAGCATTCCCAGCTCACCTTCCGTAACCTGTTGATGAAGACTGGGATGTACTGGACTGGAGCAGAGCAACTGGATGGAGCTGGCTGTGGATGATGCTGTGTGAGGTAAGGGGGAAGAGGGGCTCTGCACCCAGCCCTATGGTGTGAGGGGAGGGGGGGATCCTGCTCTGAGGTGGGATTGGGTGCTCTTCCTGGTGTGGGTTTGAGTCTTGGAGTGGTGTCAGGAGACATCTCTGGGCATTGTGTCTCGATCTTTCTCAGGCAGTGTTTGTTCAGAAGCATTGTAGAACAAACGCTTCCCCC
>VXBZ01008084.1:1294252-1377389 GCA_013399135.1 Heliornis fulica | reverse complement strand
CCCCCTCCCCCCGAAAGCTGATCTGGTGAGATAAGGTGTTATCAGTAGGTATTTCCATTAGACATAACACCTTTTCCACTACCACCACCACACTGGTTCCATGCCTCAGTGGAGGCAGAGCAGCTCTACCCACTCAGCCCTCCTGCCTGCTCTGAAGAGCAGTGCTGAGCCAGGCTCCAGTAGTGAAGAGGTCGTTATTGCTCTGCTCCCGGGTAGCCTGCCCGGCAAGGGGAGCAGCAGCAGCCTCCCCAGGGCATGGGTGTATGCTGGGATGCTTCAGCCCCTGCATGAAGGAGTCTTTTAACCCACCATGTGCCTTGTCCTCTTGCCCTGTTGTACCTCAGCTGAGAGAGTTTCTAGCCTTCCCCTCTGCAGCAGGGACTGGGAATGGCAAAGAAACTCTGTTGAAATGAGAAACTCTGTGTCTCTCATCTTCACTTTGTAACGATCGGGTGCTCCCTGGGTTGTCTGAATGGCGAAGGCTGAGCACCTTTCTGCCAGGGACCTCAAAACTGTGCTTGGAGCGAGATGTGCCCTGCTGCTGTAGTGCTTGTGTAAAATAAGCTTGTCCACGGCTGTTGAGGGAGGCTGGAAGGTGGGAGTCGTCCCTCCAGAAGTCCCTGGGGAGGTTTTTGAAAGGTTTTGAGTGAGGAAGGTTCATTCCCTGCAGTGCTCTCTATCCTGTAATGCCTCAAGTTCCCATCCATGCTGAAGCCCCCTTTATCCCATTCCTGACATGCATCAACCAGGTTTTGTTTCAGAGCTCTTATTTTCTGTGTAGAACAAAAGTTTGTTTTAACTAAGTGGCAGAAATACCGTTTCTCTCTCCAAAGCCCCGTTGTCCTGCTCTGAACTCCCTGTTTAGGTGAAGCACCACAGCTGCCCAGGCTTGTTTGTTCCACCTTTTGCTAAGGGATGCGCATTTGTCACCAGGTCTGGGACAATGTGATGTCTCCTATTTCCCATCTGTAACAGAAAACTGATTGCTTAAATATTTGAAACCCATGTTGTTGGCTGGTAAAAGGTGTCTGATTTTTTTTTTCCAAATCCTTTGCAAAACCATCCTCAAAGATGGACCTTTGTGCTATCTGGAATGCTGCTGTTAGGACAGAAATGTTCTTTTCCTCTGATGATTTACACCCTGTTTCTGATTTTAGTGTGTATGTTTGTAGAACAGCAACTTGTAAGCATCACTCCTGGTGAAAAGTGGGACCACAGAGTGGTGGGGGCAGCTGGCATGATGGAATGTAGCCCGTGTTATCTCTTGCATGCCCTGGGCTGTCTTGTTGTGTGTGTGGATTTGCTCTGGGTGGGGTGAGAGGTTCACTGATACCTTGGGTAGCTTGGAGGCTCATGCTTATCAATCACAGCTACTGAGCTGTCCTGGGAAGGGTTGTTTTGATCTTCCCTTAGTTAGTCCACAGCAACCCCAGAGTGAGGAGCATTGTGGATGGTTGGAGGAGCAAGCAGGAGAACTGTGCCAAAAAAAGATAGGGCCCTTATCCCTCCCCATGCCTCTTGTCTTTTATACCTGGTGCAGCCCAACAATGAGCAGAACTGTGCTCTAGGAGTGCGAGGACATGTGGGAGGGCTGTACTGCAGGTATGAGCGAGTTCCTGCAGCCATGTCTCCTCCTGCCTTCTGCATCAAGGGATCTGGTCCCTCTGCCATGGGTCCTGACACCTGAGAAAGGGTTGGCATGAAGAACATGAGGGAATTTATTGCCCTTCCAGCAAGCGGGTAGCTCGGACAGATAATGTTGCTTGACTGCCCAGAGATTGCTGTGCTCCCCAGAGTGGTACCTGGTGTTAACAGACTCCCCAAGTTCATCATACCTGGTGTGGAAGGCTGCTGAGAAGGAAAGTCTGGTATAGGGTGAAGTCCCTGGAGGAGCTCGCCAGGTTGTAGTCAGGGCAGGAAGGGCAAGAAGTACATCTGGGGCAGAGCAGAAAAGCCGATGGCAGGGCAGGATGGCATGGAGCAGAGCAAAAGGTCCCAACCACAGGGGAGAGGCTCGGTGCAAGCAGCTCTGCATGCTGAAGTGATGGATACCCCTGATACCCAAATAAGTAGGAAAAAAACCCCCTATTCTCCTGGTGATTCTGCCTGACCCCATTATCACTTGCATCTGCATTGTTTTTTACCCTGCCCACGCATCTTGGCTGCTCCAATAGGAACATGAAGAAACCACCCTCCCACTGCTGAATGACTCAGACTGTCGCCTCTCCAGGAAAACCAAGAGATAATCTTGCTTCAGTTGATAACAGCATCTCCTTCTTAGCTTCACAGGTGGTGGGACACCTCTCAAATGCTCTTTGCAGCGGCTCCAGGGGCATCCCCACCTCCTCAAATTCAAATGTGCCCTGGAGATCAAAGAACTGAGCTCCTCAGCTGCAGCCTGGGACTGGGTCACCTTTGAACTGAGCAGGCAGGGACTCCTGCGGGGGTGGCTTCTCTCTGCTTTGTGCTGGGCTGTCCTCTGAGGCTGTTTGCTTTCCTGTTCTGTACTCCAACCCTTTCCCCTGCGGCACCCATCAGCAGCGCACTGTCACACATGGGACAGTCCTGGTGTGTCTGTATAGAATTAGGTGAAGATGCTCTAGGAAAAGTCTGACACAGGGGAAGCCTAGACCAGGGTGGGAGGAACAGGGTCTGCAGAATTAGTGGGAAGGCTGGCTCACTCCATCTTGCTTTAAATGAGAACTTCAGAACGTGAAGTTTGTGGGCGCAGACCCTAGCGTGCACACTGCTGTCAGGGCAGTCTTGATACCTTGCAACTCTTCCTTTTCCCGTGTGAGATTTCTGCTTGCTTTGGCAAAACAGTGGAAGCTTGGGATTCAGAGTTGTAGGAGTTGGAAGGGACCTCGAGAGGTTGAGTCCAACCCCCTCTGCCAGAGCAGGTTCCCTAGAGCAGATCACACAGGTCTGTGTCCAGATGGGTCTTGAATATCTCCAGAGAAGGAGACTCCACAACCCCCCTGGGCAGCCTGTCCCAGTGCTCCTCCACCCTCACTGTGAAGTTCTTTTGCACATCGGTGCGGAACCTCCTATGGGTCAACTTGTTACCATTGCCCCTTTTCCTGTCCCCACAGGCCACTGAGAAGAGGTTGGCCATCTTCCTTTGTCTCTTGCTCTTCAGATATTTATAAACATTGATGAGATCCCCTCTCAGTCTTCTCTTCCCAAGGCTGAAGAGCCTCAGCTCACTCATCCTTTCCTCTTGTCCCTTGCAGATATGTAGGTAGAAGTCACCTGCAAGTGTGTGGTTGTGAACTGTCTGAACCCTTGCTGATGTGAACCTTCAGTCACTCCCACCTGCTCCACCCCCACCCTGTGGAAATGGCTCTGAAATGAGACTGAGTTTGCCATCTTCAGAAGAGACTGGGGTGCTGAGGGAAGAGACAGGCTATCCTTGTCTCAAAGGGAGGAGTAGAAACACCAATCAGTTAAGGCTGAAACTGCCTGGTTTGGGTTTTCCAAAGCATCTGAGAGGGTGATGTGTAGATTGCTTTTAAGCAAGGTGTGTCGTTATTCAGCGCTGAGTCTGTTCAAAGACTGCAAATGCAGCACCACCTCTTCATCCCACAGAGGGATGACTATGAGAAGTCACTTTGGTGGAGGAGAGGGGGCGGGGACAAGGTTTGTGTCCTGGTTGTGGCTGGGATAGAGTTAATTTTCTTCCTATCAGCTGGTGTAGAGCTATGCTTTGGGTTTAGGGTGAGAATCATGTCGATACCACACTGATATTTTTTATATTGCCAAGCAGTTGATGTTTTTCTGCTTCTCACAGTGCCCCACCAGTGAGGAGGCTGGGAGGGAACACAGATAGGACATCTGACCCCAAGGTCCAAAGGGATGTTTCATACCATAGGGCATTTACACTGCATATATACCTGGTGGGGTAGTGTGGTTCAGGAGCTAATGGGACAGCAGCTATGGGTGGTGAACAATTACACTGTGCATATTTTTCTATCACTATTTTGTCTTGCTCTGCCCTATTAAACTGCCTTTATCTCAAGCTGTGAGCTTTGTCCTTTGCAATCCTCTCCCCATCCTGCTGGGTGGGGGAGTGCAAGTGAACTGCTGTGTAATCCAGCTGCCCACTGGGTTAAACCTGCCATGGAGGTGCCCTGCAGGACCCAGCGTTCTCAGCTCACCATTTCCCTATGGGATGGGTATTGAGCTGTATGCTGGGGACTGCCAAGTACGCTGGGACACAGAGGGAAACAAACTCTTTGAAGCTGTTGGGCTCCAAGCCTGTGCTTTGCTCATCTGAAAAAATCCCCACAGTACAAGGCTGCCTATGGAGAAGAGAGATGGGGGTTCTGTACTGAATTCACAGAATCTCAGACTGGTCTGGATTGGAAGGGACCCTAAGGATCATTGAGTTCCAACCCCTTGCCACAGGCAGGGCCACCAACCTCCAGTCTTGGATCTAGACAAGGTTGGTAAGGGCTCCATCCAACCTGGCCTTGAGCACCTCCATGCCTTGGTCTTGCTTTGGCAATACGAATCCTGGCGTTGCTGCGCAGCGGCGCTGGTGGAGTTCGAGCACAGGCCACTAGATGTCTGTATAAACCCGGGTTTGGCGAACCAGCCGTGGTTCATGAGTCGATTGGCTTAGAAACAGCAGAGATGGAGCAGATTCCCAAGTTGCAGTCTCATGCAGAGAGCATAAACGGGTGGCAGCGAAGAGGGGATCAGAGGGGGACCTGCGGCATGGAGTGGGGTGGCCCATGACCGGGAGGTGGCTTGTGAAAACAGGAGCCCAGGTTAATGCTGCCAACTAACTCGCAGCACTTTGGGATGTGGTCAGAGCCCCCACAGCCCCAGTGAAACCCGTCCCTTCCCAAGGAAGCTGATTTTGTTCAGGGGCTGAAGAGGAGAGGCTTTTGGCCTTTGCCTGGCTGAATCCTTCCAATTGCTGGCCTGACACCACCTCCTTGCCATGCTTTGGTCTCTGTTGGGTGACAGTCCTACTCCCCGATCCCTCGCTGCTGGCAGAGCAACGTGTGTCTCTCCTCCCCGGATCCTCGGGTGCTGGTTGCACCCGTGTCCCTCCCCCAGACAGCTGCTTCCCCTTACCTCTGCTGGACAGGCTGCTGCTGCTGCTACAGAGAGCAGCTGCCCGCCGGGGAGGTAGAGGAGGAGGAAGGCTGTCCCAGGGCTGGTCCTCTTGCACGCTTCCCCCCAGACCGTTAGAGGGCAGGGCAGGCCTGTGGAAGAGCAGGGCGGCCTCAAAGAGCTCAGCTGTCCCTGGGGTGCTATCCTGCACCTGAGGAAGGATCCCCCTTCCCGAGGGAGTCCTGGGGCAGGCAGGGCTTACTGCAGGCTGGTCTAGAGCAGGACCATCCCCTGGTTCCCCAGATCCCATCCACTCCTGCTCTGCGACCTCCTATTCAGCTTCACCCTCCTTCACCCTTTGTTCCAGCTCCACTGGCCCAGGCTGGAGCACTGTGTTGGGATGCTCAGGCCTTTGAAGTGGTTCAGGAGACAGCTCTGAGGGACTATCTGGTGTTCCTTGGCTCTGGAGGAGGCTGGGTGGCGACCTGACCGATCTCTACAAGTACCTAAAAGGAGGTTGTAGGGAGGTGGGGGTTGGTCTCTTCTCCCAAGTAACTGGATAGTAGTAGGATGAGTGGACATGGTTTCATGTGTTTGAAAAATGCATAGATGTGGCACTCCAGAACATGTTTTAGCTAATGTGGTGGTATTGAGTGGATGATTGGACTTGATGATCTTGGAGGCCTTTTCCAGCCTTAAAGACTCCGAGTAGCACATCCCCCTATGCTGTCTGTGTGAAGAAGCAGCAGTGTTGTGAAGGGACTGCATCCCCTTACAACAGATCATGGGTTAGCCCACTTGAGGGGAATCTGTGGCTGATGGTGGAGGAACTGGGTGGAAACTCACCCACAGCTGTGCCTGAATCTGCCTGTGTGGCACTGGAGCTCTGGGAGCACAACAGGACAAAAGGGAAGGTGCAGCTGTGGAAAATGGTTGCTTCATGTTGTGCTCCATTGTATTGTGTCACACCAGATATGCACGATGTCCCTGAGCTCAGGGACTCCATCAGGATGTGGCTGGAGTCTCTGTCTGGGAGCGTGACCTGGTCAGGGCTGTGGGTGTTTCCAAAGCTGACAGGAATGTGGATGTGGTCTCTGGAGATGCCCGTCAGACCCACGCTCTGCTCCTTGGTGCCTCTACTAGCAGAGCCCAGGGTGAAGCAGCCGGAGCAGAGCAGGATGCGGAAGGGCTGAAGGAAGCCGGGGTGCTGCACTGTGGGTCAGAAATGAGGAAAAGGGGTGAAAGGGGCAAAGCTGTCCCATTTCCTGCCTTTACCTTTAAAAGAATGTTTTTCTCAGACTTTTCTTGAGGAAGCTTAGGCTCTAAGGAAGATCCTGCCTGCAGATGTCTGTGCCCAATTAGGGTATTGCTCAACGGTGTTTATTTTGAGGCCGCTGTTTGTGAAGTATGGAGTAAACCATGTGTCTCTTGGGGATCCTTTCTTTCTTTTGTTTTACTTTAATTCCAGTTAGCAAGACAATCTCTTGAGAAGAGTTTGGACAGATTGTCTCCAAATTGATTGTTTAAACTGTGGTTTTGGACAACCTCAGATGTGCACTCTCAAGAAACCAAAGTATTCTCACTTGAGGGAAGGCACCACTCCTTGCTCCTACGTGCTACTTGCCATTGCATGTGTCTTTGAGTCCAGCAGGTGTGTTTGCTGGCTTAATGTGAAGAATGGGAAAGGAACTGTATTTTTTTTCCTAGGAAAGAAGATATGAACACTTGGGTTTCTGACATAGCTGGGAAGAGTGCGTGGAGCTCAGCTGGTTACCTTGCAGCTGGGCTCTGCTGTGCTGACAGTGTGGATACATGTACTCTCTGTCAGTCTGGACATGTATTTTATTTTGTAAAACTTGTGTAAATTCTCTGGATCAATGTATTTGTGGCTTAGGAGTACTTGGGCTTTTAAAACTCTGAGCCCTGGATTTATTCCCAAACCAAACAGATGTACTGTTAGCACTGTTTGAGCTGTCTGGAAGCACAAGACCATTTTCTGTACCCAGAGCTAAGAGCAAGAAAAATGGTGCTACAGCCTCCTGGCTGGCCAGAGGCAGGAATGGGATGCAGCTCGGTGCACCATATGTATGTGAGAAGAGCAGGAGACAGATTAAGTTACTTCTCAGAGGAGTGGAAGCCTCAACCAGGGCTTGATGAAGCCTTTGGAAAGGTGTGAAGAGAGGCTGGCTCAGCTCAATGTCTGTGCAGATGTCACAAAAGCACCAAGAGTCTGTAGTAGAGCTGCCTTCTCTGGGAGTTGCCAGTCCAAGACCTCCTCAGAGCAACGGAGATAGAAAACTGCTTCTGAACTTCATAGGTGCTCTGGGACAGGATGCCCTCTCCCACCATGGAAGTTGGTGGCTATGTCAGTAGGCTGTGCTATGGGTGTGCTGGGATTTATTTCTTGCCGAGCAGAACTGTGACATAATGGCAAAAGGGTGGGATGCTTCGAAACTTGTCTGTCAACTGACCCCCCCTCCTTTCTCAGATTTGCATTTGCCTTTTCTTCTGAGCTTTCTTCTTTGTAGAAATGCTCATGTCCAGCACAACCTTGGCCTCTGTTTTGTTCCCTGTGTCTCAGCTGGATGTGATTCCAACTTGTGAGAAACCTAGGAGAAGACAGGGCATGGAGAGGAACTAGGGATGGCAAAAAGCCAAGAAGTGGGAATAAGTATGCTGTGACCTGCCAGAGATGTATTTTCTTACTCCCAACTGAGGAGATTTTTGCAGTAACTACTGAATGAGCAGGCTGGAGCCATAGCAATCGGGACCAGAGTTGACAGCAACAGTGTCTGAGGTGGCAAACACTGATCTGTGTTTGTGGCTAGTGCTCACAGCTGTGGCTCCTGCTCTTTCTGGCTTGTGACTGGTTTCCTGTCTCTGGACTGGGGGTCCCATCTCAACACACACCCTGTTTTCCGAGATTTGCTCTCCATGGCAGGGTGCTGCGCAGTTACCTCTGGCCTGTTTCTTCCCATCAAATTCTTGTCAGCATGCCCTTGTTTCTGTGACCTCACCTCATTGCTGCCACAGCAATAGTCTTGTTGGAGATGTGGGAGAGGACTTTAGGAGATGACCCAGGCTCACAATGACTTGCTGTAAGCCCAGTCTTGTACTGCTGTGTCTGAGGGAGATGACTTCCATGTGGGAGATGATGATGACAAGGGAAAATACTTCTTGGAGGGTTAAGGTGAGATCAAGAGCTGGAGGTGGGATAATGTTCACCCACTATCTGACCTGGTGGTGCCTTCACAACTGTGTTAACAGAAGTTGTATGACTAGCTCCTAAGCTTGGGATAACACGCAGCCCTGACAAGAGTTGTTTTACACCACTGTGAAATTATGGGCTTGTAACCAGCCATGGGTGTGAAAACCTTAATGGTAGCAAGATGAGTCAAGACCTCCAACTCTTGGTGTCCTGCACTGAGTGGCTCTGACATTTCTGAAACATGATTTTGAGCAAGCCTGGATGTACTTCTATCTGAAGGCAGCTGCTTTTTGGCTGACAGCTTTCTATTGGTAAGTTAGGAAACTTATTCCTCATGCCAGAAGTCTCACTTTAAAGGAGAACCAGCTGTAGTTCTCTGAGTCAGTGTAGCCATTTCTTTGCCTGTCCAGATTCACTCTCAGACTCTGAGTCTGTCCAGATTCATTCGTTTGTTTTCAGTGCCTAAAAACACTTCAATCCCTCTGAGTATCCTTATATCAAGCAAGCTCAGAGCCATAACTTCTCCCACCATACGTGCTGGTTAACTGGCTCTGATGTGGTTTGTGGTTACATGTAACGTTGCTCATGTGGCCCTCCTGTGCTTTTGATTTTTCTGAATCACCAGTGAGTGCACTTTCACAAGCACTTGTGAGCTCTGCTCAGGAGATGTGCGTGAATAGCACGGAGAGGCACTGAGAGGGTCAGCTTCCTCCAGCCTGACCTGCAGGGTCCCTGTGCCTGCTGAGGGTGTGAGCGTGTGGTCTCCAGGCACTGTGGAGCACAGCACTACTGTGCAGCCCTAGGAGACACCCCACCAGGCACAGTCCTTGCACTGTGGACTCCAGCCATACACCAGTACTGGATGAAGTCCCTCCGGGTTAGATGGTATCCACTGGGTAGTGAGAAGCTATCAGGGATCCTGTATCTTCCCTCACTTGCCACATTATTACCTCTATATTGACAATGTGACACAGTGCTTGGATCTGGTAAGATTCAGAGAGTCAACCTGCCATGGTGTAGAGGCTTTGAAGGTAGTTGTTCTACTGGTGCCCTGAGTCTACAGCAAATAACAAAGCTGCTGCCAAACCAACCATGACCTGTTGATAGCAGAGCCAGGCGTGATGCTGCCCCTGGAAATGTGGTATTGAATCAGTGCATTTTCTGCTCAAGGATGGTAAAGCAAATTCCTAAATGAACTTTGCAGGAGCACTGGTTTCTGTAGACTTGCAGCTGGGCACAGAGTCTGGGTCCAATGGATGCTAGTGTAGTTTAGACCTACCACACTGTTGCCAGCCCAAACCCTGTGGTACCTCACACAGGACATGCCATTACACTGGGCTGTATGAGAGCTACACACCACAAGGAGCTCAGTGCATCTGCAGAGAAGCAGCATGAATCACACAGCTTCAGGAGTGGCATCTCTCTTGACTTAGGAGGGTGGCAATGAAACAGTTGATGAGCCAAGATGGTGTTTAGAAAGGATACCCAAGAACACTAATTTGTGCACAACAGGGTCCTCCTAGCACACTTACAGTAACTTGCAGGTTGTGTGAATCTCTCTGGTTTAGGTGTGCCGCCTTAACTGCATCTTCCCCTCTCTGCTTAAACACTGCTGAGCTTATGGCAGTAAGTCAGCAAGCCAGCCAAACCACAAAGAAGATCCTTCAACAAGGCATGACCCCGTTAATCAACAAAGTGACCCCCTCCAATCACACATGCACACGCCAAACCCTTCCATAGCCAGAGATGCAGCACGTTGTGTTGGCGATGGCCCCGGTGCTGGTAACGGTGGTAGATGTGCAGGATGTTTGAGAGGTAGCAGGAGGGTGATAGGAAAGAGGGTGCTTTAGGTGAGGTGATCCGATCCAGAATGGCACCCAATGAAACAACCTGCTTGGTGAGAGGGACAAGCAGAAGGAACCTTGTACCTGGAGAAGTAGAAACTGGTGATTGAAGCCACTCAGAAATGAGACTCAATCTGAGAAGAGCTTTCTTATCAAATCAGGAATGTAATTAAAGCTCTTGTTAGAAAGGTAAATATTTTACTATGTGAAAGATGCTGGGAGTTTTCCTGATGAACTTATTGCTCTGGAGTTTTGTTTCTTTAATTCCTTGATGCTACTTTTGTCCCAAACAATGCAAGACAATACTGTCTCTTGGAGAAGAGGTAATGCTAGAAATAAAAAAAACACAAAAAAACCAAACCAACTTCTGATCCTACCCTGACAGATGCAAAACAAACCAGAGGATACTGCAAGCATCATTCCAAGAGTCTCTTTAGTTCAACAGCTTTTATGCAAAGGAAGTCACATTTTCTTATGGTGTTTTCCTCCTGCCATTGAGTTCATTCCCCTCTGCTGCTGTCTTTAAAGAAAGAAGGAAAAAACACAAAAGAAAAAAAACCCAGAATGGAAAATCCATACTAAGCAAATTAACCAAATCCTTGTAGCATATCCAGGATGGACTCCAGATAGGTGCTACTCAGCTGGCTGAGGCGTTTTTGCAGTGTCTCATGTTACTCATTTTGGGCAAGTCAAACACTTCTCAGGCCCATAGAAATAGAAGTTTCAGGACTGTGCCTATGTTCTTGCCATATAGATAGATGCCCAGCACTCCTCCTGACAGATTCGATTTGGAAGTTCAGAGACTTTGTATACCTGTAGATCACATTTTGAGTTTGAGCCTTGTGGGACATGAGCATGAGTGATGTTCAGATCCACCTCTTGGGGCCTGGGTCGTTTCCCTTCATCTTGTTGCGCAGTGATGCATTTAACTTCCAATATCAAAGCCTGGCAGTATTGTGCAGCTGTCTGAGAAAGGTCACCGAAAACCAGAGGAGTTTCACAAAAAACACAGATAAAAAGTTGACTCAGATTCACTGAAATGAACAAAACCCTTTTCTTTTAGAATTATCTGTTTTTTGTGAAACTCGTTGGTTTTGCTGTGACCTTTATCTTTTACTCAGTTGCAAGATACTTTGTTTTTGTGTGCACGTGGGGAAGAATTTTAATACAGACTGAGTTCACATCCTGTGCTTGATGCTGCAGGATGGATTGAGATTTCCTGTTGCAATCCTGTCCCCAATGGTTCCCTTTGCAGCCTCTGCTTCTGGTGTTGAGTAGGGGGCTAGTACAGCTGGCAGCAATGGGTGATGTTTCAACCAGCCAGGCAATATTCCTGCCTGGATTGCTTCGGGCCATGCCAAGCCCTGTGTGTGCTCAGGAGGGTCACATCCAGGATGCTTCCCTTCATGCACGTGGAGGGGTTGGGAGGTATCTCTTCTGTGATTTGTTTTCCTTGCCTGTCACAGAGGGATAAAGATCCTAGGAGATTAAAAAAAAGGCTCTGACCTCCATATGAGTGGCGGTGCCTGAGGCTGTGCATTAGCCTGGCCCAAATTTAGAGGATTTTGCTGACATTTTTGTTTTCCAGTTGATGTGCTGTTAGTGTGGCTCCTATATCTCCTTCTTGTAACAGGGTTTATCTTTTCTGTGTGTATTTGAGTAGGTAAAACAAATACTTCATGTGTAATGAGGTATTAAGAAGGTGGTGTAGAACAGAGAGAAATATGAGGTTGTGATGCCCTAGATATTTTTGGGGAGGGGTGATATTTGAGGTAAGAGGTCACAGTCTCGCTCTCAGGTGACTTAAGGGTGCTATTAATAGCCTGTCAAGCATAAAACTTTGAAACCGGCAGCCCTTCGCTGTGACAGCCGATGGCTTCTGTGTGGGTTAGTGGTTCCCGCAGACACCACCGAAACCGGCGCTCGTCTTGATGCTGCCATTGAGAGAGAGAGAGAGGTTGGGGAGCACGGTGGAGCCCCGGTGATACTGTGCTGCAGATCGGAGGGAACGACCTACTGAACCATGTTGCTTCCCCTACACATCTGCTTTCCCTCGGGGAAATGCCATGCACACCCGAGTTGTACAGGGCTATGTTTGCGAGGGTGCAGTTTCACAGCCATCGGCGAAAAGATGTGCCAGTGCTGTGGGGTGGGCAATGATAGGGAGCCTTGGTTCCACCCAGGTGGTGTGACTTAAAAAGTGAATTTATGTGCTGGTTGGGGAGCAGGTTGATTGTGATCTCAATTCTTGCTGCAAAGTGATCGAGGGGCTTCTCATTTTAGTGTTTTGAGAGCTGGCACTGACTGGAGATGGGTGAGTTCTCCAGCTTCCCTAGCCCAGGGGGTATGTACCTGTGGGCCTTCCTTGTTCTTTGACTGCGGAGGTAGCCTGGAGCTCTGAAATGGCTCCAAGCCCAAGTGGTGTTTGTGTGCTGTAACCGTTCCCATCTCTCCAGGGAGACCCTGCCTTTGACCCCTCCAAAGAGAAGTGAGTGGGAGTTGCCTTGCCTCACAGTAACCATGTTAAAGGGAGCTCGTATAAGGCATGTGTGTCACTTCACTTTCAACAGAGATGCAAAATCACTTCAGGCATGGTCCCAGCATCACCAGCTTGAGTGTAGCCTAATCAGTCTGCACAGTGTGATGGGGTGGATGAAGCCTGAATGCATGTGAACATCTGTCTTTGTTTTCTGTACCTCTGAAACCAGACAGGAGGGTGGGAGGAGAAGGTCCACCTTGACAAAGCCGTGAATTTAGGAGTCTCTGGTAATATTTTCAGAAGCTTGTAAAGAATGTACAGCCTAAATTACCAACTAAATCCAAAGAAGTGTCTTCATATACCTTCTGTCTTGTTTGCAGTTGCAGGTTTTCTTAGATCCTTATTTTTTATGTCACATCTTTTCTATCTGTCAAGGCAGATAAATCATTCTCAGGGCACATTCTTGTCATAAGAATACAATGCCACCCCTTTCAGTCAGTTGACTGGCTGGTCGGATAAGGTGGTGCAATTTCTGTGGGTTGAAACAGGGACCATGGGTGTGAAAACAAAGTAGAAAGTTGCTTGGATTTAATCACAGCTGTGATTAAAAGCTTTGCCCATCAAACTGATGTAGAACCTGCAGAAAAACCTCAGGACTTGGTTATGTAGTCTGTTTTAGGTGCCTTTAGGTGAAGTGGCTACATCTGCTGAACTGCAGTAAATGTGTGTGTGTGTGGCCGTCCTTGATCATGGATGAACTGTGTCTGAGTGCAGGCAGTCATGAGCTCTCCCTGCTCATGCATAAACATTCTCGTGCCAATTCACAAATGCTACAGAGCTTTGGCTGTCAGGTGGTAACTCCAAGTCTGCCATGTGTTGGTGTCAGGCCATTAGGAGTCAGAGCTGACTGGATGTAAGCAATTGCTCAAATGAGCATTTTCACTCATCCGGTTTAAGTAGTCGATGTTCACAACTTGCATCTTACCAGTGTAACTTGCTCTGCCCCTTCACCTGACTGGACATCATTCACAAGAAATGAACCCTTGTTAGACAAGATAGGGGCTTGCTCTATAGGGAGACAACCAGCTATGCCAAATCGGAGATATTGAGATGGCTGGGGGTGAGGGCTACTTCTTCTTTATAATTTTCATTAATTCCTTTGGAATTAACCCAGTGCTGGTTAACAAAATGTGTTTTGGATAAAAGTTAGGAAGCAACTTCTACATGGGTAAGGGTCAGAATATCATAACAGGAATGCTGAGACCAAAGAAGTAGAAATGGGCTGAAACTCAGCAGTTCGGTGTGCAAGTGACTAATAACAAAAACCTGTTTTTCAGCACGAGCTTCATCAGTTAGAAAATACTGAGAAGGAGAAAGATGGTGGCTGATCACAGGATGAGTATGAACCATCAATATGATGTTCCTGTGAAAAGGCAAATTTAGTGTGAGGGTCCACCAGGTGAGTTATGATGGGCCCTAGTTTCCTGTGTGGTGCAGTTGTGAATAATGATGAGATACATGCCCAAGGATGCTGGGTGTTTATTACATGAGGTGACATCAAAAGGAAATTTACAGGAAGATTAAGCAAAATTAAAGGATTGAATATTTGGAAGTGATGGGAGCCTAAACTGATGGAAGAACACCACCTTCCAAAATGGTGACAAACTTATCTAGGCTGCAAATTAGGAAGTTTTCTAACCATCAAGGTCTGGAATACCCTCCTCCTAGAAACAGAAATGTCAAGAAATCTAGCCTTTCCCCAAAATTACATGTTACAGGGGACTAAATAACAGGCCCATAATAGCGCAGAGTTGACTTTGATGGTCCATAAGCCTTCATCCAGTTCAGTGCTGCCAGACAAGCTGCTGATTAAACTGCTGCAAGGTTTTGTAGATTGCTTGTGAGCACAAAGGTGATTAGTGGAAGCCAATTTGCTGAAAATAGAAGCAAACATTTGTGACTAGTTTAACTACTGAATTTTATAGACATTTAAACCAAGCTTTTCCAAGCTGTGGGTTCACAAGCCCCAAGTTTATGGAGGTGAGATAAGCTACGGTAGACCAAGGGAATACCGATTTCAGGAAATTGGCCCTGTACACGCAGTGACCCAAGTTCATGATTTGAAATCCTGTTACTAGATGACAGAGCTGTGATTTCCCTGTGTTGGTAAGGGCTATGATGGAGGAAGTGTGGGATTCTCAAAGAATTCTTGCCCAGGTAGGGTCACTAAAAACTAGAGAGAGGTTTGGAAAGTAAAGGTGATTCATGCTTGACCTTCCAGGTATGTTTGGAGTGGTGTGTGGCTGCTGTTACCTTTCTCTGAACCTGGCTCCTCCAGCCTGGCTGTAAACCAAAGCCTGTATCCTTCTCATTGTATGTGCTCTTATACGAAGTAGAACCCTGCTGATTTGTTGTATGGGCTTAAAATAGCTTTTGCTTGTATCACTAAATCCCATTCAACAGTGGTTTCACTTCTCTGTTTTATCAGTGGTGTAATTTCAATAGGAAGAGTCATATCTGCTGAAGGAAAAAACCTTTTTCCTTAGAGTCAAAAGGCACTTGGGTGGTTTGGTTTGGGTCAGCTTGGCAGGATCAAGAACTAAGTTGAAGAACTCTGCCGTGTGATGCATGTTCTGCTGTGGTGGTACCGTGCAGGGCCTGTGCTGCTAGCTGAGCTGGGCAACATGGAACAGGCTGTGCAGCTCACCCATATGCACCTGGAGCACAGCACCTTCAGGTTGCACCCGCTCTGCTCACCTACATATTAAATCCAGGGGGTTGCTTGCTCTTGCCTAAAAAACCCTGGGTGTCTCTGTGGTGTGCTTCCATCAGTTGTGAACAGAAGGGCTGTATTTGGTCAGAGGGTGGGCTGAAGCCGATGACTCTGGCAGAGCATAAAAACCATCATCTGTGGTCTGCTTTCTGTATCACTCTGCAACTTTTACCCTGGGGCTTTGGACCTTCATTGCATTTCACACTGGCCCAGCCTCAACCAAGCTAAGCATGTTCCTGTTAAGGGTGTAGGTCTTCTTACTCACTTAGTACCTCCTGTGGTGCTGATCTGAGTGGGTCTCTAGTTAATGAGTTTTTCAGATGATCCAGGCACTTGCTCCACTTGTACAGCAGCTGAAATGTCTCCTGATGGTTGAGGGCATCAGAACAAGAGACCCGAGTGCTTTCTCAGCAAACCAGGTACAAGCAATGCAGTACCACATCACCAGTTTCCTGCAGCAACATCAGGACCATCAGGTTCCCATCAATACCATTCTATCTGACTTCTGCCCATCTATGGTGCTGGTCATCTCCATAAAGGCTCCTGATGTTGCTGAATCTGTTGCAGCTAAGTTTGAATTAGAAATGGTGGGAATTTTCTATTAAAAACCTCTCAGGTATCGTGGCATTAGAGACACTGTTCGTTCCTGCTTGTGGATATTAAAATTGCTACCCAAAGTACTTGTTCCTAAGTCTTGGATGATGTCTAACAGGCTGTCCCTTAGCAACTCCAGCATTTCTTTTGATTGTCAGCTTTCCCTGTGTTTCCTGCTTGTTCTGAGAATTTCTGCCAACTCCCTGGTAGCAGCTCCTTCTCACACCTCTGCTTTCTGATGAGTTTATTTTCCACATCTGTCTTTTCCGGTTCCACTGTGGCCACACTCTAGAACCAGTACAGAGCTCAGATCAGAGACCCAGAATGTCCTGATGAAGCAGGACTGATGTCCCCACCTTTCTGTTTGGAAATGGAGTTCTTTGAGCTGCAAAAGGCAAGTGGAGAACCTGGGAGCAACCAGCATCTTCCCAGGGATGATTTTCCTTGGTTTGGTGGTTCCTCCACTCGTGTACCACCAGTCAAAACAAGGGGGGAAACCACTGAAGCAGTCTGGGAGTGGTGTTCATCTGTGTCCTGGATTTTCATTGATGTGCAAAGCAGTGGGTATCCTCACTTGGCTTCTCTTTGCATTGAAGCGGCACTGTTGTTTGAAGAGGCTGGAAACTACTGTTCCAAAAATAGCTGGTAAGAAAATGAGCTGGCTTTGTGTTTTAGCAATGGGATATTTCTTGCCTGGAATCATACAGGCATGTGTTGAGAATTCAGTGATGGATAGGTCATGCTGAAATACATTTTAACCAGAAATCCCCACTTAGAGAAGTTAAACTTTGTGGGTTTTAAACTTTTCCTGCTTGCATCCTCCTTTCTGAGATGTAATTTTGCTTAGTTCATTGGAGTTATTTTAACCCACCTCAATGTGAGTAAAATCAGGAGGAGCGTTTGTATTTTTAAATGCAGCTCTGCGCATGTAGCAACTGTCAAATACCAGGCTTACTCCTAAAGCCACGGGTTTTAAAAGAACCACTGGAAAGTTCAGGATTTCACTTTGACTCGTGATACTTTTCTTTTTATGGGAACAACATTAAGACTCTCTTTTCTTGATACAGTTTTGAGCTAACAGGAGCTGGGATAGCCCCTTTAGCTGGAGCAATGTGTTTGAATTTCATGGGAACTTAACTAACTGACCTTGGAGCTTGTTTAACTGAATGGTGTGTGTTTTTGTTTTTATCTCAAAAGAATGTTTATCAGACCAAGTAAATGTTAGACCTTGTGTTTTTCCCCACCCAGATACTGAAATGATCCAGCCACCTGACTTTGTAATATTAAGACTGACTTTCCAGTAAGAATTTGTATGTTATTAAGGTTTGTCTGCAAATCAAGCACAGGAAAATCTTTAGGTCAGAAAAGGTTGTTTTTTTCTCCAGTAAAGTTTAAACAAGTCAGACTTCCTTTAGCAAAAGTGTATGCCTTGTTCAGGGTTTCACTTGTTTAGTACAGCAGAGGATATTTTTCTCACTGCCAGTTAAACGGCAACAAATTGCAAATAAATTGTCAGCGTGACATGATGAACCTGTGGTATGAAACCAAGGCTCTGCTCAGCTCCGTCAGCAAATTCCTTGTGACTTGATATTAATTATGTGGTCTAAGTTATCAGAGATAAAGAAATGGAAGTGGGTATGATTTTAGTATTAAACTAAGAACCATACTGAAACTTAGACTTTTATCAGAAAATAAACAGTCATCTTTATTTACTGTAAGCCTTCTGTGTTTTCTCTTCTGCCAAAGACTACTTGGACTACCAGAGCTTGCTTCTTTAAGTAGAAGGTGGATGGGTATTTATCTGAAAATTATAACTGCCAGCTCCAGCTGGCTCATTCTGCTCAAGGAGGGAGTTTGGGCCAGCAATACCACGGATTTTGACAAAAGAGCCTGTGACTAACTGCAGCATTTTCTGGGGTTGCCACCACAACCTCTCACACCTCTCTTAGCTTGACCCCTGGCACTAAAAGTCACTTTAACATGTAAAAGTAGGTTCAGCCTGTTATAAGAAGTGTAGCCCTTAGCTCAGGTGCCTATTTTAAACCAACTCCTAGGGAAGAGCTACTCCTTCACCTGCACCAACATCTCCGTGCAGAAGAGCTGTCTCTTGCTGTCTGTGCTCAGGTGAACTCTGCGGGGCTGCTCCTCAGCATTGTGTGAAGAGGCTGTGATGCTCACAAGAGAGAAGGCTGGACTGGGAGCTCAGCAAATCCAACACAAACCTAACACCCTCTCTGTGATTTGAGTCCCTTACAGGCAGACAGTAAAGCTTATCTTCCTATTAACAGTTGTTTGGGGTGAATTGGGAAGGAAAATACTGAGAAATGTCTGTAGGTTCTGTGCGTGACATGACATGACATGCATGTCAATGCATTGCTGCTTTGCAATGGGTTTTGTGTCACCCTCTGCCTGGAAACCTTTGGTCTCACTTGATAGCCCTTCTAGATAGAGCTGTCTGTTTCTCCCTAAGGAAACTATAAACTGAGGCTTCTTCACCCCCTTCCTTGTCAGCATGAGTAAGGACATAGGTGAGAGACCAGGGTGGTAGAGAAGCTGCTCTGACAGCACTGTCCCTAAGCGTTTTGGTGTGAGGACCCCAGAAGCATGGCTGGTATTAGACCAGCAGAAAGGCTGTGCAAGAGAGGCAGGAGAGCCGGGTTGCTTGTCACATCACCTGGCTCATCTCTGGTGGAGGTTGGCTGTGCCCTGCTGTCTGGCTTGGGAGCTGGGCTTGGGTGTGATAGGGTGGGGTGATGCAGACAGGGAGTCAGTGACAGCCCATGGGCACATGGGTCTTGTTTGGTCCATGCTGGGAATGGAGTATGAAGCAACTTGTGGCATAAGGGAGTCAGACTTGGTCTCCATGAAAAGATACCAACACAGTCACAGAGCTGCCAGTGTCTGAGCGCTCCTATCCCTGAGAAGGGCACTTGGATCTGAGGAAAAACATCTATAGAGCCCAGGCCTGCCAGGGCAATGCTGGTATAGGGCAGCTCTTGCTGGCTTGGGGGAGGAGTCATCTTTCTCTATACTCACCAGTCCTGCAGTTGAGAACCCCCTGTCCTTACAGGACAGCTCCCAGCTGACTAAAAACCACACTTGGGAAATCAAAAACTGGTAAGCCTTAGCACACAGCCTGGACTCATGTCCTAACCCAATGTGGAGATTGCCTAAGTTTATTTTGAGTTAGTCATTCCAGAGTGTGCACTGGTGTGTGTGTTCCTGCCACAGGACACTTGGGCAGTTTGAACAGATTTAATGGGTCTCCTGGGCTCTGGCTGCAGGAATAACTGCTGTGGTCCCATTCATAGCATTCCTGCTACCTCTTCTCCCAGTGTGGCTCAAAGCTCCCTGAGTGGTGGTTGTCACGCAGGAATCCAGTGGCACTGAGAGCAGAGCACTGGAAGAAGGTGCCTGCTGGTGCCAGGAAGAGATGACTCTGGAGATGTATGTGCCTGGGCCGCAGCTGGCCTGGGCTTGCATCGGGCAAGGTGCACAGACTGTCATTCAGCCTGGTGGTGGCAAAGTGGTGAACAGAACACAGCCTGTGGCAGTTGTGCATCTCTCTGCATGCATGTGAAGGCTTTTACTTGATTTCTTGCACAAGAAATATGTGGGGGTTTTTACAATCCCTGCTAGCTAAGGCCTGCTGGGTATCAGTTATTGGTTTGTGAGGCCATGAAGTGCATGTCACATGGTAGGGAAAGCTTGACTTGGTTTTCCCAGGCTGTGGGATATCTCATGGAGAAGACTTGCTTTCTGAAAGTCACTCCTGGCAGATGCAGTACGTGTCTATGTGTGCTCTGAGGAATGAGAGACCTGGCAGCTCTGCCTCCAGCTGTGCAGTGAGTCCAGCTGCTATTTCTATTTATCTGTACTTTAAATGACAAGAATGCAGTTTAAATTTGCCTTCTATTTGCACAGGCAGACCTTTGCTTACCTGTTTGCCTTAACTGAGCAGTCTTTTGACCTTTACAAATACATCCTTTGTAGACACAGATCTGCTGCCCTCTCCGTGCCTCTGGCAGAAGGGCAGAGGTGCTGGTTCAGCTTCAGCGACAGCTGAGGCTCTGCTTCATCCTTCTTCATCCTCTCAAGCTGGGCTCAGGCACAGCCTGGGCACATCCCAGCCACCTGCCAGGGGAGCTCCAGGGAGCAGATCTTCCCTCTCAAACAGCAGAGCTGCGGCTACCTCCTGCTGATGTCCCTGATGATTGTCCTGCTTCTGGCTCTTCCTGAGAACTGCTGAACAGAGAATGGTGCTAAGGCTGCAGTGATCACCCTGGCACAATTCAGTGTTCCCAGCACAGCTCAGAGTTTTTCAGTTGCTTGGGTTTTGGGTCAATAACTCTTGGTTAGTGCAGAGTGATTAGAGAAGATCTCCACATCCCAAGTGGTCAGTTCCTTTCTGGCTTCTGGTTTATTGTCTTTGATCTATGACTTAGTTTCCTTCTACGACACAGCCACCTTCCTCTGTACAACTGTAATCCCCTTGATTTCTTGTCGACACAAAAATAACTTTGATAATTAGATTGCTGTTCCTCTAGGATTTCCTGACTAATTCCTGAAATAATACGGATTGGAACATAATATAATCTTGGAATGTAAATGCAGAAAAGAAAACACAGAGTGAAATGTAAAGTATTTCATCCAGCTTCTCTATATCATCAGGAAAGGGGATGACTCTTTTTTTTTTTTTTTTTTTTTTAGGAGTGAGATCTTGCATTCCCTTTTAACATGCAATTCCCTAGGCAAACCATTTAGTTGTTGTGCTTTTAGTTTGCCAGTGCCCTTTTATGTTTGTTCTACTGCAACAGTGCTGTGCTGCTGCTTATGGCTCTGGGCTCACTGGCTGTTCTCCAGGCTGAATGCCCATGAACTCTGCTGTTATCAGGCCTGTTACCCTTTGTTGTGAATGCTGGTGATGGAGAAATATATGCCTGGAGTCTGGCACACCACAGAGAGCTCTGCACCTTGCTGGTTTTACCTGCTGGCCTTTCTCCCTAACACCTCATACGAGAACTAGGTTTCCTCCCTTGATCTCATATCGATGAGGAAACCTCTGGGTCTCTCTTGTTGCCACTTCTCATTTGCAGCCCAAACAATGCCAAGACTTCAGGAGGATGAGCAGCAGGTCCTGAATTTCTATGCACAGAAGCAGAGCACAACAGGGCTGTGAGCTTTGTCTGATTCCTAACTAATAGCATTATGTTGTGAGGGATGCTCTCTGCCAGTGGTGTCCCCCACTCCACTGAGCTGGCCATTTGACCATTACAAGTCATCTGCAGATTTACTTGGAGCTTAAAAATGACCCTATTAGTCTTGTGATGATGGCTACATGGTCCTACTGCTGTGGCTTAGAAGGAAGCATCACAGGTGAGACAGACATAACAGCTGTTTTTTCCAGAAACATGCATGTCAGCTGCACAGGAGCCCTTAATAGATCATAGAATCCCAGAATTTCCTGAGCTGGAAGGACCCATAAGGATCATTGAGTCTAGCTTCTGGCTCCACACAGAGCCAGCCAAATCAGAGCATGGGACTGAGTGCATTGTCAATTTGCCAAAATCTAGTATTTTGTAGGGCCATAAGACTTAAAAGTATCTGAGTCCTATTAGATAAAGTCTTGTAAGATGTTCCAGTTGGCACCAACAGTGCAAGCAGGAGGATGTACTCACTGCCAACAGGGGAGTGGCTGGAAAAGTGCAGGGTGTTGGAGTGCTAAGAGGATCTCACTGGGATGAGGTTAGGCCTTGTTTCTCCTAGGGATGTTGCAATGAGTTGGGTATCTCCACTATTTCTGTTCTTAGAGGTGGGCATCTCTCCTTCCGATGCGACTCAAGAGGCAGCATACCTGCTGTCTCACTAGGATTTAGGCTATTTGACACTCTACCACCGCTGCTGCTATCTGTTAGCATACATGTGGGTTCTTTTCATAGCAAAGCACTTCCCTGGGAAATGAGTAACAAAAATCCCCATATATTTGCAAAGCAAAGGCAGTTGTGTCAGCATGTCCCTTAACACACAGGGCCCTGAGGACTTAATGAATCCCTGCTGCTGGATGAGAGTATGGCAGGCAAAAGGTGGTACTGATCACTGCAAAGCAATGTGTGTGGGAAGGACGAGCCTGCTCAGGGGGTATGTTTTGATGGTGTAAATAGCTCGTGCCTCTGTTGGAATCATTGTAGATGGCTGGCTGAAAAACCTCACCCCGGCTCTTAGGGGAAGTGGAAAAGGTGAACAGAGTTCAAAGTGTAACAAAAGTCCATAGTGCACCTACATCTGCAATGCTGGTGGCAGTTCGAGAAACATTGTGTTTCCTATAGCTCCACTCTAGAGATGGGCAACCAAGATGATGAGCTCCCTTATGCTGGGTGACTAGGTAAAGCTGGTTTTTGTTTAGAGAGAGGCAGTTGTGAGGAAATGTGCTGGAGACTGGCGCATTTGTCAACAGAGAAGTGAAAGGTTTCACTCAATCACTCAGTGTTTAGGTGCAGGGGCATTTGGTGAAACCACTCAGCAGCTGGTAAGTCAAAGGAAGAAGTAAGAAAGACACAATCCAAGTGCAGTGAATTGCTAGAAGATATTTTGGAGGCCAGAAGTATACCTGGTCATAGGGATTAGATATATCTGTGGGAAGTAGGTCTGTGGCCGACTGTTAAAGACCTCATCTCAGGAAGTGAGCAGATTTTGCTTACTGGGAGGCATAAAACAGGGTCCCATATTGCGCACGCGCCTTTTTGTATTGATCCTGAAGAGTCCTGTTTCTAGCCCAATCAGAGGATATTGGGCCACATAGAACAGTTGGCCAGGACAAAGACCCCTGTGAGTGTGTTTATGTAATGGCTGAGAGAGCTGTGTTGGGCAGTGACATTTTGTGAACAGCTCTGAAAGAAAGTCATGGTTTCTTGGGAGATGTTAGACCATCATGTACTGCTACCTCCTCTCCTACAGGAACTTTGTATTCTGACCTGGGAATTACAAGCAAAGGTTACACAGGCTTCACCTGTAAAAGTTAAGGGAAAAATCAAGGTAATGGTCATTCACATGTGTGAGGCCTCCAGGAAAAAAAAGGCATGATCTCCCAACTTGCTCTCTGTTGTATTTCATGGCATCAAATGTAGAGCATGAATGCTGAGATCCAGAGGAGAGTAACTGAGTAGAGCTGAGCACTTGTTCAGAATAGAGCACAAGACCTTTTTTAACATCTGCTACTTGTTAGTGAGAATTACCTGCTCATCAGCCTACAACTTTCTTAATGTCTCAGATTTTTCAGATTTCATTCTGAGAGGATCCCTTGTAATGCTCAGTTGTCTCTCGTTCTTCGTCTTCACACTTGGATTGCACAGGGTGTATGTGGTCAGGATGAGAGGAAGAGGAAGGAAGGAAAAAGAAGCCTCACAACATTTTTGTGGTTTCACCCACAAGAGAAGCCAGATTTCCCCTATTTGCATGTTGCCCTTCTTTTCTCAGGGATAATAGGTGCCCTTCTCAGAAAGAGATGGTGGGCATTCCCTGGTCCTGTGAGCTTTCCCCTCAAGCTTGTGCTGTGAATTTACGTCTGCTCTCGGAAGGCAGGAATAGCGTGCTGTGAACTTTTCATATATATATATTCTTATGGAGAGTGACCACACTCTCCATAAGAGAGTGGATTAAGAGCTTCTGGCTCCACACAGAGCCAGCCAAATCAGCTTGTCTTGTGGCATGAGGTTTCTAACAAGGGGCTGGAGATATGTCAGGACTGTATGATTAGACAAGGAATTTAATTACTTCAGTATGCTTAAGAGCATTCATAAATTAAGAAATGGATCTGACACTTGGAAGTTGATAGGTTCTCCACCCAATAAATCATAATGTAATTTCCTGTCAGAAGGCAGTTGGCTACTTGCACTCAGAACATATTCAGAAGGATGACTAATAAATGTATTCTAACTCTGATATATCTACTAAAGCTCTTGGTGCTACCTACTGATAGAGGCAGATTTCTCAACTACCCTTCACTTGTCTGATCTTGTGCAGCCATTCTTATGCACACACACAAAAATATATGTACACACACATGGGGTCAACAGGATATAGCTGCAAATACACTTTGTTATCTCTCCATCCTACTAGGAAACTGTTACACAGAGACGAGTGCGCTACCTAGTGTGACAGCCAAGACAATGATGTAGGTTCTCAGTGAACTAAAGCAGGCATGCAGTACTTGTATCTTTCTTACATCTACCATTCCCAACTCTGATGTTGCATGCCAAGGTGGGGTACTTTACTTAGTTCTGCATTTCAAGCATCAAAAATATTCCTTTGACTCCACTCCCCTCTTTGAAAGTAGCTTCTGGGAGTTTTTCACCCTCAAAATAAACTCCTGTCACTTGCACTTCTGAGACCGAAGTGTGGTATATGCACAAATTACAGGGTCTCAGAGCAGCACAAGGAGTCAAGGGAGCTACACACAATGTGAAAAGTTCTATACCAAGATGAAGTCTCTGATTACAAGAGCTTACCTGCTAGTACAGTTGGGAAGGAAAGCTGCTTAGATTTTAGCCAAACGATGAGTGTTTGGCAACTCTGAAGTGGATGGAGGGTGGTGTGTAGTTACATGTTCTCTAGAGTATTGTGAGACTTTGCTCATAGAGGGTTCTCTTGCCTCCTAGATATGTATGAGAGCTTTGAATGCAACTGATGTGGCTTGAATACTTCTACTTGCTATCATGCAAATAATTTTTGCAGTGATACTGAGGAGTGCAGGATCACATCCTGGCTTTTTCATCTCCCCTGAGCACTGAAATCAGAATAGCCAATGTTTCTGTCCTTCCTGGCTTCCCCACACATTGCAATTCCATGGAATATTTGCAACGTGAACCACACAGTAAGCTTCTACTTTAACACCTTTGCTCTTGAGTGTGGTGCTTAGCATTTCCACCTAATCGGGTGTGCCTGTGGTTATCAAGTTATAAGTGAAAAACATTGACAGTAATACCGTTGCTCTTGAGTTACATAGACCTGTGCTATATTCAGAGAATCTGACCCTTTATTAGCAGCTTTCTGATGTACTTGAAAATTAGTCTGCCCCACCCTTGGGATCTAAGAAGTATCTAACTCACATTCTTCAGTAATGATTTCTTCCCACTTCCCACTGTAGAAAACACCACCTTCTTGAGTTTGTAAGGGTAAATTAAGGAATCAAGAGCTGGGAAACCTTCTGTATCTCTGCCGCTGCATTAATGTTGGTTTGTGCCACTGAGCTACAGCTTCCTGAGAGCATCACGTTCATCCACACTTTATGCTCGAGAGCTTATTTATGTGAGTTGGTTGCTGCCACCAGCTCAGCTTTTTGTGTAATCAATGATTGTCTTTAGACATTCCTCCCATATACGAGCATATAACTTCTTGTGAAATTGTTTAAAGACCAGAGTGTCCCTCTTTGAGGTAGTTTTGGCTTTAGAGAAATAAAACCATTATCATGCCTATCTTCCAACCATTGTGTAAATTCACTTTCAAAATATCTTTTCAAAGTAGTATGTGTAAACATCTCTGGCCTAGAGCAGGAAGTGCAAGTTGGGGAACAAAACGGATGGCATTAGACCAGAGTATGGCCTGAAGAAAAACAGGCTGAGTTGAAACAAAGTAAGAAAGCCTGAGAGAAGCTGAGTGAGCTTAATTCTGCATTCTTTTTTCTCCTTTGTGAATCTGGGACATGTCCCCTGGAGTCAAGGAAGCAGAATTATTATTATTGAGATGCATGTCCAGTATAAAATAAATTAGATTGGATTGGCCTTGGTGCTCTTCTGCAATAAACATACATGTTAAGCCCTCCTTGATGTGTGATCGACATACTCCACTCACCTCAGGATCAACTTACCCATACACAGGACATTAAAGATACCTCTGAAACTCCTCTAATGTTTTTTTTTATCTCAGAGAGGAGTAGCATTGCTGAGAGCAAGTTATTCCACAGGATTGTCATTCCAGAGCTTCCAGCTAAACCTTGCCCTTTCTAGCTGTTTTGCCTTGTGGCCTCATCTCCTTCAGCTTTACATTTCTGCAGTTTTATTTTCTGTTTCAGTAGGATTGCTTCTGTCTTACCAGAGGAAAGAGGTAGTTATTCCTCATGTGTTTGCTCTATTTGTCAGTGCTGCCAGCACAAATATTTACAAAGGTCTATTTGCACACATGCAGTCTTTGTTCTTTGAGCATCATTCCAATCTTTCACTCTCCTCTCATGCTGATGCCACCTGGCACAATCACATGCTGGTTGTGTGACAGATTTAGCATCTTAGCTTTCCATTCAGACCTCTCTTAGCCTCGAGGTTTGAAGCTTTGGTCTGCAGTATTGGACCTAGCCTAGTATCCTTTGTTTCCAGACACATGATCTGACTGCTGCATGACACTGTCTTGTCAGTGTTGTGCTTGCTCTGGTGAGCTACCATGTTGTTTGTACTCCAGGGAAGTCAAGGTTAATCATGGGACAGTTGTGACTGGCATCTATAATGTCCTGTGGTGGAACATAAAACCTAGCTTGTGTGGTTCAACCTTCTTATTAAACATAAGAATCGAAAAGAAACAGTTTTTCCCCCCTCTTCTGATACCACTCTTCCACTGCTGAGTTGATTTGCACATGCAGCATGTTCCTCTGCTAACTGAATTTCTAGTAAAGCACTTTGGAGCAGTCTTTGTAAGCAGAGCTTTCATACAGTGGGAAGAATTTTGCTTTCTCTTTGGAATTATTGAATTTCAAGGGAGTTTTGTCACAGAAAGGCGAGTCCTTCTGCAAGGCATATGAGATGGCATAGCTTCAGAAGGGAAACACACTGGAATCCGTTAGATCCCTTCTGTTGCTTTTCCAAGGTAAATCAGTGCTTGCTTTTTATGCATGTATCTGTAAGGATGGACCTTTGATTGCTAAACTGTGCATTCCCAGAGGATGGCCGTGCTGGAATCTCCTGCTAGTCAGAGAACACAGTCTTTCACTGAACAGGGTAGTAGATGTACTGTAGAAATAAAAGGTATTGGAGAGGCTGCATTAAAAAATATTCCAAAAAGCTGTTTTCCTTCCATGGAAAATATGAATGTTTGAAGATACCATTTTTGTCCTGCATTGGGAATAAACTCACTCAGAGCTATTTGTGGAAGAGGGGTATTGGCAGTAACTTGAAACTTGTCTTGTTACTTGCCTTGTCCTCAAGCAAAATGTCAGTGTGTTGTGATCACCCAACTGGAATCTTACCTCTTACTATGCTTCATCATGCTCTAGGGATGTGGTGTATGGCAATTTGCATTGAGGAGCAACTCCTGTAAAGTGTCTTGCTAGTGCTACTGGCGAGGAGGCTGTGATCCCTGTGGGAGCATTGTGCTGCTCTTAACAATGAACTAGTAAAGCACTTGGAGGACAGCCCTGGTGTTTCATCAGGGCTGTTCATGTGTCTGAATAGCAGATTGACCTAGAACAAAAGGGTTTCATGACATGGCCATTTTCCTGCCTTGGAGAACCTAACTAGAAATGTGCCCCTTGTAAATTTTCTTTAAAACAACTAAAATTTCTGGATTTTTCTTGGGAAAACAGAGCATTTTACATTTTTCTCTGGGGAAAAATTTCCCCAAGGGAATGTTTCCCAGGCCTATGCCTCCATTATCTGGAGGAGATGGAGGAGAAAGCCTGTGAGGAGAATATTTGCATATAACAATGTTACCCATTGCCTTGGATCCAGGCTGAAACACTGAGTGACTGAAAGCCTCTGTGTGAACCATCTGTACATTGTTTGAATGGTCCATCCTGATGCTGGCTAACAGGTGGTAGGGAGACACAAAATCTTTGCCTGCCTTCAGGTAGAAAGAGGAATCTGCATCTTGGCAAGACTGAGCATGAACAGGAGCATTGGGACACTCTTCAGGTATGCTGACAGAAGAGTTCCTCACTCAGGCTAATTTTGAAAGGTTGTGTTGGGATGGTTAGAGATAGAGTTTTAGGAAGTGAGCCCATCAGAGCAGGAAGATGTCTACCAGCCCTTGGGCTGTACTGATAAGTTGAAATAATTCTTTATTTTTCCAGAGATTGTTAGTTCTTTTTGCAAGCCAGGAGCTCATGGAGCAAGAGCAAATGGCAGCTCCTTTCCTAGGGCAATAATGCCTGAAAGCCGTGTACATATTCTATCTGTGTTAATCCAACCTCTTGTTCTGATGCTGAAGTGGATTGTATCTTCCAATGAAGGATTAAATCAGCCACAGTGTAAATGTATCTTCTCAACTCCACAAAATCTCACAAGAGTTCAGTAGAGCATGTGTCAAAGCACACAAAAGCACCCTGCCTTCACCTCCATCTAGATTGGCTCTGGACCTCCATCAGTCATTCTCTGCCTGCAGGAGAGTCTTAGGTTTTGCTAGTCCTCTGATAACTCTATGGGATAATTTGGCTGAGCAGTTGATAAGGCAGCAATTTTTTTATAGTGTGTGGTGGTTTGACCTTAGCTGGAGGCCAGACTCCCACCAAAGCCACTCAATCCCCTCTTAGTTGGACAGGGGAGAAAATACGTGTTGAGAGGCTTTGGAGTCAAGCTAAGGACAGGGAGAGATCATTCTGCAATTAGTGTCATGGGCAAAACACAGAAGAACTCAATACAGAAGAAATGCAAGAAAACTCTCTAAATTATTGCCCTACACACACAGAGAAACCAGAGTTGGATAATGAGAAGTACAAACAGTTCTCAAAACATCCCCCTACCCCTCCCTTCTCTGCAGACTTCACTTTATTCATGATTTTCTCTTCCCCAGAATGGCACGGGGAGGGGGGAAGGTTGGGGGAATGGAGGCTTCAATCTTTGTTTAGTTACTCATGAGTTGTTCTCCTTCTTGGTGGTGGAGGGGAGGGTTTCTTAGATTCTTCCCCTGTGACAGCATGGGGTCCCACCCATGGGAGACAGTCCTCCATGACCCTCTCCACATGAGTCCTCTCCCACAGGACCTCAGCTCTTCACCAACTGCCCCAGCGTGGGGCACTGCTATAAACTCATAGAATGTCTCTCGGTCTCTCAATCCCAGATTACTGGCCCCAGCCCGGTCCCCCACAGAGTCACAGGCACCCTCAGAAAACCTGCTCTGATGTGGGCCTCTGTCTCTCTCTCTTTGCCTTGTCAGTAACAGGGTTTGTGAGTTTGGCCTTGGGAGCCCAGCTGGGATTTCCTTTGTTGGACCCTTAAGAAGCTTCTAGCTGCTTCTTAAAGAAGTCACATTCTAAAACCACCACACAGTGCTAGCTCTCTTCAAAATGCTCTGGTGTCCATCAACCAGAGTAGTTCAAGACAGACTTTGCTTTATATTAGATTGGGTGATGGTCAAATGTAAGCGAGATTGATGAGGCAATGGGAATCTATGCCTTACTTCATTTCACCCTGGACAGCAAGTATGTGTCTTCTAGGAATCCAGGGACTGAATGACATGGTGGTAATGGGAAAGGGAAGTAGCGTTTGGATTCAAGGTGGTAACCTTTGGGAAGTAATTGTTGAGTCATCCTCAGAGGTGCACTAACATCCTCAGTCCATGTTGAAGACCTTGTCCCACCACTTACACACCCAACATGACCATTGATCAGGTGGTTGTATGGGAGAAGGAGAGATGGGAATGGAGGGAAAGCCTCTCTCCTGTGGTGTGACTCAGCATTCATCTCTGTGCTCATATGAACTGTGCCAAAGAATGATTTCAGGGCAATATGCTGCTGAGTAATAGGTAGAGTGCCACTTGGGTTTCTAGATCTGATAGTCAAGGACCATGGCTGGAACTTCACTACACTCACTTGTCTGAGTTCACCATGGGACTTGGAGACTGGAATTTCCCCTTGTGTGCTTTGGTCAGCAAGTGAAGGAGCCCTGGCAGGGTTAAAGCAAGGCAGCCACTCCACCATGTTCTAGCATAGGAGCTTCCCACAAAGCCAGTCCTAGAGCTGCTGGTGTGCAGAACACATCTGGGCTGCGAAGGGGGTGACATTGAGGTCAAAAGGTCCACAGGAGGCATTTGCTTGAGCCCTCTGCAGCACAACAGCAGTCAGCAGCACAGGGTGCCCCTCTTGGCAGTGCCTTCATTATGTGGGCATTGAAATTGTGTGATGACGATGTTGGAACATGACACCATGGGCTGTTGGATACAGGCACAGGAAAACTAACCTTCCCCTTTCGCCAGCAAGGTAGAGACACACAATACATCCTGAAAATAAGAGGAAAAGCTGCATAGCGTTTTCTCAAATTGGTGCTGGGTGCTTCCTAAGTCATCCAGGTGCACAGTGCTCTTACAGCTCCCTGGACACCTTGAGTACTGTGTTCAGTTCTGGGCCCCTCACTACAAGAAGGACATCAAGAACCTGGAGCAGGTCCAGAGGAGGGCAACCAGACTGGGCAAGGCTCTGGAGAACAAACCTTCTGAGGAGTGGCTGAGGAAGCTGGGGGGCTTTAGCCTGGAGAAGAGGAGGCTGAGGGGAGACCTTATCCCTGCCTAGAGTGGCCTGAAAGGAGGTTGTAGAGAGGTGGGTGATGGTCTCTTCTGCATAGTGACAGGGGATAGGACATGGGGAAATGGCCTCAAGCTGCACCAGGGAAGGTTCAGATGAGATGTTAGGCAGAAATTTTTCACCGAAGGAGTTGTTGGGATGTGGCACAGACTGCCCAGGGAGGGAGTGGAGTCCCCACCCCTGGGTGTATTTAACAGGTAGATGAGGTGCTCAGGGATATGGTTTAGGAGAAGATGGGTATGGTTGGACTTGGTGATCTAAATGGTCTTTTCCAGACTTGTGATTCTAACAAGAGTGGGTAGGTTTTCAGGCACAGGGACAGCAGATTGAAGGCTCATAGCTGCGAAAGTGCTAATAAGGAGAGAGTTTTCCACCCTAATTAATGGAATCAAGTTAAGGCAACAGTTTTATTTTTGATGGGTGTGATAGGCCCTCAGGATTGCAACTAGTGTTTTGTGACTTTTGCTGCTGCTCATTGACTTTTCAGCAAGCTTTTTAATTAAAAAGTGTCCTGTCTCAATATACTGGGTGAATTCAGTATGCCAAAATCATTAAATGTTTTTTCTGCAGAAGTGATTCTTGGTTGGCTGTGGGAAGAGGGTTTCTTTGCACAGAAATCATTAGTGTGGACTCAGACTTGATTTTTTAACAAAGTTCCATTTTCTTAAGTGGCTTTCAATCAGTATAAATGTGGTTTAACTACTTTGTCATCAGTGATACCCATTTTCTGCCTTCAGAAAGATAAAATCACAGAACAATCTTTAAGCTATGGAAAGTGCCCGGGGCAATGTTTGCTTTCAGTGAAAGGGTAGCTAAGTATGCCCTCAAGGTTATCAGTCACCAGTCCCCAGGTCCCTAGGGCAGCTGGTGCTTTTGGAGTGGTTTTGTACCTATCCTCTGTCTAGGTAAAAGTCCTCTGCTTGCTCAGATGTGAACTGCTGGGCAAGGTACTGTTGGTCCTGTTTACTTAACTGGAATGAGCAAAGATACTTATTTGAATGCTCTGATGCCTGCGTATGATGGCAGGGGAGAGTGTAAGGTTTAATCAGGACTTTGGAATGTGCTTTGAAGTTAGTAACAATGGGAAACAAATAATATGATTATCTCTAATATCACCTGCTTCCTATACTGGGTTCATCTTAGGTAGTTGAGTATCCCACAGCTTCTGAGAAGTTGCTGTGAGTTAGGGGACAAGGAGAAATCACCTTTTCTCTGTGGCAGGTCATTACTGCATTTTACTACTTCACCAATGGTTCTCTGAATCAAATATCAAGGTAGGACTAAATTGTGCATCTTTGCTGGCTCCTGTGAAGACAGTGTGAAGGAGGACTTGACTTACTCTGCTGGAGAACTGCTTCAAGTTAGAGGGGTGTCTACCATCACTTGATGGGAGTCTAGTTTCTGTATAAAATAGGAACAGTATGGATTGGGTTTTTTTCTCCTGATGGTTTGATTTCTTGGAAAGTGATAGAGGTACAGCTGGTTCCTTCTCTTATTTTTAGTAACAGTTGAGGTCTCAGCTGAAAAACCCTACTTTCAGCTGTTTAAAACTTGGGACACCTTCACTATCTCTGCTGAAATTGAATACTGTGAGTTGTCTGTCAGCAAAACTCTTCCAGGAAACCGGGACCTAACAACCTGGAGGTGTCCAGATCAAGCTGGAATTTGTGGATAGCCAGTGCCAAAGTAGAGCTGTCCAAAGGCTAAAAGGAGAGCTATGGGAGGACATCTCACCCAGATTGGGGGTCCTGAACCTCTTTCACTGGAATGGGATTGTTTGGTGTTACATTTATTTGAGATCAGCTTGGGCTGGCTGGTCTGATGTGTTTCTCTGTGCATTCTTGGATGGGAGCTGCCTGAAGCTCTTGTGCCTCTCAGAGCTGGTCATCAGCTCCATTTCCAGAAAAGTATATTCTGCCTTCTTTTAACCACCTGCATTAATGGTGCTCTGTCCGCTTCTGAGATGTTCCTTCCCTGCTTGAATGCCTGTCTGCATCTCACAGGGTTGTCATGCTGGGAAGTTCTCTGCTGTTCTATGGTGACAATTATAGCAAACTCTCTGAAGAGTAATTACCCCTTTTTAGTGCAAGCTTTGAATAGGGAGCATTAATAATAAGACAAGGGCTATATAATAAACAATGGACAGGAAACAGCTGCCTAGTAGCACTTCGTAAATAATCATTTGGCTGTTATGTGTGTGATGACACATTGATGCTGAGGGAAAAATGCTATTTTTAGGGGTAATTGAAAGTTGTATCATGAGTGCACCAATGGAAGCTGAAGTGGCAGAAGCAAAGTTATTTCCAGTATTTCCTGAATCTTGCAACCACATTTTCCATGTGGTTTTCTTTTTGTTGTATGTTTCCTAAAGGGAACTAGCAACACTTTCCGTACTCTTTCTTATCTTCATAAAAAGGTTGTAAGGTGAGAAACCTGTTCTAATTGCAAGAACAATGCCTCTGCTTTGTGTTATTTTATCCAGCTCCCTAGAAAAACAGCAGATATGAATAAACACTGTAGTTCTGGAATGAGGTTTTTCCTGGTTAGAACCCAAAAGAAAAAGAGGCTTTTAGGAGCAGGCTTAGTTGGACACAATGCCCGATGGTCTTTCTGCTCCTGCTCCCAGATTTTTCACATGACTTCTGTGCTTCCCTCTGCCAAGGAGCACGGGATTCCTCCAAATCAGAGATAGGGAGCTTTTCATCTTGGACCAGCACAGCCTGAATCTCTGAAAAGCACTTGCCATTTTAATAAGCCGAGGTGACAAGAAATGTCCTTTGTGGAAGTTCCCTCTTTCCAATTTGGCGATGTCAAGCAGTCTAATTTGCTGTCTGAGGTTGATAATTCTAGTGTTGTCATCTTCTCCAGCTTTCCGATGGTGCCTACAGTTGGTTAGCTCAGATGTTTGGGACAGTGAGCGAAGAACTGCAGTTGCTGAAGGAAGGTTTGTACCAAAACTTTCAGCAAACACAGATGCCTCTGCAGTCTGTCTTGTTACCCTCATAACAGGGAATATTTTGGTAGATAGAAGATGAATCGACTTGTGGGCAGTGACCTGGCTGTTTTGGCTGAGCTATCACTTGGCAGTTGTGCTACCTGGCACCTGAACCCAGATCAGCCCCCAGTTTCATGCTCCCATGAGTAAGCTCTGTCCAAAGACTGAGGCTGTAGAACTCTAAACACTATGGATGACCTGGGACTTGCCTCAAAGGTGGTCATCTTAAGCAGCTTTAAGGAAGCAAGACCAGCATCCATAATGTAATTCTGTTTGTTGCTGGTTCTTCCCTGAATAACAGTTCACAGATGCTACAGCCTGGTCACCTCTTAGTGCACTGATCTCCATTTCCTGGTAGTCTGCTCCTGTCCTCCTCTCCATTTGCTAAGTATCACATCTGAATATACATCCAAAAAATCAGCTGTTGCTGAGAGGCTTTTTTTTGTTTGACTGCCTTGTCACACCAGAGGCAAATCCTCCATTCCCAAGACCACTGTACAACATATACTCTGTAAGGACAAGAATCTACTCTGGCATTTATACATATTTTACTTTTTTTTTTTTCTACTCAGAGCAGTTGCTGTCCAAAGCCTACATGTATGGGAAGTGCGTAGGACTGTCTTGTGACTCCAAGAATGAAGCTTCCCTCATTCTGCATGCTTTAAGTAAAGAATCTCAAAGTTATTTGGAAGTTAGTCTAGATAACTGAAAGGAGCAGAGATGTTTACGATGCTTTAGGACTGAGATCTGTCCCACTCATGATGTCTAGGGACTAAGTTCAGAAACCCCAACACCCACAACAGCCATTCCATTTCCTCTGGTCCAGGACTAATGAGATTTGTTTTTTAATTCAGAAACAATGATTGTTATGATCATTCTTCGTTATGGTCAACAGTGAATAATGCTACTCAATATAACAACCTGGCCAAAGTATTTTGGCTATTATGTATATGGAAATTGTTGCAGATCTATGTTGCAATAGTTTATGTGGGGCATTTTTTTACAAAGTCATCTTCTAAATATGTTGCATTATAAATACAAAAACACATGGTAATAACTTTCTTATTATAAGGTTACAGGGTAAGGAACCAGAGTTGGATTAAATACTTTGGATGAAATAAACATTGCCCATGGAACTGAGCCTTTTTCTACATCTAAAAATGGTTGGGTTTTTTTTGGCTGCAAGTTGGTCTTTAGTCAGAAAACGAATGGGAAAACATTCTTTTTTTTTTCCCCCTTTCTGACATGCCTATCAAAACCTTTGCAATTAACTGAGAACTAGGTAGCTCCATCAGGTGTTGGGTTAGGATGTCATGCCTCTTTTAGGGTTATGGCCTCCCATATTGCTTTTAACTGTTGTTTAATCTTGTAGCTCATTTCTAAACAGTGCAGTGCAGTATTGACACACTTTTCATTCTCTTATATTCTGGTCAACTTTTACTCACCTACTTTTTATATAGATTCTTATGAGATTCACTAATTTAAATAGCTTTATCTCACATTTTAATTAGGTTGCTCTCAGCACATACTTAGAGTAGTAGCTCTAAGGAGGAGAATCATTCTGTGATGAGCTCGGTGAGCCTTTAAATTCACCCTGGTGGAATGGAAGTCAGATGAGAAGTGACAATGTGCAACAAATATTAGGAGGATGCCTCTGAAATTACTCTTCTTTGTGATCTCATGCTGTTTTGATGCCTTCTTTGGGCAGAGAGAATTAGAGCAGATTGGAGTAGGGGAGGGAGGAGGGAACTGAAATTGAAAATATCCATAATGCATTTATTTAGCAAAGCTCCAAAGGATGTGGTTGCAGTGGGAAGACCTTTTTGTAATTCTCCCAGCCTTTCCCAAATTCAAGCTTTTAATGTTTGTCTTTCCCCCACCCCTAAAAAAAAAAAAGAGGAATTAGTAACTTTGATATCAAAAGATAGAACAAAAAGATACTTTGCTTGAAGAACTTAGTTGTTTTGTCTATTTTTTTAGATATGTTTTATCAGAGAGCAGCCAGTCATTGAGTCAAGTAAGATAGAAATGAGTTGAATTTATTGACATTTTAAGACTTTAAACCAAAGCATATAGTTTTGCAGAAGAAAAGCTTTGATTAAACTGTAAAATTATAGCTTAATAAACAAATTAGCCAGCCTGTGGTTATATAACGTAAGTTGGCATAATGTCATTTAGGGTCTTTGAATTAAGTGCCCCAACTGTAAATAGAAATAATTCCTCTAATACACACTTGTGAAACTGTATTTCCCAGCCTTTATGGTTTGGTAGCATCACATACAGTAATCTGAGAACTCCCACTCACTGACTGTGTTTTGGCCTCTTGTCCTTTTATGAACATTGAGATGCTACTCATTTAGCATGGCACTGGAGCTGTTATTGCTTTCAGTTCCTTACCATAATGCCTTCAAGCCTGTGGTTTGTGTTTGGGGAGGGCACACTGGCAGGCTGGGTTGTGAACACGATCTACAGTCATTCTGAAAACTCTGTACTTTCTCCGCTCTTAAGCCAGAAGTCAATTCTTCACCTTCTTGATTAAAGCTCAGAGTGGAGTAGCTCATGTGTCATTTGCCACAAGTGGATTAGAGGTTGTGTTGTGTTCTGGTGGACTGATTTATGGGTGGCTTTCAGAGTGAAGCCGCAGAAAGCAGAGTGCTCAGAAACTGGTGGGCTTCCTTTTGGTTCAGCAATCAGAAGACAAGGCAGCTGTAGCAATTTGAAGTCGAAGCAGGTTATTTCAAGGGTCACCTGCTGTGGTCTAGTGCATAGCTAGCCAAGGGCAACATGGACAGATGTCTGGTGGGGGTTAATCTGTCTGAGGGCTCAGTGTTTAGATTGCAGAATTCCCTGATTTTACCACAGTACTTATTGTTCCTTGGATCAGCGCGGTGATTTCCCTGAAGCACTACCAGAAGTGGTGAAACACTAATAGAACTACTGTCAGAGCTGTTCTACAGCTTTCAGTAGTGGCCACAGCAGTTGTGTTTAATGTGGCCATGGGAAAGAGATCACTTCAGAGATCACTTCAAAGTTTCATGTATTATGGCACCACATCGGATGCTTCCCTCCATGGTCGCTTTTTATCTTTGACCTTCTCTTACTTTATTGGTTTAGAGCAGAGGGCAATCATAAACTTAACCAATAGCACACAAGTATCGTAAGATGTAAATTGCTGTGGCTGAGCTGGCCATCATCTCTGTGTAGCTACAACCAGAAGGGAGCCTCTGTCCTGTGCTGCTAGGCTACCTTGGTTGTTTGGTCCTGAGGCTGACCCATGTAAGGGGACAGCTTCTTCTCATATCCAAATTGGCCACTCCCAACACACTGAAACAGATTAGTTGGAGTTCTTTTCTATGGTGATCTCTCATCTAAGCCACAAACTCCTCAGCTTGAACAACCACGTCTTATTTTTGCATACTAACATCCCATCCACATTTATGTACGTCCCTACTTACATCTTGGACTAGTGCTTCTTTCAGTTTTAGCAGTCAGAAAATTGACACGTTCTGTCACTGTCATCTACTCATGCAGATGGCAACAAATATGGTTTTCAACCTGCCCATTACCTAGGCTCTTTGTGTGCTGGGCTGCTTCATGGAGGAGGAGGGGAAGGAAGTGGAGAGGGAGGGAGGAGACTGGGACAGAGGAGTGGGAAGGAGTGGGGAAAAAAATACATGCAGTAATAATGTTTGACCTTTGTCATGGTAGATTTCCTTTTAATTGAATAGTTCATTTACCGAACTTCCTTTCTTGTTTGTGGCTGTGTAAAATCCCCGTTCTGTGCCCCCAGTGGTAGCACTTGCCCTTCAGCTGCATTTGAGATATTGAGACACATATATGCTGCTCCAGCAGCCAGGATTCTTCCCACTGTGATGTGGTGTTCAGCAGGGAGATGGGTGCAACCTCGACAGCTCTGCAGTCTGGCAGGTCTGGCAATGTAAAGAGTGACGTGTGTTTAGCAGGCTTTTTGGGGACCAGCATCACCTGGCAGTGTCAGCAGTGATGCAGCCAGCAACAGGCCTTTCAAAGTGCTGGAGTCAGGGAGATATTTCAATTTCTTTCCCTTCATACTTTGATGTAGTGTAGGAGGTATAAGGTTGGGCTCTTCAACCCCTCCCCCCTCCCCCCAAGTAAAAAGTGATACGACAAAAACAAACGGCCTCAAGTTGTGGCAAAGGAGGTTTGGATATTAGGAAAAAATTCTTCACTGAAAATGTTATCAAGCACTGAAAGAGGCTGCTCAGGGAAGTGGTTGAGTCACCATCCCTTAACATATTTAAAAGGCACGTACAAGTGCCACTTGAGGACATGATTTAGTGGTGCACTTGCCAGAGCAAGATTCATGGTTATACTTGATAATCTTAAAGGTCTTTTCCAGCCTAAAAGCTTCCATGTAGTTAGAGCAACCATGACTGTATGCCGTGATGCATTGTCTGTGGCACCCCGCCACACCTGCTCCTTCAGTTCCTGAACGCTCTGGGAATTGGATTTTCCCCTTGCAGGGATCCGGCGGGGTGTGTGTGGTGCAGACAGCCAGCACCAGGTAGCAGGAACCTTCCCACCTCTGATCCACAGGGACCTGCGTGACTTATGCATTGTAGGGGAGTATCAACTCCCCTACAGGTAACCCCGTGTGTGCTGCCTGTTGTTTTGATGATCTTAAACCAAATGAAGCCATGCTTATTATTTGTTTCCCTGTACTTTTGTTAGTGGGTCTGGTCCAAGTAACATTGTCTCTGAGCTTTTTTGGTGTGCTAACGTCTGTTTGTTCTGCTGGCTAGAGGTTGTGAGGGGTTATTAAAAGTTTATAATGTATATTTCAGTTATTAGCTGGGAGAGGTATGCAAGGGCATGGGAGAATATTTCGGCAATTGTTTTGCTCTGACAGCAGAAGCAGCAGGTGAATAGACAAGCATGGGAGTATATCTGTCTCTGGACTGAATCAAGTACATGCTCTGCCTACCCCAGATTATCATCTTCATCACTGGCCACCACAAATTGCCCAAGAGAAAGTAATTTTAGGGAAACTGTTGAGTTCTACTGTGAGATTGCTTCTTGTTGTTCATCACCCAAAGTTAGTGTTCATCTTGGGGAAGGAGGATCTAGATCTCTTGTGGAGTTTCAGGTTTAAGTCCTTGATAAGGATCTCCATTCTGCAGTAAATCATTCTTTTCACACTGAAAAGACCTTGTCCTCTGTGGCACTGGTGGAGCTGTGTCCACGGGAAATCTAGCAGTCAGTAGATGAGAGCTGGGGACTTACAAGGATTGTGGACTTATGTCTAGAGGGATCTGAACAGACTGAAAAGGTGGGCCTGGGTGAACCTAATGAGGTTTAACACTGCAAAGTGTAAGGTCTTGCACTTGGGCTGGAGGAATCCCAGACATATCTACAGGCTGGGAGAAGAGCTCCTTGAGAGTAGACCTGCTGAGTAGGACCTAGGAGTCCTGGTAGACAAGAAACTGGCCATGAGCCAGCAGTGTGCTCTTGCAGCACAGAAAGCCCATGGACTGCTGGGCTCCATCATTAGAGAGGTGGCCAGCAGGGACAGGGAGGGGATTGTCCCTCTCTACTCTGCCCTTCTGAAGCCCCATCTGGAGTTCTGTATCCAGATCTGGAGCCCCCAATTCAAGAAAGATGTGGAGCTGTTGGAGAGGGTTCAGAGGAGGCCACAAAGATGAGCGGGGGCTGGACTACCCTCCCCTATGAGAACAGGCTGAGGGAGCTGGGCTTGTTCAGCCTGTAAAAGAGAAGGCTGTGGGGGGACCTCACTGCAGACTTACAGGACTTAAAGGGAGCATATGGACAGGAGGGGAATCAGATTTTCACAAGGGCAGAGAGTGGTGGGACAAGGGGATGGATTGAAGCTGGAGGAGGGGAGGGTTAGGTTGGAGATCAGGGGGAAGTTCTTCACTGAGAAAGTGGTGAGGGGCTGGAAGGGGCTGCTCAGAGAGGTGGAGGATGCCCCAGCCCTGGAGGGGGTCAAGGCCAGGTTGAGTGGGCCCTGGGCAACCTTGTCTAGATTCAGATTCTGTGATTGGGTCCGCTGTATAGACCTGTGTCTAACTGCTGCTATTTAGCTAGAAATCTCTTACAGAGGATACTTTGTGCTTTTTTTTTTTTTTATTGCTCACATCTCACCTAAATTTCTCAGACTGCAGCTAATAAAGCAAAAATAAACAAACAAACAAAAAAAACCCAAACAAAAAATGCCAACACAAAACCCTAACAAAACCAAACCCTGAGTATCTAAAATAAATCAGTGGTCAACATGAAGAACTCTGGGAAGAGCCATGTTTATCTTTTGGCAGCTGTGGCTTTCTTGAGGGTTTCTTTGAGCAGCTGTACAGTCTTCAAGGTATGTAAGTAGAAATAAATGAACTGAAAGTTGAGCTTCAGTCTCAAATGCAGAGGCCTTTTTGTCCTAACTAGGCATCCAAGCTGAAGTGACAGTTTTGTTCTAAGCAATCTCGATTTTTTTAAAGAGGCTGACATGGAATGAAAGGCACTCCAAAACCAAGTAAGATTCATCCCCAAGCCAAATTAACCACAGACATGCAGACCCTTGACCACCAGACAGGAATATTGACTGCTTGGATTTCCAACCACCTCTTTTTGATCCCGCTCCTCTGTTACCTCATGCCTGGTCACTCAAGTCCATGCAAACTGGATTGTTCTGGACCTTCTGGGAAGCTATCAGGCTTTTTTCCAGTTACAATGCAATTTTCAGGAATTCAGGAATCACTCTGAAGCATGTCATGGCCAAGAAGGCTGTCTCCTCTCTGTTACCAACTCTGCTCTGAGCTGCTCGCAGCCTTCACCTTCCACCCTGGGAAGGCAGAAGAAACAACTTTGGTTTGGGAAGCTGGGCTTTTTTGACATCTGTAAGGCAGGTTCATGAAGGATGAGCTGGGTAGTTGATGTAGGATATATAATTTTTTGTGTTTGCAAGGTACTTGTAACTAATACACTCAGTGCAAACTTCCTACTGAAGCAGCCTGTGCAGTCACTGGGAACTTCCCTGGGACTTGCCACACATGTGCTGGTACAGTCCTGTCTGCTGTGGATGCCCATCTCCGGTGTGTAATAAGAAACTTCCCCTCCTTACACTGATGATGCCACAGCAGCTTTTAATCAGTTGTCCTTCAAGCATCTCAAAGTGAGGAAGGAAAACACCCAAAAAGAAAGTGATAGCTGCCATGGCACTGACACTTGGGTCCAACCTTCTGTTGACATTTTTGCAAAGCATGAATCGGGAAATCTGACCTTCCTCCTGTGCCCTCATTTCTCGTGGTGTTATACTGCTGTCTGACCTCAGCTTCCTGTGACTCAGACAGGCTTGTGGTGCACTTACATTTAGCTCTATGGTGGTCTTGCCAACTGGCCTTACCATGAACCTGATTTCACTGGCACAGATGAGCAAAGCTTCATGACGTCCAGCAGAGCCTGTTGGATATACAGTAATGGGGGAATCCAGCGCGTCACTCCCCAGTGTTTGGGTTGGTTTGGCTTTGTGTAGAAGTGTTGAGGGTTATCCCTAACCTTGGTAAATAGCTTGGCACCTCCTAAACTGGGGAAGGCACTTCCTAACTGGAGAGGTGGGTATAAGAAGTACTGGAGTTGTCTAAGTAGAGATGTGATAAGTGGGGGGAAAAACAGGGAGAGTGCTAAATGTTAGTTGAGAGAGGCAGGAGTGCCTTCGCTGGCATGTGATGGAGAATCTTTTCATCAGAACTTTTTTTTGCTGTTGTTGTTGTTTTAGGGTGAAGGGAAGAGGCAGGGAAGGCACCTAACCCCTCTGAAATCTGGGAGATCAGGCTATGGGGAATTGAGATGGGCCCAAGAGGGACTATAGAGATGGACATACTTGTGAGGGGACTTGGGAGTAGAGTGAAAAATGTGGAGCCCAGCACAGGTCTGGAAATTGTTGCTTCTAACTCTTACTTTTATGTTCTGTGTCTGAACTCTTTAAGAGAGTTTCCAAATATGTGTTATTTAAATGTCAGAGTTTGGGTATACTTTGGAAAGAGTAGGAACAGGAAAGAGGGTGCTTCTGCACCAATATGCGAAACAACTTCTTCATGGTGAGGGTGACAGAGCACTGGGACAGGCTGCCCAGGGGGGCTGTGGAGTCTCCTTCTCTGGAGACATTCAAGACCAATCTAGACACATTCCTGTGTGATCTAATCTAGGGAACCTGCTCTGGCAGGAGGGTTGGACTCAATGATCTCTCAAGGTGCCTTCCAACCCCAACAATTCTGTGATTCTGTAAGAGGGGAAAAGGCAGGGAGAGAGCTGTTCAGTCCTGCTGTATGCTTGTTTGCTGTATGAAAGCCACTTTGGTCTCTGAGCAGTAGATATTTCTGTTAAGTTCTACATTTCTGGTACCCTTTAACAGGTAGCAAACAGCTGAAAACATGGGAGCAGTTTAACAAGATGAATATGAATGTTTTGCCATATGTTTAACCTATATACTGCAGTCATGGATGGTGCTGTTCCCCGTCCCAGAAGCAGAAGGCATTCTGGAGAAGTTGGACCTTGGGGCAAGAGAACGTTCCTCTGGAGTTGGATTGGGGGGAGGATCACAGCTGGGGCTGTGCTTTCTCCTGATATTTTCACATTTACCTGGAAAACAGGTTACACTGTGCCTTTGCTTTGGAAGGTGGAGCTTTTTCTTCTTGCTTGGTGTTCACTGAGGCGCAGGGCAACTGCGCGCATTTGTGTGATGATGTGATGGTTATTTTCAGGCTCTTCCTGGGCTGCCTGCCCATGCTGGGGATGCCATTGGGCAAGGAAAGGGGGCAGCTCTGGCCCCAGCATGTTGAGGATGTTGCAGGTGTGTGATGTGCACATGTTTAGTCCACAAATTGGGGAATGAGAAGAACATATTCCTAATTCCTTCCTCCGACACTGCACCCGTCTGATGCTCTGCCTCAATGCAGTCCTGCTGAGGTTAGCGTTTGAGTTAGCATGAGTTTTGGCATACATGGTAAATCTCAGATGAAGTATTTCACTGCATAGCCACAGAATTTCATTTTATCCTCTTTATCCTGCAGTGGGATGAAAAGAATGTAGAGATTTTCTCCACTTAATGTGGCTGTTAAAAGTTCAAGTGGGATGAATCAATGGCAAACAGGAGGAGTTCCTGTGGGGAACACTTGGTAACATTCTTAGGTTGTGTTAAGACTAAGACATTATAATGGTCATTTTTGGGAGCATATTCCTCACTGCCCTGAGCTGTAAGCCATTAGTTCAGCAGCACTGCTAAGTCTGTGCTGAACTGCCAGTGTGGCAAAGCTCCCTTTGAATTTAGTGAGTGCTTAGGGCTGACCTACTCATGCTTGGTTTTCCCCAAGTCTGTGCCATTACCTGACCTTTATGGCAACAACAGGGGAAGGGTTTTTTAGGCACATCTGGTGGTGGATGCCCATGTGAGAACACCATGAAACAGAGCTCATTTCCAAACAGTGCTGAGTGGTGGACTCAAAATCAGCTTTGTTGGGGTGTCACCAGCAGAGACAAAATTGAGATGCCTACGTGAGCTATTCTTGAAAGTGTTTCTGAAAGCATCTGTAATGGCCAGTGGTAATTCCAAAGGAAATCCCAGGAAAATAAGTCCCTTGCAGATGGGGTGAGAGGCAATGGTGCTTGCACCCTGTTAGATGGTTCATTCTGAAGGTGCCTATGTAGCTGCTGCATCTTAATGCTGCATGGACTGTTGGGTGGTGACATGTAACCCAATATGGTGCAAACTGTTCTACAACCAATCCTCCTTCCCCTGAATAACAACATTAATTTTTATTATATGATGTGCAGAGTGGTCATTGTTTTATGTCTGATGAACCTCTCAAATGGCCACACACCTCCGAAGCAGAACATGGTTGTGGCTTTGGGTTTCAGGCAAGGCTTCATGGTTACTGGTGCTACCAAGCTGTCTTATCTGGGCTGATCTTAGTTTTGTTAGGTGCCTGGGAGCATGAGGGTGGAGATGGCTGTTCAGGGATGTGGCAGGAGTAGGGATGCATCACTCTTCTTCCCCTTCTTGTGTCAGGTGATAAGTCGTTGATCTTCCTTCCTCTTCCTTGAAAGCAAGGGAATTCTTTGAGCAGGTTACTTTAAGGGACAGCCCCACCTCTCTGCTAATGAGCTATTAATTGCATGCTGTCACATGTGGTTAGTATGGTTTAGGAGAGGGAGTCCTCCCATCCTTGCCACAGCTCTTCCTCCTCATATGGATTCTCAGAAAGAAGAAGAAAAAGTAAAAATCCCCCTAACCTTGGAAACTCCCGTTACTGAACCTCTTTTCTCCCTCTCAGGACCTGTCCCAATTCTGCGAACTAACGAAACTATCCACCTGAGAGTTGCACATCCCTTAGTCAGACTGCAATCCCGCCTGAGGTTTGCAGAACTGCTCTAAATGAGCAAATACTTATTCTTGAAATCCACCCCAAGACCATGAAAAAAAAAAAAACACCTCCATTTTGTCGTTCTGTAAGCCTCTTTAGAAAGGAGGCACTCCCTTAATGTGGGAAGAAAAACGATATTGTCTCTTTGCTTCCCTTATTCCTGCATTTTCAGAGCTTACCTGTCCTCTCTGAAGCCTCACTTCTGTTTGACACAGACTACTCCTGCGTAGCAGCTCGGAGTGACGTGCTGGGCTTGACCTGTGCTTTTACTTATTCCAAGTTACTGTGTTCTTCTACTTCTCTCGCTCTTTGCTGGGTCGGTACATGCATTGTTGTCATTTGCATGTCAGTGTCTTTGGGTCAAGCCCTGGAATCGTTGCTTGCTGGTTTTGTGCCGGTACATTGCTGTGTTTGAGCTGACAACTGTCTCTTCCTGTCCATTGACGTTGGTGACATGGACTTGGTGATCGATCTGTGCCTTGCTGCTGGTGGCAGCACTTGCTCCTTCTGTTCTTTTTTGATAAAAGAAAAGATCAGAGGGGGATGCCTTCATCTGCCGTCTTTCCCTGCTATGGGGGCAAGCGAGGCAGAGAGTTGCTGAAAGGAGCTCTTTGGTGTGTGTGTTCAAGGGTGCCAACAGGAAAAGCAGCAATAGGACTTGCAACTCATGAGGTTCTGAATAAATGTGGTTTACAACTACATTTTGTTGTTGTTTTTTAAAGCCGTCCTTTCTGCACAGCCAAAACAGTGTGATTAAAATCCCAGGGAAGGTAAAGGACTGTCCCCTTTAAAGTGGGCCACCACCTCCTCCTATCTGCATGTTTTCAGAACACGACGTCTCCTGGACCATGCACCTGATGGGGCTTTCAGTCCCCTTGATAGCCCCTTCACCAGTGTTCTCTGCCCTTCTTTCAGGTACAGCTTCCAGAGAGATGACAGCATTTGCTTTTGTGTGTCAGAGTCTCACTGTTACTGGCTGTTACCCACACACTGTCTTTCCTGTCATGGCATTTATACTCTGTCACACACAGACATTATGGGGAGAAAGCTAGGTGGAAAAGCCAAGTTTGACATGCATGGTGATCCTCAAACACTAATATGTAAAGAATATAGCACCTTGCTCAAATAGGTAGACCAGGCTGTTCTGCCAACCCTGAGGACTTTCCCACTGTGGTATAGAGTGCTTTCATAATGATTTAGAGCTGAGCTGGCACTGGAGACCACAATGAAGTCTGTGTTTTTCTATTTTCTTCTAGTCCACCACTCATTTGGATATATCCTCTGGGCGACTGTTGTCCTAGGTCCTTTGGTAAATGCTGCCTTTAGGGAAGGTGGAAAAATGGCTGCTGCTGTTGGGTCCAAAAGGATTCTGGTGAATCCTCCTGGGCATTTGGTGCTTGCACTACCCTGTGTCTCCTGTGGAGACCTGTTGGAGGGTGGATGGTGGAGCTGGCAGCATGGATGGGAGCTCACACAGGGTGTATCTTCTCAGTGAATGGCTGCTGGTAACACCTCTCCTCAACCCAATGCAGTAAATTGGTTTAATGCAGTTTAGTAACAAAGGATGCATTTCAGTTGAGATGTGTTATTTGGACTAAATGCTTCTAGGTCATGGTTTGAGACAAACAGTTATTACCTTGGCAAAGAAAAACTAAACTCAAATAAGAAGTAATGTCAAATCAGCCTACCCTCACTGAAAGCACACCCTCTTTAATCTGAAATCCTTTTATTTCAAAATACAATGCTCCCCGGTGGACCAGGCAAATATTTCTGCAACAAAATCATCAAATATATATGAGTAAAACCTGAAATATATTAATCCAAACCTTACTCTAAAATCTAAAGTGTGGAGGCAAGGAATAGAGTAAAGTTTTAACTTCAGCTCTTCCTTTGTGGCTGTCAGTGTAATACTTGAAGTTGGTAGAGGAGGACTAAAGTCTGATGACCTGAGGAAAAAGTTGGAGGCTTCAGTTTGTATAGCTTCCTCTATTTCTTTTATTCCTTTGCAAAACTTCTGCGTGCTATCCTTGGGTGCAAACTTCTCTAAATGTTGGAGAGCAGAAGCTACTCTTAAGATCATAACATAAGCAGGAAAGTACTTGCATAGGAAATCTACTTGCATAGATCTCAGGGCTCTCCTCTGGTGGCCCTGAAGAACAGTATTTTTATAACCACTGGGTAAATAAATGGTCAAATAAGAAAGGGTTGCTGACTTTGCAATATCATTCCATGAAAATGTCCATTTCTACAGCTGCATCCAATGGCCTGAGGCAAAGAAACTTTTGTATCTGAGTGCTTGAATTGTCATGTGTGGTTTGGCTGCATCAGGCTTTGAATTAACTAGGAGGCAAGTTCCAAGTTGCTCCCAAAGGGCTCTCACATCATCAGGATCAAAGGAAATCACAGGATGTGTGGCACAGAACAATCCCATCATGTAAAAGTAAACCTAACAGCCTCAAAATGTGTTAAAATGATTCCACTTTCTAAATGTTTAACATGGTGGTGGCCTGCTGAAGTGATTGAGCTGAAACTCTGGACTCAAACACTGAGTTTCTAAGATTAATGGTAATAGCCCCACCATCTTTTCCTGAATAGGGAACTACTGGCATCAACTTGCAGATACATTTCTAAAAGTAGAAGCAAGCATACATATATTTTTTTAACAAACAAAAGCTCCCTGAATTAGCCTGCAGATGACTGAATTTTCAACTCCAAGGTCTTGTCAGCACAAAACCAGTCTTTCCTTCTGTAGGTGTTTCTGTCCAGTGGCTATTTTAGCTCAAGGTGGGAGCTCCTATTTGGAGGCATTTGAGCAAAGTCATGTGTGCTGGTGCCAGGCTCTTGGAGGAAGGAAGGAACACTCTTCAGGGTAACAAGGCCACAGATAGTTTATGGGAAAGTTGTGGTTGCTCTTTATCTGCCTGTCCTAATGTGTGTGAGCAAGCTGTGATTAAAAGATGGTCCTGCTCAGGACTCAAACTCTGTGAGTCTGTGTGGTGTCTTGGACAGAGCTCTCAGACTCTCAGGTAGAAATAATAAGCAGAGCCTAAGCTGGGATAGTCATCCAGGGGTGAAGGATGGGCAATATTTGCCATCCAAGATGATCCAAGGGCTGGAGCACCTCTCCTATGAAGAGGTGCTCCAGCCCTTGGATCATCTTTCTGATGACTTGCGTGTCTTGTGATGACTTTGTGTAAGCACTGCTCAGCAGTAATTAAAACACCCCTGTATTATCAACACTGTTTTCAGCACAAATTCAAAATATAGCTACAAACAAGCTACTAGGAAGAAAGTTATCCCAGGTGAAACCAGCACAAGTGGTTACATTTAAATGCAAGGTCAGAGTCTAATAAACAGCAGGAATACTGCTGGACTGACTCATGTTGCCAAGAATATACTCTTGTTTCTTAGTGCATCCCAGCTCAAGAGGGGAGGAAATGATGCTGAAATGCCACATTATTCCAGGGAAACCCTATTTTCATCCCTTTTACCCCTCTGTTGGCTGTGTGTGGTCTTGCTGGAATAGGTTTATCAAATTATGTTGAAAAGAGAGATTGCTGAAGGGATGAAAATAAACTTGTAAAGCATGTTCAACAGACCCTACTGCAAGGGCTGGAGGACCTTCCATCTACCTATCTACCCATTTTCCTGTCCTGGGTCCCTGCCATGGGTTTGGATCCTCTCCTGGATCCCTGCCATCACAGTGTGGTTGTCCTGCAAGTGCAGAGGGTGGATATGGATGTATTGGCGTTTACAAGGTGCAGCTGTGAAATCTGGCTGAGAGAGCACAGTGCAGGTGCAGTGATTGAGCCTTTCTCCTTGGGGACAGCCAGCACTTCAAGAAAACCATCCATTGTATCTCTAAACCTCTGATGAGAGAGTAAATGAGGATGGCAAAAAAAATGGAGTGAGGTATCACTGCTTTCCTTACTGAAATAAGGTGGAAAGACATAAAGGTCCTGACTACAGTGAGTATTTAGTGCTAAAAGTAACTAATCTTTTGTAAGGCACCTTTTCAGATAGCCCTACAAGTAGGAGATGGTATGATGGATGGAAACAAGGGCTGCAATTCTGCAGAAGCTCTAACAGCTTTGTGGCTATAGGAAATGCTGAGTGAGCCTGCTGGCACGGTACCAGCTGGTTCATCTCTGGGGTCATTTCACTGAGCACAGCTGGAGAGCTTGAGAAGGTCACAGCAGCAAAGGGCACTGGAGCTATGGACTGAGTTTCCTAGAGAAGAAAAACATGGCAAATGCTTTGAGTGTGAGGTTTAGTTAATGAAAAGGCAGGTATAAACTGAGCACATCTCCTCCATGGACTAAAGAGGGTCACCATGTTTCTCTAGGTGTCTGGCCTGCTGTGTGCCTTAACCCAGCAGGCAACTAAAATAACCACACAGCTGTTCACTCACTCCCCCCTCCCAGTGGGAAGAGGCAGAGAATTGGGGCTTTTTAGTCTGGAGAAAAGGAGGCTGGGGAGAGACCTTATCTCTCTTTACAACAACCTGCAAGGAGGGTGCAGAGGTGGGGGGTCAGTCTCTTCTCCCAGATAACAAGTGATAGGATGAGAGGAAATGGTTACACCAGGGGAGATTGAGGCTGGACATAAGGAAGAATTTCTGTCCTGAAAGGGCTGTCAGGCATTGGAACAGGCTGCCCACGGCAGTGGTGGAGTCACCATCCCTGGAGGTATTTACAAAGCGAATAGATGATGTGCTGAAGGATGTGGTCTAGAGGTGGACTAGGCAGGGTTAGGCTGGGGTTGGACTTGATGATCTTGAAGGTCTCTTCCAACCCAAGTGATTCTGTGATTCTATAATTGAAATGGAAAAGGGGGAAAAAACCCTCATGGTTTGAGGTAAAGACAATTTAATAGGACAAAACAAAGTTAATAAAATATATAAACCAAGTTATTAATAGCACAGTTTCTCACCAAAGTGAGTCGATGCTCCACAAGACCCCAAGATAATCTGCCTCCTAGCCCACCCCCTTGTTATGTATGGAATATGATGTCATATGGTATGGAATATTCCTTTGGCCAGTTTGGGTTAGCTGTCCTGGGCGTGTTCACTGCCAGGTTCTTTGCACTCTCCCCACCTCCTTCTCGTTGGCAAGTCAGGATGAAAAGCCAAGAAGTCCATGACTGCTTGGCAACATCTCTGTGATATCAACATTACTCTCATCATAACTCCAAAAGACAGCACTGCACCAGCTGCTAGGAAGAAAATTAACTCTGTTACAGCTAAAGCAAGGATATCCCCGTGTCTGAGGCAGAAGTGGGAGTGAGTTGGAAGTGTGGGGATGCCTGGAGGTGTGCTGTAAATTCTCCTTTCCTGTTTCCAGCCTCTGGACAGTTTTCACTGTTGAGACATAGAGGTATCCAGACTTCATTTCCCTCTGATAAAGAGCCCTGTTTTCCCCTTCGTATCGCCCACCTCAAGTCTAGCTGTCATAATGTTCCATAAGCAGGGGAGATGCTGCTCTGTAAAGCCATTGTTGAGCCCTTGCTGGTCACACATTTCCATCCTAAGATCAAGACCTACTCCACCATGCTGCAAAAAAGGGACAGTATCTTAAATGTCTTCAAGATGCTGGACTCTCTGGTGTGTGACAAGAGTGGGGCTTATGGGTGTGCTTGGCTCTTTGGTACAGTGTGATGGCACTTCTGTGGATGGGGCACTGGGAAGATTTCTCAGTCTCTAGGGCTTCAGCTTTCATTGTTGATATGTATTCAGCCCTGGTTCTGGCCAAGTGCTAATAGCATCATGTGAATACAAAGCTTTTGAATAATATGAAGTCATTTTCCAGTTGATATTTACACAACTTTTTTCTCAGTTTCTTCCCAGTAAGCTTTTCTTCCCCAATTAATAGATGATGCAGCATGACAGATGTGCTCTGCAGCCCCCAGAAAATGGCAATAAACAAAGGGCCTGTCTGAAAAAGCCAAAGCAGCATTGCCTGTGGTCACAGTGGTGTGGCCATGCTGGGAATGCAGCCTGCAGCCCCTCAGAGGACGCCCACTGCAGCCTCAGCCAAGCCAGACACAATCTAAGTGGATTGAGCTTCTATCAGATCTAGTCTCTGAGGCTCGTTGAGGCACCGTAGACCCCCAAATTCTCCTATGCGTTGGCTGTAGGCGTTATTGGTGCTTTCCCACTAGAGGGCATGTGTGTGTTTTCCCAGATTGCTCATCCTCCTGCAAGACTGACAAAAATTCAGATGAAAGCAGTGGTCAACACTCAATTATTTCAGCAGCTACCAAATGCCTTATATGAATGATAAAACTGTTTATTTGGAGATATACTACTCAAAATAAGACAGGTATTGAGAAAGAAGAATCTTTTTCAGCCCACCATGTGTGCAGCAAATATGTCACCGTCACGTGGAGAAGAGTAAATGTGACTGGGGTGTGTGTTTTGTGTCGAGAAGCAGGCACCCAGCAGGATTTTTCCAAGGAAGCTGAATGTACTAGTTGGATTTATTGATTTTTAATGTATTTGGGAGCTTTACAAAACAACCAAAAAAGAATCCCCGAAGGCCCTGATTCTCAATGGAAAAGACAAGTGCTCCTCATTAGGATGTTGGCAGTCCTAGAGGTTTTGCTTCTCAGATAAACAATGATATATGAAGAGGCATTAATATTTCAGAGACCCAAGTGAGTAAGAGCCATGACTTCAGGCTCACTTAATAATCTAGGCTGCAGGCAGCCAGGGGAGCTTTCTGCTCTGTGAGACATTGCTGTGATGGGAAAATGATGCTTGGTTCTGCTGCTCCTGTGTGAGAGGGTTTGAGATGAATTTCTTAGCTAGAAACAGACCTTGTTCTGTAACTCAGGATTTGGTCACATTTGGTCATGTTGTAATGTGACATTCCTCCTAAATGCTGAAGTTGGGCTTGTTTACTTCTGCTAGTCCCCAGATGTCCATATACGGCACGGGGAGAACACGCTCCTCTACCCCTTCTAGGTGCCTGGAAAGATCCAGGGTTTTGCCTTCCCAAGGTCTGAGCTAATGTTGTGAAGAATGTCTGATGGTGACCTTGCTGGGAAACCTAGCAGACATTTTTTGCTTGGTTTCTGTCTAGTTGTACTTGCCCAGGCCATTTGTCTCTGAGCCAGATACAGCATCTGGTAAGAGTGGCTGTTTTCAGGGCTTCCTCTTGGAAGACTTTCCAGCAAAGCTGAGCTCTGATTCAGCCGCTGTGACGAGTTTTAAGCTTGTGCTGCCCTTTCCCCTGCCTTGTGGGAAGCAGATTCCCCAATACACAAGTTCAACATGGGCTACATTCCCTTCAGTGCCTGGTCTAGCTCTGCTCCCTTGCTTCATGTTTTGAGGGGACTCATGCCTTTTGGGTCACAGATTCCTTCTCGGCCCTGGTGGAAGCTACCTGCTCCCACCTGAAGCCAGAGCAAGGGCACCGTCCAGTCCCATGGTCTAGATGCAGCACAACTGCATTGCTAGGAGCTCTGTACCAAGCAGTTACAACCTGAGCAGGTGAAATGTAAATGGTTTGGTTTCCCTGCTGCCCCCCTGGAGCATCAAACATGACAAGCTATCCAAACTCCCTTAGGGCACTCATGGCACACCTGGGAAGTTGTGCTAGATGGACTCTGCAGAGGGATGCCCTTGCTAGATGTCCTGTAGGGCTGTGCCCTCTCTTATCTGCCTGAATTATGCTTGCTACTGTTGTCAACTCTGGCTGTGATGGCACTTCATCATGTTGCCTGCCATAGTTTCTCTGTCTGATTCACTCCTCTAGGACAGTGCAAACAAGTTTTGCAGTTGTCTGGGGTATAAGCAGAATGGTCTCCTTGTGTAGGCTGTGTGGGATTTAACCCGTGGGGTGCTGAGTGCAGCTCTTGTCCTCAAGACATCTGATAAGTCCAGACTCCATTTCCACCTGCCACTTTTTGGGCACTAGCCCCTCCTGGTAGTGGGGGTGCCATTCCTCCTCCGGTAGCTCTGGATGTCATAAAAGAATAGAGAAGATCAGGCTGGTGCCTCAGGCTCTCAGACACCTCGTTGTCCTGTTCGGGGGAGATGTCCAAAGAAGCTGTCCCTCCTTGTGCAGATAGAACCCTGTCTCCATGAGGGAATGTAGCTCTGACGTCATCATTTTCCCCCTTGTGAATTTGATCTTGCGTGGTCAACGAGAATTCTGTGATGGGCTTAACCCACTCTTTTGAGATCTCGTGCTGATTGTTTGTTTTTCTATTTGTTTTTCTAATTGTCTCATTTTCTAAGTGTTTCCAGACAAACTGTAGGCTGGTTCCTGTTAATTTGTCCATGCTCTGTCCACCTCCTCTCAGCTGCCTCTTCTTTTTCTCAAGATTCCCATGAGAAACTATATAGCTGCTAAGATCCTTAAGATTCTTTTTGTCCAGTAACTTTTCTCTGTGCAAGTCACTGTCCACAGTCCTCTCCTTCTCTGAAGTGGTGAAGCTGCTGTGACCCAGGCCTAAAAGAACTGTATCAGCAGCTTTCTCTCTTCTTCAACATAGTTTAAATTTTCTGTGGGGTATGAATAGTAATGTACAGAAAAAAATCATATCTAAATATTATCTTGTGGACCTCAAAACCACAGGATTTCCTTAAAAAATAAGTATTTTCTTCTTTTTTTTTTAATAATACACTTGAAGATTTTTGCTTTATTTTGATGTCTCGTCTTTTAGATTGTACCTGCTTCACCCTGTTGTTTAGACTTTTGATGTGTCATGAGAGTATCTGTGATTCTGGAACTTAAAATATATAGTTATTTCAGACAGTAAAATTTGTGATCAGCTTGCTAAAGTTGATAATGAAGATTCTTCCCTACCTATTCAGCAAAAAAACCCCAGATGTTAGAAATAAGCTTTACAGTCTTGCCCTAGTTCCTGCCCCACTAACTGTAGCAGTTTGGGTTCTGCTCAAATTCCCTGCCTGTCATCACTACATGTCTTCTCAAGCTTTGTTCGTCTCATCTTCTTAACATTCCTGTTATCCATGGCAGATGTTGGGTGTTTAGGATCCTGTGTTCTCCTCCTGCAGCTTTCTCCTCGAGTGTTGCAGAGGTTTAGGTAAAGTTTTCTCTGGTCAATAGTGGTTTGTAATGATAATCATTCCTGATACCTTGCTTTCTGTGTCCTAGATCTGCTTCTGCTATCAGTCTTAAAGACCATAGTAGAAAACTTACTGATCAGTTAATTCTGCTTGTCTGTAGGGCACCTTTCTGCCAGGTCTGGTCCAGCTCCTGCTCTTTCTACCTGAAATTACCACAACTCATCTTGTCAGGGATAGGGGGCAGTTAGGACTACATCCCTTTAACACCTTAGGGCCACTGCTGTGTAGTAAGGATTTGAGATTCTTTTCTTGGCCAGGATTGGCTGCTTTAGGAGTATCCTTAGTCTGTCTTGCCTATGGGTTATGGGCTGTCTCCTAAATAGAACTGGAGCCCACCAGTCAGGCTGGTAGAAGCACTGTTGGGTTGTAGAACCTGCTCTGTGGTCTTATCCCAGTCTCATTCTTATCCAGCATTTGGACTGAACTGCTCTTCACCTCTATAGTTTTATCCCAGCCTTGTTCTTATCCAGCATTTAGGCTCTATTTGATAGAAACTCTAGTTGATGCTTCTTATTATGTTTTATTATGTTTCTTCAGAACCTGAAAGTATTGAACTCTACTTACCTCTACATGGAACAGAATAATATCTCTTCTTTTTTTTCTTTTTATGCATGAGTGGGCACAGGCACAGTGACTCATTCTGACACAACTGAGGTTTTTCAGAAGGGGAAAGGCAGAGTGAGGGTTGAAACCTGTCTCACCCTCTCATTGGTTTGTGTGGAAGATCAAAGGACAATATTGACTTGTTTTGAGAACTCTGTGTGAACCCCAGCATCCCAAACCATCAAGAGTAGCCTCAAACTCCCATTCTCCAACCAATTTCCTAGAGCAAACAGTTGTATTGAGCCAGGTCAACTTGTGAAGAGGGAGCTCCCTGTGGTAACTGGCTGCAGGGACTGTGTCCTAGCAGGATACTTATATCTTTATTTTGAATTAATACTTTTTTATATCAGAAGGTGTTAGACTTTTCTCTATATGTCTTGTACCTTTGTTGAGTTGTCCTTGCCAAGGTGACCTAGGACTGCCTCTTAGAGCCTCCTGCTCTGGGAGAGTTGCAGTGTTGGAACGTATCTTCTCACATCACAGCTTGTTACTTAGCTCCTGTGTTCAACCCCATCTTGTTGAACACAATCACCATAGAAAATTACCTGGGTAGTGCACGGGAAAGAGTTTGTACAAAAAATAGTTCTAGGAATAGCCTGGAAGGTCTCAATCTCTGTGACTGTGATGAATTTTCCTTACAGTTTTATGTACAGGATTTCCTTTGATTCAATTGTTACCCATCATATCTAAAAGTTTTTAACTAGATTGAAATTATTTAATTTTTCTGACTCAAGGTTTTCCTTTGAAAGGACACTGTTTACAGTGGTGTTTCCATCCACTTAGCTGCAATAATTGAGGGACTAGGGAAAATAACTGATGGCTAATATCACTCGACTAATTTCACTTGTTGGCTCTTCCCCTATCACACATTCCTCTCTCATCTCTTGAGCATGGGAACTGAAGGGGCTTCTCTGTGCTTAGAACTGAGCAGGGCAGTTTCCACAGGAGAAGGTGAATTACTTGGGTCTGCTCTACAGTGTGCCCCCAAACTAGCTTCTAGGCAGCAAACCCAACCACAGGCATTCCTTTCCTCCTGGTTTAGCTCTGTGTTTGCAGCATCCTCACTCACTTGAACTGGGCAATCTGGTGGGCCTGTTGGTTTTGGCATCTGATTTGCCTGCAAGCATAGGTGTGGCTTTAGCAGGCTGTATGCCCTAGGATGGATAAGCTGTGTTCTCAACTTGTGCTAATTAGCACAGTGTGAAATCATGGTTGTATGGCTAGAATCTCAATACTTGCCATTGTGTAAAAGTAGTAAAAGTACCTCCAGTGATTTTTCAGGCTGTGACATGCTTAGAGATCAGGTCTGTCTCTGTCAGCAAGGGGTCTAGCCACCAAGGTGTCACACAGAAGGTGGGCATTACTGCTGTTCCACTCTCCCTTCAGCCTTTGGCTATCCCTCTGCCCAGAGCAAAGCCACGGAAGGCTCTGAAGCTTGAAGTAAAAATCACAGAATCACAGAATGGTTTGGGTTGGAAGGGACCTCAAAGGTCATGGAGTTCCAACCCCCACACCACAGACAGGGAATGAAAATGAAAGAGTAAAAGTAAAAAGTATCGAGAGTCTTTAGCAATGTAGCCCATCGGTCCTGCAGATTTTAGTCCAAATAAGACCACAGGATTGCATGTGTCCTAACTGGAAAAAGCTGCCTGTGATTCATGGGAAGAGAAGGAAATTGCAGAGTCAGGTGAATGGGCCGTGCAGGAGGTTTGGTCTGCTTCTGAGCCTTCTCAATTAGCTGCTCCGAAGCACAGTGTTCCTGTCTAGACAGGTAATCATTTAACTACTATTTGTGGCTGGAACAAATAAATCCCGGAACTGCTTCTACTAAAAATAATAAAAAAAAAAGCAAGTGTTGATTGCCTTGAAATAGTAAATATCTAAATTCCAGGAGAGATTTTTCATTCTTTTCCCAAGAGCAAAGTCAGAGAGGTTCAGGTGGGTTAAAAGGGGCCATTCCTTGTTTGGTTGATGTCTGGTTGCCCAACTCAATGGCTTACTAAACCACAGAATAAAATGAACATAATTCTGAATGTCCATATCTAAACAAAACTCTGAAATGTTCTTGCTGGTCTGAAATGGGTCAGGAAAAGGAGTGCGCTTAGAAACACTGAAGTATTTTTGACATTTTCCCAGATCCAAATAGTTTGGTTTAACTATTTAGCTACAGACTAGTGGGTTTTTTTTTTCTTCTAGTTCACTGTTAAGTTTTTTCAGAGTGTATTAGCCCATGAGAGTTACAGCTCCTGGGTGTGCAGCTACCAGCTCAACTTGTGATAGAGTCCATCTTGATGGGTTGTGTCTCCAGGCTGGGTATAATGCTGCTGACTAACGCAGCACTTATACACAGCCTGGTTTAATTAGAAATCTATTTAACATTACAAGAAACACAGTCTTCCAAAGAGCATACTAACTTTTTCCAGACTGTAAGGGAAGTGTAGGTCTGTCTTATCTGATACTGCCTGGAAATGAAACAGCTGCAGCTCAGTTCAACCAAGTGAAATATTCAAGTAGAAGCAAGTGACCTGACCAAAAAACTAGCCTCATAATTTTCTTCACAGAAAGTTGAATTTTTTTACNGGGGGGGGGGAGAGACACCATTTGATTTTGTGGAAACATCAGTTGCTGAGTGAAATAGTCCTATCCAAACAGAACAAGAAATACTTCTTTTCTCTACCAAACTAAAAATTGTAAATGCTCAAAGCAGCACCAATTTGCTCCAACAAACTCATCACCTCCTGAATATCACCTGCCACTTACCCACTTTTCTGCATCTTTCTCTGTTCCTCTGGTTCTATGGGCTGAAATTCTGACCCTGCTTGAGGCAATGCCAAGACTTTCACCGATTTCCTTTCGGACAAGGGACTTTACAACCCCTATGGATTTTAGTAGTAGCAGGATGAAATACATCTTTGCTATCCTAAAACTTTGATGTAATGCTTTTAAGTTTCTATGCAACTCTAGTTTCAATCCTCCTATGTTTTGCTGGTTCTGAGAAAGTCGAGCTGCTTAGGGAGTCCTAAAAATAAATCTGGATATTTATGCTGTAAATTTGGAATACCCCTATTGAAGCTGTGTTAAGGAGCCACATATTGCATGCTAGGGACTGCCCTAGTAATAGCAGAATTTCTGTTGTCTTATAGTGATGGTGGGAACATGATATCCCCTATGAATGGAAGACCTCGGTGAGACTTCTATTTCACTCATGTGCTTTACACACCTACAGTTTCTGGCATCTTCCTCCCACACGTAAGAAACCATTCTGTGGTTTGAGATTTTTCCCAAAGCCCTGCAGCTGCACAAGCCAGTTTGCTTGTGCATTGGTCTCACTGCTGCCCCTGGGACGCTGGGCTGCAGGAAATGGAGTGAGGTGCTACACCTTGCTTTAAAGACTTCCTTCTGCCATTGAATGGCACATTAATAATCCCTCTGTCTCCAAATGAGAAAGAATATCTCCATATTGTGAAAAGAACACAAATAATAAAAACTTGTTAAACTGAGACACAATTCTTACCTTCAGAGACTCCCAGGGTTACTTTGAGGTTGGGGGCATCTGAGGAACAGCCCAGCCCCTGCAGGGTGGGCAGCAAGGCATAGGAGTTGCTAGCCCCTCTTCTCAACTGAGGTTTCCTCCAAATTTCAGTTGCTTGGGTAGATATCTCCAGGTTGAATTGCTTTACAGTGAATAATTTTGCAAAACTTAAAGATTTAAAAATATGTTGGCTTCAGTCGCAGAAAATTAGCCTTTTCAGTGGCTCATGTTCTCACAGCTGTTCATGTTCATATTAGCCTCTCTGCTGCTAACTGGGTTCCCACCACACACAGTGTAATGAGCTAACCCAGAGCTTGTGCTGTATTTTTGTGTGGTCTCATGTGCTTACTCTTTCGTGTCTTTGTTTTCTCTCTTGCAGACCTGATGGTCTCTCTGAAACAGACTACTGAACACCCAACAGTCCCAGGTAAGACACCAGATGGTGTAAACTCTCCAGTAGCAACAGTGAAAATCAGTGTTCAAATGCAAAAGGCACTTTCTAGTGCAAGTAGCTGTTTTCAGGAAACCAGGTTTGTCGACTCTGTGTGAGAGCCACCTCCCTTCTCTGATAGATGCTTTTTCTTGCCATAGTCGAGTCATGAGGAAGTGAAAATTCAAGCTGGGTGAAGAACTCTGTTTAATAAGGGAAAAAGCAAATGCATTTATCAAACACAGTGATGAAGAGGGCTTTTCTGAGAGCCCCCTCACCACGATGTGTCAAATCAAATCCCACTTGTCCCCTGAGAGCAGCCAATGGCAATGTTTTTTTGAAGAGAGCAGCATTTGAGCTGTTTTATTTTCATCAGTCTCTGATTTATGGTTGTGGCATTGCATTTATGGGCATAATGTTTACAGATCATGGGACATTGTGTTACGTTGTCTAGTGCCTACTCAAGCCTGGGGGGTATTTTTGGTCTTTGCAGGTTTCCTTGAGGCTTCCACAGTCTGTGTAATGATATGCAGCAAGGCAAAACGTTCATGTTTTGTACCTTATTAATCTGCTGCCTGAAAATGTCACTGGCTGTCCTTAGACTTTGTGCGATGAGAAAGAGTCCTTTCCTACTTATTATTTATTGCTGTGTCTTTGCCTACTGCCTGCTTCTCGTCTAGCAAAGTTTTCAAAACTGAAAAATCCTTCTTTGCCTAATGTCTACTCAGCTTCTGAGCTTTCACTTCTTCACCTTGTCCTCCTGTTTGCTTTTCTAACTCTGATGTATCTTCACTGGGATAATTCCTCATGCTCTGCCATTTTTCATGAGTGCTGAGTTTATGTCTTCAGAGTGCTCTTCACAAGAACATTGGGTTCTCCTCAATTAATTTAGTAATTATTAGCATGTGTATCTCTTGGCAGATTTCCTTTCCCAGTTGGACTCCATAACACTTAGTGTTTTTAAAATCCATTTGTGGGTTTTCTGTTCACCCTGGAACACTGGAGCACACAGGCTCTTCACATACACTTCTGTGAGATAAAACTAGTTGAAAATATGTATGGCAAGAGAAACATTGTGAATTTCAACCTCCCCAGGTTTTATCTTGTTGTCAGTGTCTTTTTGGAACTATCCAATGTAAAATCCCAAACTAAGCTGTAGGTATGGGGAGGCCTGTCTCAAGCATTCACAAACACCTCTGCTTGCTTGTTAATTGTAATGTCTTGTGAGCATTTTTCTTATTTTAGAAACACCCATAAACCCCCAAATATTAGTTAGACAATTAGCAATTATTAGACTTCTTCCTGATCTTTCATCTTTTGCTGGGAAATGATGTGAGAATGCTTTCTATTTAAATACTCTTTTCAGTTAGTTATCAGCCTGACCAACTTATTCATACAAGCTGCAACTGCTCAGCTGGCCTCCTGTTTGGAGCTGCAGGGACTGTTCCTGGTTGATCAGGTCATTCCCTCTGCAGCCACTGTGATGATCAGGTGTTTTCTCTCCACCCCTGGAGTGCCCATTTGAAAGTGGCTGAGAAACCGTGTACTTTTCAGAAATACATGCCTTTGGAATTAAAGCAAAAATTAATCCAAAGGCAACCAGATTATGAGGATCTGTCTGCATCTCCTTAGGAGGAATGTGTTCCTGTTTGGCAGCCAAGTGATTTGAAAGTGTCTGTGTCTGTCTGAAGAGTCTGTCTCCATGAGTGGGTTGTGCATTTCCCATGTCATTTCCCTTTTGCAACAAAGCAATTTCGTTGTTTACAGAACTGAGGGGCAAGAAGCTGCCTTGAACTCTCAGTGCTGCTGGACTCTAAGAAAAAAGGCAAATCATAGAGAATAAGTAGGATAAAGTGCCCACCAGAGGGGCAGTGCGTTGATGTGGAAGAGCTGGCGGGTCTGGGAGAGGGAGCTGGCGCTGTGTGGGAGGGGTGGGAGCAAGCCCGGTCTCAGGAGAAAGCCCTCTGGGAGGTGCAGTGATGGAAGTGTTGTTGTGCAACTTTTGGGATACGCAGGCAACAGGATGACAGCGTTTTCTGATCTCTGTAAGCTTCCTCTGCCTCCTGAGCAGCTGTCTGTCTTCAAATCTAAGAGGCAGCCAAATGCATTTTTGCCCGAGTTGTGTTATCAATCCAGGACCCAGAAATAGTTGCAAGAAGCATAAAGTAATTCCTTCTAGTGTCTCATTTTTGTATTTATCAACAACGCGGTTCCTTTGAGTCTGCTTAACATGGACCCTGCAGAGAGGAGGGAGTCTGGACTGGATTTCCATGTTTAGTCTGCCTCTAACTTCAGATCAAAGATGTTTAATTTTAAGGTAAGACTTCTTAGCTAATAACTTCATACTAAGATCTGGAGCCTGAGCTCCTGCCACATTTCACATCATCACTAGAAATAAAGACTGTGAACTAGGAACTCAGATGGACAATGTTTGTTTCTGGAGCGGAATAGGAACTTGCTTTTCTGGGGTGTGTTAAATGCACACTATTGTAGATGAAATTAACTGGGTCTACTCCATGTAAGAAGAGAAAGCTGAGTAAGGTCACAACATTGTTCAAACCAACACCAGCAAATAAGTACATGCAAGGAGGAAGACAATTTTTTCTCCAGATCTATGGTGGATAGAGCAAAAAATCATGAGAGGTTGTAGTGGAGGAACATTCAACTCGGACCCAAGAGGTGCTGTTTGATGGTGAGGCACTGTCATGGGTCATCCATGGCAGCTGCTGAATGTCCTTTGTCAGAGCTTTCCCGGACAAGGCAAATGCAGTGGTTTGTCATGAGTTAAGCACAGGTGCTGGTGCCAGGGCTTTCCCAGGTGAGCGCCCCGGAGGGGCCAGGCTATTGAAATGCCCTTGGCTCATACACAGGGCAAACGTTCCCATTAACAAATGTTGTTTGTAAAAATGCAGCTGCCATCTCGTCCCTGCCATTCTGCCAAAGGCAGAGTCTTCCAACATTTCTGAAAAAAATATGGTTGTTTCATCTTCAAACGTGGAATTTGTCAATGAAACAAACAGGGGAGGCTTCCTGAGTCATCTCCTCTCGCTGTAGGGCTTTCCAGACAGGCAGCTGAGCAGCACTTTGTGGGTCACCACTCCATGGTGTTTTGGCATTTTTTGGCTTTTCAGTCTTCCTTCTCATTAGATGACATGTACATACAGGACAGGAGGAAATGCTGCAGCATGAGAGGAGGCAGGAAGCTATTGCACGGACCTATGACTTGGCTCCCACTCCTTTCAACTGTCTCTTAAAGGCTCCCAACCCCAAACTGGAGGACAGGAGAGGGGTCTAGGGTGGAGTGAGGGGAGCTGTCCCAAAGAGGAGAGCACAGTTACCCAGATAGGACTGGACCAACCTGGAGAAAAAGGAAATTGGCTCTGGGAAAAGGACAGAGAGGATGGACACAGTGTGTAGCCTTCACAGCATGCTCCCCAGCACGGCTCCCTCTCCACACCCATCTCTGAGAGCAGGGGCTCCATGCTCAGTTCCACACTGGGTGATGGAGTGTTTCCTTTGACCAGTTTTGCATATGATGTCATTTTTTCCCTATTCATCTCCTGTTCCACTTGCAAGAGAGAACACAGGTTCCCTGTCTGCTTTCTCTCTCATCCATTTATTATGTTTCTCTTAGCCATCTCATGCAACTGGTCCCAATTTATTCAGACTTTAAGTTCTTCTGTTAATTGGTTGTACTAACTACCTTTTTCTGTCTGTTTTAATAACAATCCTGCTGCTGGTAGTATGCTTGTGTCTTTGATCTTTATAATAATGTCATTACTTTCTAGTCTACAACATCCAACTTATTTTGGATCCATCCTCCTGATTTTCTTTGGGCTAGGGTTTGGAGATGATAGGACAAGAGGAAATGGTTCCAAGCTGGAACATAGAAAGTTCCATCTTAATATAAGGAGGAACTTTATCACTGTGAGGGTGACAGAGCCCTGGAACAGGCTGCTCAGAGAGGTTATGGAGTCTCCTTCTCTGGAGACATTCAAGACCAATCTGGACATGTTCCTGTGTGATCTAATCTAGGTGCTTCTGCTCGGGCAGAGGGGTTGGACTGGATGATATTTTGAGGTCCATTGCAACTCCTAACATTCTCTGATTCTGTGATATGTAGCTTCAGGCATGTCAGAGCTCCTTAGGAGGGAAGGTTGTTTGCCCTGTCCTCATTGCAGCAGCCTTTGGATGGGCAGAGCCTCTGCCAACTACCTGAAAGGAGGTTGCGGTAAGCTGGGGTCAGCCTCTTCTTTCAGGTAACTACTGTTAGGAACAAGAGGGAATGGCTGAAAATTGCACCAGGGGAGGTTCAGGTTAGAAACTAGGAGAAATTTCTTCTCAGAAAGAGTGGTTAGGCATTGTAACAGGTTACCCAGGGAGGTGGTGGAGTCACCATCCCTCAAGGTGTTTAAGTAGAGGTTGGATGTGATACTTAGGGACTTGGTTTAGTAAGTAATATAGGTGGTAGGGGGACTCTTGGACTAGATGATCTGGGAGGTCTTTTCCAACCTTAATGATTCTCTGATGAATGGGACTTGAGGCAAAGCAGTGGGTTTCCCCACATACAGCATCAAAAGAAGAGATGATTGATTCTTTCAGAGGTGCAGATCACCCTCCAGTAACCCTCTGCCAAGGCAGAAAGACAAGCGGTGCCACTCTGTAGTGTCTGAGAGAGCTTACTGTGTCTTTAAGAATCTCCTAAATCCTTTCACCCTGCCATCGCTTCCACAGGAGTATTTTTAGCAGGGTGAGGTACCTCTGAGAAGCGTTACTCTGCAGGGTGGGCTGCAGAGCACCACTCTGATTTCCACCACGGAGCAAAGCCCACTCATTTTCCTCAGCGTAACCGTACCGACTTCAGAGTGACTTGTAACACACTCATGCTAAAATCAGGAATCCTCTCTCATGTCCTGACACCAACCCATACCACTGGGCGTTACTGCTGGGTACTTATCCTGCTTGAAACTTCTTCTGTCATCGCTTGCAGTTGTCTGTGCACGAAGGAGCGCTCTGTCTGCAGCTTCTCCTATTTGACACTGACACAGAACCTGTTTCAGTTTCTCTGGTGCCAGTAACAATAATTACATAATGGGCCCTTTTCAGGTTTCCACATAGTATCTCGGTTTCTGTTTTCGGTCTGTTTCTGGGTTTGATGTATCTCATCACTTTTTCTCAACGACTGCCGAAATGACGGCGGCAGATACGGAATGCCTGCGCCAGAATCCATCCGTGACCCTCTCGTGGTTTAGTGCCTGCTGGCAGCGGAGCACCATATGGCTGCTTGCTCAGCCTCTCTCCTCTGGTGGGATGGGGAGGAGAGTGGGAACAAAAAGACAAAACTCGTGGGTAGGGCAGCAAAGAAAAATAACAACGATACTTGCAAAGGAATATAATGTGTGCTACATGATGCAATTAGCCTGGTGTCCAGCCCATTCCCTCAGTAGGAGGCCCTCCTCACTGGCCAGCTCCTTTTCTATACTGAGCATGACACCCTATGGTATGGAATATCCCTTTGGCCAGTTTGGGTCAGCTGTCTTGGCCATGTCCCCTGCCAGCTTCTTGTGAAAATTGCCTCTATTCCAACCAAAACCTGGGTCAAAGTCTTAGAAAATGTCTTGGCTGGTTCTGTGTAGTCAAGACCAGCGTGTCTTGCTTCTAATACTTGCACTCTAGAGAGTGCTGTGACTTCTGAAGCTCTGTCAGCATGTGCCAGCAGACACAGTCTGACACCAGCAGACACCTGGCCTGTCATGGAAGGGCTCATTTCCCTTGTCTCATCAAGGGTGCTGCTGTGCTCACAGAGGGATGTGTGTAAGACACTGTATGACAGCCACCGAGAGCCTGGGCTGATCTTGGATGTTGTGTGATGAAATCTACGATGTAAGTTTACAATAGGAAACAACTTCCTAAATTTGTAAATAACAAGTGAGCCAGTCATCACTTTGGTCTTTCAGATGATCACCCACTATGATGGAAGCTGGTTGAGTCCGTTTCGCAAGACCACTGAGCACAGAGTGAAGTGAGCTGTGTGGGGCCATGGGGACCCTCATGGCCAGGAGCTGGGGTGCTGGTTCCCACCACTGCCTCACGCAATGCTGCTCTGCCAGACATCAAGCAGCCAGACTCCAAACTCTTCCCCCAGCCCCTTTGCTTCTGTTTGCTCAGGCAGATGCTCCTCTCTTGCTCTGTCTCTTCCCATAAGCTGCCAGGTGCATCTCCAGATTGTGCTGGTGGCATTGTGGCTAGAGGCTGAGATAATGTGTAAAGCATTAAGATAAGGAGCTGCTTGTCTTGGGAAAGGGACTTGTTCAGCACCAAGTGCATTGGTAGCAGTGGGTGCTTTGTGCTTTGCTAAAAAAATGCAGGCTGCTACAAATAAGGGTTGCAAAGTTATGTAGTTTCTTTGTTGCGTTCTGCGCTGCTTTTACATCAATTATTTTCGATTAATGTTGGGGAAGAATCACAAATTGAAGAAAAGTGCAAACAAGGGTAAAGATGAGCCCTGATTTGAGAGTGAGATCGGTTTCAGGAATGAGCTATGAAGTCCTCACCCCAAACTAGTTTTGCATCCAGATATACCTTTGGACTGTAGACAGTGAACCTCATTTTTCTCTTGGATGCATTGAGATTGAATTGAGACCCACTCATTCAGAACCAACTGACATCATTGTACCCTTGTGTGGAAGAGCTGTTTGCCTTAGGAAGAGAAGCTTGATGGGAATAGCCAGGTGAGGTTAGTATTGCTTTTGTCTACGCATAACATATTTAGTTTAACTTCTAAATATTGCCCATTCAGAAGTACTCTGGAATCTGGCTGTTATGTGTAATGGCAGGTGGAAGGGAAAGTTCTGGCACAAATAGGAGGGATTGTGAGTACAAAAGAAAGTTGGTTAGAATGGCACACAAAACTCAAGTGATAGGATGAGAGGAAATGGTGACAAACTCACCAGGGGAGATTTAGGTTTGACGTCAGGAAGAATTTCTGTCCTGAAAGGGCTGTCAGGCATTGGAACAGGCTGCCCAGGGCAGTGGTGGAGTCATCATCTTTGGAGGGATTTACAAGGCTGAAGATGAGGTGATGAAGGACCTGGTCTAGAGGTGGACTAGGCAGGGTTAGGCTGGGGTTGGACTCGATCTTAAAGGTCTCTTCCAACCCAAGTGATTCTGTGATTCTATAATAGAAAAGGGAAAAAAAAAACCCTCATGGTTTGAGGTAAAGAGTGTGGAGACAGGGCATAGGACTTCACCTAAAAAAATGAGGCTTGAGTTTCATTTCCCTAAAATAACGCATGACCTTCAGGAACAGTAAGGGATCTCCCCAGCTGCGCAAGCAGCCCCAGCAAGGGCTAAACTAGAAATTACATGGATGGCAGTTTGCAAGAACATCTAAGGGGTCCACCTCCTGGAGTTCAGCCATGGATAAAGTGTTGAAATGAAACGTGGAGAGGAAAGTAAATCAGCCTAATATGCTGTGGAGGAAGTGGAGGTACTATACTTGAGGGAATTTATGTATGCTGAGGTATGGCCCAAGTACTGGATTAATACCTTAATTCTGTTTGCAGTAAGGATGATATTCTAAGATTAACGTTGGAGTCTATTCTACAAATGCGGATACAGTTAGGGAAGTTAATCATCTGGAGTGGAGGCACAATTTAGGCTAATCAGTATGAATATACCTAGATCCTCGAGTTAAGATTTTTCCTCAGCTATTAAAATAATTAGTGAATGAAAGTACAGATGGGCTTGAAGATATTTTTGTTTTAATTAATCTATAAATTTGGGGGACAGAAAAGCGGCAGATATAGTGCCCATCTTCAAAAAATGGGGAAAACAAAAATCCACAGAAACTTGTCCCCTAATTTTCTACTAAAAGTGCCAAGGCCTGACATGCAAGAGGGTGGGAAAGGCAATGGAAGCAGATAAAAGTCTTCACACACAACCCCACACCAAGGTCAGTCATTTCAGAAGGAATTTAATATATTTTGGTAGAAGAGAACTAGCTTCTTAAAAAGGATGATGCCATGGACGTAATTAGGAGTCAAGTAAAGCACTAATCCAGAACCAGCTAAGGACCTTCTCTTATCCTCTTTTTTCCATTATCTTCTGATAATGGAAATTCCAAGACAAAGATGAACTAAGCAAAGGAAAGGCAAATATCAATGTTTGGTCATGAAGCTTGTGGAGATGACACAGATGGGATTAATATCATTGCTGTGGAGGACTGTTTTTTTCTTACAGGAAAATAATTGAGCTTTTCAGCTCAGTAGCATGAAGTGCGTAGTTGTGTTTTAAGAGAAAAGGAGCAAGAACTTTTGCAATATCCTGGGAAGTTATTCCTGAGAGAGGGTGGAGTAAGAGAGAGAAGGATGTCACTGACTCAGCTGTAAGAAAGCCTTTTAAGGCTGTGGGATGTATTGGACTTTACATTCCTTGTAGAGACAAAGCAGCATTAGTGTAATTGTAGAAGCTGGTTTCAAGAGACCCCATTTGGAGTTTGGGGTACAGTTTTGATTCCTGATGTCTAAATGTCTAAAAGAAAATAAATAAACTGGAGAGGAGAAAAAAGATTCCTAGAATGGCCAGGTCAGCCTTCAGAGATTAATTCCTGTGAAAGGGAGTGGAGTTTGTTCATTATCATGGCAGGAAGTAGATTTACAGAATATGCCACATTTCTCTACAAACTATATTAAAAAAAAAATAAAAATGAGGCTACTTCAGTTTGAAGTTAATTCTGTGTCCCAAACAAACTCATTGTGAACAGATAAAGTTGAAAATTGCCAAAAGCCTTGTAACTGTTCTGAACAGCTTCCTGGGTGATTTGTGAGGCTGCTTCTATATGTAGTCAAAGGAGGAGCTTATTTGAGGGTAACCTTAGGATAAGGGAAGGAAATATTGATGGTACAAATCCTTGGATTGCCAGTGGTGTTAGTCATGGTAAGGAAAGGATGGAGAGTATTTAACAGTTATTAATCTTCAGTGATATTAAAATTCTCTTACTGCTCTGGCATTCTGCTTGTCAACCACCTACTAAGGTCAGGGAATTTTTGTTTCTGCCTGGTGCAACCTGAATTCCATAGCTGGGGCTTTTTCCTTTCTGGAAGCGTCAGACAATGGATGATAAATGGAGTCAAAAGCCCGTGCAAGGTGTGCTGGCACTTTTGCTGGTGTCAGAGGCTTTGGTGCTCTGTGGCCTGCCTTACTCATGCACTTCTGGCTGAGCAGATGGCCATGTTTGAGAAGAGAAAGGCTCTGAGTTCCCCCTCTGAGTCTGGCAGTGCCTGCAGTGTGGACCACAGCCTTCCTCTACCCACAGCAGGGTATTCCACCTGACAGATTTCCTTCTGTAGCCAAGCAAATGGAAAACATTCTTTGTTTCTGAGCATCCCTGGTGGCTTACAACAACTTCAATGTAACACCAAGTAGGAGGCTGCTCTTTTGGCTGATAGTAGGAATGGCTGCTGCTTCTTGGAAATTCCTTGTCTGGAAAGGGTAGAGAAGAAGAGGACTGTTAAAGTTGTAATGCAACTGAATAGAAAGTACTTTCAGCTCCTGGCTTTATCATATGCAGTCTTTCCATTTGAAAGATTTCCTATTTTCCCTTTCTTACTCTTTCTTGATAAAGGGAGAACATCAGAAGCAATGCTGAAATGCACGCTGTATCCCTGCTTCGTCATTGTTTTACAGACCCCTGTGCAAATGACTTATTTTACATGGTTAAAAAAAATAATAACATGATAAAATCAAATTATCACCGGAGGAACTTTTGTCAGTATTCTGGAAATCTTTGGTCTGTAGCCAGCATGCTTCCCAAATATAGCAACTTGCTAACCCCACTTCAGAAAGAAGTCCTCAGACTCATTTAAACAGATGATTGAGTTAGGATTCAAGTATTGCCTTCATCTTTTATTCTTCATACTTATGAATTCTCCTTCCATGTGCCTTTCTATGACTAATGGCCTTAGTGCAGTATGTGAAATAGTTGGCACAAATTAAAATAATCATAACAAATTGCGCAGGACTGTTGTGCAATAAACACAGACAGGCTTGAACAGACACAGAAAATCCCTCCTCTTCTCTAGGTTTTTTGGGGATGTTATTAAAACCTATAAAAATATATATTTTCCCATTGCCTCATTCTCATTGGATGTGATATTTCCATACCCTTAAGTGTAAAAGTAGTGTCTCATAGAAAGATAAAAAAAACCCAACCCCAAAACCTGAAAGAGTGTGATTTTCCTGTGACTCTTTAGATAAGGGAAAATACTGCTGCTCTGGTTAAGGCTTTGTGTGCTATTGGCTGACTCCAGTGGGTTGATGTCTGCTGCCTGCCAAGGTGCCCACCTGGCCGTGCTCTCAGTCCCCATTCTCAGCAGAACAAGGGGAGAAAAGATGAGAGAGGTCTCATGGGTCAAGATAAGAACAGGGAGAACACTCTCCAATTACTGTCACATGCAAAGCGGACTTGACCTGGAGAAGATTAATTTCATTTATTGCCAGTTAATGACAGAGCAGAGTAGTGAGAAATAAATGCAAAGTTTTGCATTTATCTTCCTCCCACCTGCCTTTTTCCCAGGACTCTTCTAGGTCCTTCCCACAAAGCACTCAGAGGGATATGCAATGAGGTTGTGGTCAGCTCGCACCACTTTTCCCCACCGCTCTTTCTCCTCACACTGTTCTCCTTCTCCAGCATGGGGTCTCTCCCATGGGCTCTTCAAGAACTTCTCCAGTGTGGGTCCTCCACAGGGTACAGTTCCTGCCAGAAAATCTTCTTCTGCGTGGGCTCCCCTCCATGGGCTGCAGGTCCTGCCAGGAGCTTGTTCTGGTATGGGCACTCTATGGGTTGCAGTTGCCTTCAGGATACATCCACCTGCTCTAGCATGGGGTCCTCCAAGGACTTCACCATGGGCTGCAGGGACACCTGGAACACCTCCTCCCCTGCTTCACTGGATTTGGTGTCTTCAGGGCTCTTTCTCTCACATTTTTCTCACATATGCACAGCATGTTCTTTGTTCCCTTTCTTAAATATGTTCTCGCAGAGGCACCACCAGCATTGCTGATGGACTCAGCTTTGGGGATGGCTGGAACTGGCACTGTCCAATATGGGGATAGCTCCTCATCTCACAGAACCCACCTCGAAGCACACCCTGCTACTGTGAGGAGAAGCCTTTAAGGCTTGTGGTAGTGTCTCCACCAAGATAACATTAAGTTTACACTCTCTTAGGCAATAAAAAAGTCAAGATGAGGGTTTGAAGTGCACAAATGTTTCTGGGGTATTTGTTATAGAAGATGCTACAGCTGTAGAGACTACTAACCACTCTGAAAGACGTGGGTTTTTTAACCCTTGTTTCTAATGTCTGGCATACTAATGAGCTGAGTGTCTTTAGGAAGGTCAGTACAAAGCCTGTCAAAAAGTCTCTTCCCTGTCCTCATCCTGAGGATGCCCACGTCTGCTGCCTGTTCTCACCTCCAAGTTGTTCCTGCTGCTCTCCTTCCCTGCATCTCTTCCTCTTGTCCTAGGGCACCCAGAATCACATGCAGAAATGCTTGTTGGCTTCTGCTCCAGCATCAAATGGTCCTAATGAGTAAAGGAAGCTGGAAACCTGGGAGGACTCCGGCAACAGACAGGTGTGAGAGCACCTGATGAAGGTGTGATCACAAGGAAAGACAAACGAGTCTGATGAAGGTGTGATCACAAGGAAAGACAAACGAGTCTGGTTAGTGATTAGCTCTGCTGGGTAGGTCACGGAAGTCATGTGTATCCAGCAGCACACGTGTGCTCTATGCAGGTCTCCAGTTGACCAACACTCTGCACCCTGTCTTGCAAGGAAGGCCAGGGGCCGTGTGGGGCTAGAAATGGGACAGAAATATAAATGTCTGTAACCAGATGCTGAGAGAAAACCCCTCTATCCCTCAGCAATCTTCAGCTCCAGGGGAAAACGTTTCCCCTGACGGCTTTTTAAATGAATTGGATGTCAGCCCGTGTAAGTGATTGCAGCTCTGCTGAGGCTGTGGTCCTACGCCTTAAAATCGCTGGGAGTCTTAAAACTCAAATCTTCTGTCTTGAAAAGAGTTGTTGTGCCCACTATAAAGAGGAATTTTCATGCGGTCTGGCTGATGGTCCCTAATCAAGTATTGTCTCTGGACAGCAGCACGGAGATGAAAGCTTTGAACCAAACACAGATGCAATACACTTCTTCTGGGACAAGATTTTTCATAATTCAGCAACCAGCTCTTTTCCTGTGGGAGCCTCGGTGTAAGGATGGATAAAATCATTACTGTTTCATCAGGATCTGGCACATCTCCTCGAGGATGCTTTTGTTATTAGCCAAAATCACATGTTATGGTAATGCATTGTCATTATTTCAAATGCCCCATGTCTGAAGCTAATGAAATTTTTTTTTTCAAAGTACATTTAAAATTTAACATTGGTGATTTGCCTTTGGTGGATTTGAACCATAAAAGGCAAGGAGACATCCTGAATTTGGCTATGTATGCCTGATATTGTTTCAGAGCCACCAGCATTTTTAACCCAAACCAAAACCAAACAAGTCCCTCAATAGGCTTAAAAAGTACAAGGTGATTTCTAATAAGCTTCGGTTTTGTTCAAAGGCAGGTGGTTTTCTTTCATTCTATCCCTTCTTCATGCTGTCCTGCAGTCCTAGTCTTAGTCACTACAGGGTGTGAAACATTTGAGACCTTTTCATGCTGAATAAACCTAAGAACAGAGATTTGAACATAGAAAGCTTTCTATGCATCTTCTCTTTCGGTCCTGTTCATGGGTCTCACTGTCACTTGTCAGGCTGGTTTGATGCTGTTACCTCTTTTGATCATAAGCTTTCACAAGACAAAGGAGATGAATGTTTGTGAAGTTTTGGTGGTCACTGAATCTCATGTGCAGTTTCGGAGAAGCCATATGATAATGAAAAGGAGAACGTAATGAATCCTATCTCAACAGGATCTGAAAGGGGATCCACATGGGGTATTTTGCTGAAGTTGCTAATTTTTCTGTGTGCCTTAAGCAGTAAATGTCTCTTCAGAACAGGAACTTGGGCATAAATGAAATGTCACTAAGGGAAGGGATACCTGTGCTGACCTTCATGCAAATGGTGGGCTGCAAGCATGTCACCAGAGTAACTCCCCTTGGCTTGTACACCCTTTCATCTCTAGATGAGGACCCACAGGGATCAAAAGTCCGGTCCTTGTTGTCGTTGGCAGTCATGCTCCAAAAGTTGTCCCTTTTGGTGCTGTGGTACCATGTTAGTGGCTCATAGTCATCATGTGCTCAGGTAGCGCATCCACACATCCTTGTTTAAAATTGCTGTGGGCTTTGTTTATCGAAGAAAATGAATGCTAAACCTTGAGTAGTTCTAGTGTAGAGAATTATCTGTAGATTATTTTTTTTCCCAAGTTTCTTTGTCATAGTGTTCTTGAAAATTATCCCTGCGGGGTTTCTCCAAGGAAGGAGGGAGGTGAAATTTGGTTATATGGCAGAGAAAATGGTTTGAGGAGGGAGGATTCTGCTTTATCAGGGACCAGGGGTATATTTGGACTAGAGAACGCTTATGCAAAAGGACAGATTCCATTTCAACCGCAAGTGAAACGGGCAGCTGCCACTTCATATCCAGAAAGGTGTCATCAGCAAAAATTTTAAACCAAAGAGCAGGGTAAAATTTCTCAGGAAGCAAAACACACAAGTTGAAAGATGATGCAACCACCAGTAATGAAGCCACAGAAGTTCTGTGTCCATGAGGAAAGAATAGAGGATGGTAACAAACAAACAGGAAAAGAGAAACAGATGGGACCAATCAAGTTGTGTTTCAAGGCTCTGAAAAGAAAGTAAAGAGAGTGGTGCATCTCTAGGCTAGATATGGTCATACTATGCTTGTTGCACACACAAAGAAATATAGTCAGTGGTACTTCTGTTACACCATGACAAAAAGCAGAGGAGAGACAGAGAGAAATCTTCTGCTGAGGAGAAGTGAGGTATATATATACATATATTCTATAATAAAGAACACAAAAGTACTTTATATTTCTTTAAAATAAATATAGAAGTGAATTTAAAGTTAAACCAGGTGAAAAAGCTAGTGATTTCAGCAGTACCACAGAACCTCATGAATTAAAATTCCAGGCCCAGGTAGGAAAAGTGTAGTTTATAGTCAAGAAAATCTGAGGAACAAACATCTCCTTTTTAAGTACTTTCTGCAGGTAGGAAGGCACTGCTCAGGGCTAGAGAAGCACCATGGGAGGTAATGTCACAGCAGAAAAGCTAAATAAATCATGTGGCTTGATGTGGGAGGAAGGAGCACGTTTCCTCAGCTGGTGTGAGTCACAGTATCTGCTTTGCAGAAAGGTGTAGGAACAGTGATGGGGTGAAGCTGAAGTAGCTGCTGTTGGTCACTGGTTGCTACATAGAGCATTTTCTGTGTCCTACTACTGGTCTGGGAGTCAGACAAAAACAGCAAAACAGCTTTGTAACCTTAGACCAATCCTTAGACCTCCCTTGCTTCCTATAAATTTTGGATAATAGCTTTCTCTTAAAAGTCCTCATTGATGAGGTGGGATCCAGCACCCCACTAGTTGTGTGTATGCAACTGCTGTACAGACAGGACTGGTTACTCATTGAGTAACTCCCTTCCGTCACCTTCACACCATCACCTGCTTGCAAAGGAGAACATGGCTGAATGAGGAGCCCCTGTGAGTCAACATCTAAATGTGATACTGAGGGCTCATGCATCTGTTTCTTCAAGTGGTTTATTTTTCTGAATAGTTTATTTTTCTGAATAGTTTCTGAATAGCCCAACTGCTTTGGGCCAGATTTCTCAGGGATTTGATCATAGACATCCACCTGATGCTGGGAAATCAGCTGAAAATTGAAGAGAAGACGGGGCAAGGATAGGGTTGGTTTGATGTAACGTTGTGGCAGGGGAGAGGTTAAGCATTTTGATATAAAATTTAGTCTAATTTTAGGTGCCTGAATATCAGTTTTGCAGAAGGTAGGATTTAGGTCTATGTCTTTCCTTTGTATACAAATTGCTGTGTTTATTTAGAGGTAAAAAGGAAGAGCAATGTGTGGTTATTTTAGAGAGACTTCCTTAACCACAGCTCATAGTGCGGATCTACAAACAGACCAACTCAATAGCTGGGAGCACCAGACAGCGGGTGGAGCTCCACAAGAACTAGGATGCTGGTGGAACAACATTCCTTAGCCAGTTTAGGATAACTCACAGAAAATAACAGATGTGTGGTCAGAGAGAAAAATGCATGGAGATGAATTATTGGATGTGATAATTAAATTGTAATCTGTTTCCTCTGGAAAGGAAAATATCCTTCCTTCTGGGTGTGTGGGAGAGAAATCTGGGACTTGTTTCTCCTCTAGTTTATAAAAGCAGATCTCTGTGGGTGATGAGAACCGTTGTAAAATACACTACATTGATATTAATACTAGGTATACTGCAAAAGGACTGAAAATTAGGGCTATCACTGGTCACTGTCCACACGTCAAAAGCAAAGCAGAAATCTCAGCTGAATATCAGACTGTACCTGTGTAAATGTTGATCAGTCAAGTGTTCCTGAAGCAGGAAACATGGCCCCAGAGCTGCTTCTGCAGCTTTGTCTTGGTTCCCTGTGTATGAAAATCAGGGCAAGATTTTATTCATGTTTGAATTCTCAATCCTTCTTTCCACAATCCAGGATCTTGTCTTTTTTTTGTTAGAGTGCAGCATGACCTTTTCACCTAACCTGCAGCTATGACTCCTTGTAGCTCTCAAAATGCAAGCACAGCATCTCAAGTCAGAGAATGAGGAATAGGCAATTAGAAGCCACTTTTAAAAGGGCTGGGTTTAGTTATTTGCCTAACACCACACAAATATGTAAAATGATGAAATCATCCTTAAGTCATCTATGTGCGAGGCTACTGTCAGCTTGCAGTTCTCTGTCCTGTGCAGGTCTCAGTTTTTGAATCAAATACAACAGAGCTTAGACAGGGTAGAGCTTCCTTTCTTATGGGATCTGATCCAGCCCTCATGCATATATTATTTGCAGAAAATGAGACCTGGTGCTGTATGTGCCATGGCATATCTTGACGTGCAATGCACACAAATGGCTAGATTTGTAATCAGCTTTTGCAAAGTGGTTTGCATTCTGCTATTCCCTAAACTTTGAATACCTGAGCTGAAGAAATGAAAATGGTGTATTTTAGAATGTTTTCTTTGCTTCCTTCTGTTAACAGTGAGGTGGCTTGGGTCCTGAAGTATTAATTAAATAGAAATAAGGTCTTAAAATGCCAAAGCATACCCCTGAAATTTTTTGTGCAGTCTCCTGCAGTACAGGGAAGGAGAGGAGGACCTGCCCTCTGGGCAATAGTTTCTCCAGTGTGTTTCATCCAGTAAATATTTTCAGGATCATAATAGAAGAAAAAAATTGGCCACGTTCTGGCAGCTCTTTCTGCCTGAGGTCAAAGGCAGTGGTGTTCCTCACTCTGGAGAAGGCAGACAGTCACCACCATAGCCCACAGAGAAAGATGAATGGGAAAGCCCCATGAAGGCACATCTTCTGTTTGGAGCATTTTCTTCATCTGTGGGCATTTTTGTTGCCAATGGGGAACAGCCACAGGTATTCAGAAGAAATAATTGTCTGCTTATTTTCTTAGGAAAAAGTATGAGGTAGACTTACCAAATCTCCTGTTGACAGGCTTTGCTCATATAGTTTGGCAAATTGGAAACCAACTTATACACTTAAGCAGGACAAAAACTGGGAAACCCTTATTCTGAACACTCAGCCCCCACGTACCGAGCACAGACGGTAACGCAAGAAATGGAAGAGAGACCTGAGCACTGCTCCAAAGGAAAGAATCATCTAGCATCTTCATCACAAGGGATTTGGATCTTCACAAAGTTGCTTGAAAGTCCCCTGGCCAAGTGAGACCTCAACTACCTGCTTACTCAGCAGGCAGAGTTAAGGTGGAGTATGTGGGTGAACTCCAGTAACAGAATTGTAGTTTTCTGAGCACCCTTTGAAGAAATGATGCCTGGGTCTCACTTCTGACCTTGTTTAGCATCTGTCACAGTTGGTAGGGGCAGAGCTGGGACGGCTTCTCTGTCCTCTATTTTGATGTATGGAGGGCTATGGGACTCTTGTAGAATTCCAGGAAACAACATCAAAGGAATCTGAAACACATTTTACTATATTTCTTTGCTCATATAATTAATGGTCACAATTAAAGAATTTTTTAGTAGTTAATAGCAAACAGTTAGTCAAGCTTTTGTCCCTAGAGGAGTACTTAGACCCCTGCTCATATTTAAGTTGCACAAATCAACATTCAAAACAAAGCTTAGGATGAGTACTGCTCAGGGCAGGATGGTTTCATCAGCCCCCACATATCAAAAGGCCAGATGATTAAGCAGGAGATGTTACTGTATTGGACTTATGTCCTCAGTCTCCCCCACTTATGGAGGAGTTACTATAAACCATTAAAGATAAACTGTTTACATGGATGTCCCCACAAGATAATATTAGTGTTTAACTGGGCTTGTGTTTTCAAAGTCAAAGCTGAATGCAACTATCTGAATTTCAGCACAAAACCAAAAACAATATTTAAAAAGCATCCATATGAGAAAGTTGACAGCTAGGTAAATATTTCCTTATTGCTTTTCATCCACAGAAAAAGCAAATTCTTTCACTTGAGACGATAAATAATTTTGTAAGTCAGCCTGCAGTATACTTATATATATTTTGATTCCTAATATTCTCCTCCTCTGTAACCTGTGTGTTAGGGTTAAGGTGTGTACATGGCTAGGTTATCCCCAACAGGGTTTGGTTGTCCTACCTGTGATTTGAGCCTGAAAGTCTTGAAAGCATGTGGTACCTAGGAGCATTTTTGTGTCTGTAATAAACAAAATCCATGATTTGGATCAAATCACTGTGGGGGAGGTGAACGGTCTACAGAACAGGTTGTATGAAGAGCAGCTGATGGAACCGGTGTTGTTTAGTCTGTAGAAAAGGAGGCTGACAGAAGATCTTCTCTCTCTACTATCTGAAAGGAGGCTGTAAGGAGTCGGGTTTTTGTCTCTTCTCCAAAGTAGAAAGTAACAGGACAAGAGGAAGTGTTCTTGAGTTTTTCCAGGAGAGGTAAAGATTGGATATTTAGAGAGAGGGGTCAGGCACTGGAACAGGCTTCTCGGGGAAGTGGTCACAGTACCCAGCTGGACTGAGGTCGAGAAGCATCTGGATGATGCACTTTGTCCCACACTCTGACTTGTCTGGCCCTGTGTGGAGCCAGGAGCTGGACTCAATGGTCCTTATGGGTCCCTCCCAGCTCAGGAGATTTGAGGGTTCTATGATCTTGGAGGGAGAGAGCTTGAGATGACCTAAAGCCTTCCAGTAGGAATGACGAGTGTCAGAGAACCTGCCAGGGTGGAGCTAGAGGAAGGTGTTGCCTGTAACAACAAGAGCTTGGGGTTTCAGGATGAAACAGCACCCAGCTCTCACCTCTTACCCTACCACATAACAAAATACTTCATGCATGTACCGGGAGTGAGTCATACCCCTGTGACTTCCCTTCAGTGGCTCTTCTCTGAATTGTTTACTTTCAAAGACAGGGCAAGTTGCTTTCAAACCCTTTCCTACTTCTTCAGACATTTGCCAGAGGGAAAGGCAGGGTGCTGGCCTGTATCAACATGGGGTTGTTTCTCCATCATCTACTTGGTGGCCAAGGCTAACTGCTTGGCTCAAAAGGTTGAAAGCCAATGTGTTTTCTGTGATGCACCTAAAGCCTGTGCTAGCACTACCCACTGAGGGCTCTGTGGGCACCAGCAGCTGAGGGGCTGCATAGGAATGGGCAGGAAATTGGAATTTCTGTTCCACCGTTTAATGTGTGGCAGAGGGGGAAAAAAAGACTGTTGTGTTCCTTCATCTTAAATAAGATGAAAAGTGGGATTTGCCAAATTTACACTGGGAAAGCCATTCCATACAAACTCCTCTTTCAAAAGACCCGAAGCAGAAATAGGTTTCTGCTTCCCAGCTTGCCAAAGCCAAAAGATCCTTAGCACAGGCAGGTGCCCAATGAGGCCAAAGGAGGCAGTGAGTGAGCACCATGCTGGCCAGCCTGCTAATGGCACTGATGCTGTACTGTGGTCATGTTTCTGACATTTGGAACCTTTTAATTTCACTTCTGGGATATTGTGAATGTATTACATTGTTTTCTTCAAGGGAGAACAACATTAATTCTGAATTTAATCCAGATGTTGCACTTTGTGGTTTGTTTCCTGTGTGCTTTTACCACTGCTTTACTCTCTACAGCGGGGATGTTTGGTTAACGTCTTCCTCTGTATTCCATGAATTCACATCTCTGCTTATTTGGGTTTCTGGTGACCCTAAGGAAATCACATTATCTTGCTGTGCCTTTCTTCCCTATCTTTAAAGTGCTAGTATACTTTCTTCCTCTTTAAGATACATTTTGCTACTTAGGCTAAAATCTGTGATAACACAGGCTGTATGTAGAAGTGAAGCACCTAGTGCTGTGGTCCTCTGAAATCAGGAGGTACCAGAGCACACAGAAGCTCTGGATATGCATGGGGGGTGATTCCTCCCAAAGAATCTGATAGTGCCACCTCATGTGCTGGGGCAGCCTTTGGTGTACCTGGGAGGTGAGGAGGCTGGGCATGATGCAAGCCCTTCCCTGGCTTGGGAGAAGAGAGTAGGAATCCTGTGGGCAACTTGTCACCAGAAGTCCAGTGCCCAAGGTCTTTGGGTTGCACCATTAAATCTCTGTCTACCTGAGAAAGAAGAGGGGTAAGACCACCAGAAAGATCTGGGAAATATAACTGTGAAAGCAGCTGTCAGTCTGCAGGGATAGGAATAAGAAAACCTCAACTGGTTCTCTGTTTTCAGCGGTTTGGGGCTTCCCGTGCGCTCATCTTTAGAGCTGAAATCTCTAGTGCAGGGATTTGTTCCAGGCTGAATTTCTTTCCCTGGAAAACTTCCATTGGAACAGCTCATTTCTGCCCAGAAAGCACGGGCTTTGGGATCTAGAGGAAAGGCTTTTTAGAGCGCCCTGCTTCAGATCCTCCTGCCAGGACCAAAGCCTGCTTGCTTAGCTTCCACGTGCTTGTGGGACTGATTTGCAGAAGTCTTGAGCGCTGGAAGTTACAATGGCAATTAATGATCATTCTGCCTACACAATAGAAGGTAGTCTGAAAAACCTCAGGTTTTAAGATTGTTTCCTTCAAACAACCTAAATTAACAGATGTCATTTACCTTTCCTCTGTGACTGGACTCCCTGTTGGTGAAGAGAGAACAGCATCGTCCACTCGCTTCAGCAATCAGAGTTTATCTTACTTCTGAGACACAACAGACATAGGCATAGATCCTATGCAACGTGTACTTCATCTGCAGGTGACAGGGTTCTGTCTGCAGGACAGAAGTGGGGACAGAGAAACTCATAATGTGCAGTATGCTGATTAACCAGTGTGAGTGGAGAGTGTGTGGGACCCGTGCTGGGGCAGGGTTTCAGGAGCTGCTGCTGCGTGTTGTTTTCCTCACCTGTCCATAGAGGATGCTCTCAATGCATCACAGCTTAGGCAGGAACCACTATGTCTTCAGGTGGTTCAAAACTGGGACCGCTGTGCCTTGGGTCTGCTGGCTGCCCCATCTGACTGACCAGGCTCATCAGTGACTTTCAGAACCTCCCGAGAAGCCCCGGTAATGGTCATAGTCTAAACGATGTGTGTCTGTCATCAGAAATGTCTCTGTGATTACTGGGAGGAAAGGTCACGCTGGTTTTGATATGGTTTGTGGCATTTTTTGCCCAAAAGTCTGATTTACACTACAGAATCACTCTAGAACAAAAAAAAAGGCGGTGACTATTGACTGTGGGGAGTACAGCGGGCTGTGGTGTGGGGAACGCAGCAGGCTGTGGTGTGGTGATGCTAAGTGGCAAGTGGCTGTTTGATGAACCAAAAAACTGCTAAAGAAACTGTTGTTACTTGTATTAAAGTATTTTTTAATCTGATTATTCTATTTATAAGACCATATTTTGCCTAATTTCTGATGACCCAGCACTCTGTACTTCAAGGGAGCTGTGCAGTGTACCGAGCTTCTGGGAAAGCAGAAACTCCTTGAGTCCAGTAAAAAAAGGGGACCTTTTTGCCTGGTTGAAGACACATGACTAGTTAGTTACACAGTCACATGATGTTTTCACTCTCCTTTAAATCATGCTTCCTAGAAAGCACATATAATATATTTGTGTGATGACACAAAGCTGGTAGGGGTGGCTGACACACCAGAAGGTTGTGCTGCCATTTAACAAGATTTAGACAGTTGAGAGCTGGGCAGGGAGAAACTGAATGAGATTTCACAAGGGCAAGTGTAGGGTCCTGCAACTGGGGAGGAACAACCCCAGGGACCAGTATAGTTTGAGGACTGGCCTGTTGGAGAGCAAGGTGAGAGGGATCTGAGGGTCCTGGTGGGCAGCAAGATGTCCATGAGCCAGCAATGTGCCCTTGTGGACAAGAGGGCCAATGGCATCCTGAGGTGTAATAGAAGGGGTGTGGCTAGTAGGCCAAGAGAGGTCCTTCTCCCCCTCTACTCTGCCCTGGTGAGACCACACCTGGAATATTGTGTCCAGTTCTGGGCCTCTCAGTTCAAGAAGGACATACAAGTCCTTGGAAGAGCCCAGCACAGGGCCACCAAGATGATTAAGGGAGTGGAAAATCTTCCTTATGAAGAAAGGCTGAGGGAGATGGGTCTCTTCAGCTTGGAGAAGAGGAGACTCATTAAGGCTTATAAATATGTTAAGGGTGAGTGTCAGGAGGATGGAGCCAGGCTCTTCTCAGTCTTGGCCTGTGATAGGACAAGGCGCAATGGGTCCAAGCTGGAACATAGGAAGTTCCATCTTAGTATAAGGAGGAAATTTTTCACTGTGAGGGTGACAGAGCTCTGGGACAGGCTTTCCAGAGAGGTTGTGGAGTCTCCTTTTCTGGAGACATTCAAGACCAACCTAGACATGTTCCCATGTGATTTAATCTAGGTGATCTTGCTCTAGCAGGGGCGTGGACTAGATGATCTTTTAAGGTCCCCTCCAACTCCTGATATTCTGTGATTTGAGGTCTCTTCCAACACAAACCAATCTGGGATTTTATTGCACAGAGAACTATACTATTTTTTCCTAACCCCACACATCAGTGAAAACACTCTCCAAGTGGCAAGTGGTCATTCAAAACATAAAATAAGAAAAAAGAAAGCTTTTTACAGAAATGACTTTCTGACACTGTGTTGATCTGCTAAAGCTGCCTCACAGTTTTTAGAGAGGCGGGATTTCCATTCTGAGGCATTTGGGGAACCTTGGCTTTTAGGTCTGCTGTGCGTTCCCAGATGCAGGGGGCAAGGCAAGGAGACTTGTGTAAGTTTTCAAGGAATCTAAGCAGTTTGGTCACTGGCAGGGTTGGGAGGAAGGGCTGGAGTGCTTTTATTACTTCTGGGCATTCATGATGCTGGCCCCATTGAATGTGAGAACCATTGTGCAAGGAGCTCTATAGGCATGTCATGGGCAAAGCCTGACTCAGAGAAACAGATTTTACCTGACATTTCCCTGAAGATCTGTCAATCACAGCAGGGTTTTATAGCTTATGTAGCCTGACAGGGTTTCTTGTAAAATTATGTATTAGCTCTTTCTGAAGAGCAGAGTGGGGATGGAAAGCCCAACAGCTCACAGGAGCAGCTCCAGGAAGCACTGTTGTGTTCATCTGGTAACCCTGCTCTGAGTGACCTTCTGGTGGGCATGTTAACAACATCCCATGGAGCAAGGGGCCCTCAAAGGCAGTTTCAATCCAGTGGGTATTCACCTCTGACTTCTGCTTTCATCCCTGCTTTGGGTCTAGGAGCCAGATCATCTGCCTGGGGACTGCACAGCTCGAACGAATCTTGATCTGTGCTGATACTGCCAAGCTTTCAGAGCAGAAATGTTTAGTGAAAGTAGATACAGGGTAGAGAAATGTGTCAGTTATCTTCTCAGTCTGTATCGAAGAAGTGAAATAGACTTGTGGTTAGTAAGATTATTTTTTTAAATTATTTTAAACTAAGTAAAATCAACAAAGTGAAATAAGAACAAGAGTAACATTTTAATTGGTAACAGCTTGAATGGAACAAAATATGATACTATAGATGTCTGCAAAAAGTTGACTCTCAGTCCTTTAGAGTTATAATACATAAAATATAAAATTATAAGAGCAAATAGCACCCCTCACTACCCTAACCCACCCCAAATCACTATTTATTTCTGGACAGTTTCTCAGTTGCATTGCTTTCCCTTGAGAATCTATCAAAATGCTTTGAGGAATGGTAGGGGAGTTTTCCCCCATGAAGATTCAGGTGGCAGGAAAGCAAAGCACAGAGCCCCTGGGAGAGCCTGCCCCAGGGCAAGAGAGAGGAGCCACACCATGGGGCAGCTGGGCTGTCCTGCAGCCACAGCAACCTGCTTTTCCAGGAGCACTTTGCTTTGCCAGGGACTTGAGACTTTCCTGTGATTCAATGCTCATCCAAGGAAGAACAGCAGATATCCAAGGCTTCGAAGCAAGCAATGCCCTGCTACTAGCTGACTCCCCAGGCAGGTGGAGGGTGTACTGCTCCTCTGCTAGCTCACGTTTCCCACCTCCCTGCTGTGGTACTGGCGCGGCTTGTGCTTTGTGCTGGATGTGGAAGATGTGCCCGTGCCAGGGGAGGTGGTAGGAGGGATGCTCAGCCCTGCTCCAACTTCATGTCAGGGCTGAGGACTGTGTCTGCTCTGCCCTGCTTGCAACACCCACTGCACAGCACAGTGAAAAATGCCAAGAGTAGTTCTCCAACCCTCCATCCTCTTCTCTGCACTCCCCACTCTCAGATGAACCTTTCTGTCCTTATCTCTTCTCCACCTACTCAGCCGGCAGGGATACATCCTTTCTGGCAGCGGGATACAGAGCAGCTGCGTTGGCTGGATCTGCAAGCTCGCTGCGACACGCGTGTCTGGACCACAGCAGGGAGCTGACATGAGTTTGCAGAGGGGCAGCACTGCTTGTACTTGACTGGAAAGGTCCCTTGTGCTCTGAACTAGGGTGGATGGAACCAAGGGGCTTTCTTTCTGCCCCAGTTTCTGAACTATCTCATCCCTCTGCTCCAGAAACATCGCTTCACGGGCAGGCTGTGCAGGAAGGATATAGAATACTTTAGCTTTACGTAGCACCTTTTGGTAGAAGGGACCTGAGGTACTGATGCATAGCCGGCTCTGAAATGGAACCCGCTGCAGAGCAGAGCTCAGCTCCTCCCCAGCTCAGAACAGACTGAGAATAGTGGCTTGTTTTTCCAGGTCCTCTGAGTCAACCCCATAATGCATCGAGAGCTTTTCCTCCCAGAGGCATCTTTCTCTCACACCTTGTGATGATCAGGTGCCATCCATTACCGTCAGAGTTTGCCGTTCCCTTTGTTTTACACCTTACTCTGTCACTGTGGGTACCAGCCTACTACGGCACGTACTCCAGCAAGCTGAATTTCATACAAAGAGAAACTGCAGACTCTTATTCATGCCATAAGGTTTCCTGGAGAAAATAAGGGAGGAGCTGACTTCGAATAGAATCCTGCTATATTTTATACAGGCCCCAATAAGAGTGATTCCCTGCCAGAATAAAGTCGAGTTTAAAATTTGCCAGGCAGTACAGCTTATCTCCCTTCTGCAGGAAAAATGGCCTCCCAAAATTTACTGTGCCCTTTCCATCTGCACTCTCTGGCCCCACAACCTTGTTGAGGATGATGTCCGGCTCCTTGTACAGCACAAATGTGAAGGACTCTTCCGTATCTTTTCTGCGGTTGACCTGAGCGTAGATGAAGTAGCTGCCACTCTTCTCAATGATGAGGTACTGGTCGTGGTCCTTCTGCACAAGTCCATCACAGTGCTCAATGTTCCACTCCCAGCTTATGGCATCATCACCCTTTTGTATAGATGGCTCTTTCACTGAGGGAAACAGACAAAATGGGTATGGTTATTAATTCTGTTTAAGGACAACCTTATTCTGTACATAAGTTTGTTACTGTTTCCCATTGGTACATCTCACTCCCCACTCCTGGACTTTATTATTATTGTTGCTATTGTAATTATTGAGCTTTTTTAGTTTAGTAACTCCTCAGAAGTACTAGGAAGGGGTCTCAATCTGCCAGGAGAGGCTGTGGAGGACCCTCGTGGCTATAGGTGGCTTGGAGGGGCTGCCTGCCAGGGCAGGTTAGCCGCCAAAAGCACCCTCGAGTGGGGAACCTTCCAAGCTGAAGGTTTGCTCTGAGGTGGTCTCTAAGGAGGACAATTTCACAGGCACAATTTCATCCATGTCTGAGGATGATGAGGGTAGTAATCTTGTGTTCGCTGGCTGCTGTGGCTGTAGTCCTTCCTGAGAGCTGAGCATACAGGGCTGTCCCAGGTTTCCCCCTCTCCTCGCTGGATGAAGACACGCTGTCAGTGTTAGAGCTAACGATAGGTGGCAGCTGACATACCCCACGCTGCGCGCACGGACGGACCGGGTAAGGGGACAGCGACACACAGCAGTGTGTGTACCGTACGTAACGCGGGGGGGGGGGGGGGCATGACGGAGGATGGGGC
>VXBZ01008084.1:1265140-1294228 GCA_013399135.1 Heliornis fulica | reverse complement strand
GGACAAATTGTAAGGGCCAAGTGTGTAAGGAAGACACCCAGCTCACATCACAGTGCCGGTCGGTGCCCTCAGCCGTTGCGTCTGCTGGGGCACTCCTGCCTGGTTAGGGGCTCGCACAGCCAGCAGTCCTGAGCAGAAGTCTTCCGCACACAGAAGGGCTTTTTAAATTGATTTATTTACATCTCTCTGAGAGTCTCAGCTGGAATGTGGGATGTTACTCTGGGGCTGCTCTAGGCTGAGCTTTGGGAACTGATAACTAATGCTTGGCAGCAACGGATCTGACTCTCGTGGTGCTGATTTTCAGAGAGGTGCACATGGCTGCTGGCTGACAGCCCTGGCTGGGGACTTTGGTGTGGGCACAGTGCCCCATGGGCTCTGTATATCTGCGGCCAGAACTTGCCCCTGTCCTTGGAACAGTTGTAACCCAGCATGAGGACTGTGAGACGATCACCTTTGTCACAGCACAGGTCTGACAAAAACAGTAAGTGGATCCAGCATGGCCATACTTACAAAATCCGTGCGCCCAGCATGTCCCTGGTGCCTGTGGAAAGAAGCAGCTCTTGGTCACTGGTATCTGATGCAATTTTTCCATCTATAGCGAGCTCAATAGAGGAACATTATCATTACAAAAGCATTCTCCCAGGAAGGGAAATAACCTTTTTATCCATAACTATAAACAAAGACGAGCAATGATTTGTTATAAAAATGCTGTCGGCTTCCAGCAGAGTTTGAAATGTTTAAAATAGATGATCCATTTTGGTGTCATTTTCACAAAATAAAAAAGACAACCACCAGCAGTGTCTAGACGAGCTCCGTGCTCCTCTAGGGTGACAGGGCTTTTGTTTATCCCTGGACTTGGCTCTCGCGGACTGTCACAAGCAATGCCTCTGTGGGTGAGGACTCAAAGCCAGTGCATACAAGTGGGGAGCCATGCAGTGTTGCACTGATCACTCTCATTAAAACCTTTCTCCTTCTGTGTATCACAGTTTGAAACGATTTGGCTCCGATTCGGCATGTGGCAGAGCCCTGTAGTAACCGTGCACGGCAAAGCTCGCTCATGCCGCTTCTCCGTGGCACTTGAGAGCAGCAAAGGCACGCTGACAGCAGTCGCCTCTCGGGCTCCATAGCGCCTGGGCAAGGAGGAAGAAGGAAACATGAAGAGCTGAGGGGATTCCCTTGTGGTCCCACCTGATAAGCTGCACAGGGAGGACAGCTTCTGACTTTTAAGCTCTCTTTTTTAGCTGCCGAACTGTGCTTAGCTCAGGGTTGCAGACACGGTGCTGCTGAGAGCAGCTTTCCAGCTTGCCCTTCCAGCCAAGTGCAGGAGGTGATTCTGTGGGTGCCCAGGTGCTAAACTCAGAGGCAAGACATTTCAGGCTTGTGCTGTGACTCATGGCTTGGTGTTTGCTTATGGAGGTCATGCTCTTCCTACACAGCAGCTCTGTCCTCCCTCTGGCCCAAGCCCACAAAAAGCAGGCTTGGGATCAATTTACAGACACGGGGACCGTTTTTGTCTTGTATCTTAATGGATGCAAGCTCTGGCATACTCAGAATAGCTATTGAAGCACAGGCTCCTCTGCTCCTGAGGAAGTTGCTGTCCTGAGTGCTGGGGAGGTTGTCGGCTCCCTTGCAGAGAACCGCTTTTATTACTCGCTCCCACTTCCCCCGGTTAAGACCTATCAACAAGAACAGAGGGCATTCCTTCGCCTACTGCAGAAACTTTCCTGCAACGCAAAAAGAAGAGGGGTGGGGGTGGTGTGTGTGTGTGTAATAAATGTGAGATGCCTGTTGTATCCGTGTGCCGTTGCCATCAGCGGAAGGCAGTTGTGACTGCAGGTCATAGAGCTGCTTCTTCACAGCTCCCAAATGGCTGGGAAAGTTTGTGGAAGTGGGGCTAAAAGTACCAAAGCAATTAATTATTATATATTTTTAGACTGTCTTCTAAATGTTAGTGCTGTAAGGTGCAGGGCAGGCTCCTCTTTTTTAGGAATTTGGCAGCTTTTGTATTTTCTAGAAACAATCAGTGCCTTATAAAATCAGTCCCCAGAGGTGCTCCTGGTGTCATTAAGACACAAGAAGCTGGTAGACCATAAGAACAAGCCATCCCAGCCCTTAACAGAAGGGGGAATTTTTCCTGATTCTCCTTCACTCCCAGAACTGGAACTGGACGCAGCTACTTCAGAGCAGGATAGGTAAACCAGCATCCCAAACTAGCACTTGGGTCCTCCAGGAGATCAATTCACAGTTTGGGAACCAGAAAATAAAAAACACATTCAGCAAATGAGTCTCTTTGCTCATCCCTGTCTTTCTGTTCATTGCCAGACATACAGATAGATATGAAAAAGTGTATTCAAATCAGCTAATGAAACACAGAAGACAACTTGACTCAGTAACTGTTATTTGGTCATGGGGTTGTATTAGTGCTTGGTAAAATCAAGGGTGAAAAGGCTTCATGAAATACAAGGACTCCTCAGCCTCTCCTGTCCTTAAAGGACATCATCAGTTGATATCACCTTAGGACAGCACACATCATTGGTACAAGGGAGTAATAAAACCTGATTATATTTTTTAGAAGTTACAGAAATGAAAGTAAAATTCTGAAAGTATTTGCCTAAGGAATTTATGGAAATGTTATCATCTGAAATCATGAAAAGTAAAAGCATTAGCTGTTGCCAAAAGAGAAAGAATGACTAAGTCTCAGTTAGTTGATAGCATCAGCACAGCAGTGTTAGTCTTTAGGAATAACACTTGTTGTGTACTCCAGAGTTAGGAAGTTTACATGTCCTTACCTGCTTATGATGGAGGAAACAGACTACAGAAACCAGGGCTGAAAGCATAATGAAAGCAAATACTGAAGTATAAAAAGCCACTTGACAACATGGTAATTTTCTTTGCTGTGGATTATTTCCAATCTCCACCAAGTCTGGTTCTTCCATGATGTTTCTTCCCGAGGAGGCTTGATGTGAGGATGCAAACAGCACCCCTGTTGAGAAAGACACTGTCAGAATTCCCGAGGTCTTTATTGCCACAGTGGAGCATGGACACAATTATATGCTAATAAATCCAAGAGGGAGGAGCCATGGTGCGTTTCATCACTAGCCCGGGCTAAGACGCAATGAGTTAGCATTTCCTCATGAAACTGAGGCAGAGAACTTTCATTTGGCTCCCAGCCCAGAATGACCAAAATGAAACTCTGGCAACAAGCTACAGGGGCTCCAAAAAGCACCTCGGACTTTCATGCAGCGAGCCAAGTTTACAAACTTTTCAGCAAAAGCGAAGTGAAGGGGTGAGTTGCCAAGCACAGAAACCTCCCAGTGACTGTCTGCATCTATCTCTGGAAGTACCAGCTTTTTTCATGGTGAAGTTGGCACCAGATTAGATCTGTTTCTCATTTTGACAGCACGTATCTGGGCACTGATGATGGAAGTGCATTTCTGCAGTTCTCTGAGGACGTGATTCATGCAGTAAAAGTGAAACTACACACACTTGAAAAGTATGACTGCGAGGAGAGCGCTGCTGTGTAGCGGGTATAGCATTATCAGCACTGGAATCGCTTGCATCAACCACCAACATTGACTTTCAGGAGGAGCCATGCGAGAAGGAGGGAGAGGAGGAACAGGGTTGGGGCTTTGTCAGTGGCTTTCAGGTTGGTGTTTGAAATGAGCCAGCTGGTTTCTAAGTCTTCCTGGAATAATTTTTAGGTTTGCCCCTTTTTATTTTTTCTTAACCTACTTGTTGGCTCAGGGAGCTGGGGCTTTTTAGTCTGGAGAAAAGGAGGCTGAGGGGAGACCTTATCACTCTCTACAAGTACTTGCAGGGAGGGTGCAGAGAGGTGGGGTCAGTCTCTTCTCTCAGGTAAGAAGTGATAGGACAGGAGAAAACGGTTACAAACTGCCTCAGGGGAGACTGAAGTTGGACATCAGAAGAATTTCTGTCCTGAAAGGGCTGTCAGGCATTGGAACAGGCTGCCCAGGGCAGTGGTGGAGTCACCATCCCTGGAGGGATTGAGAAGGCCAATAGATGTTGTGCTTGAGGACAGAGGTGGACTGGCAGGCATTAGGCTGTGGTTAGACTTAATGATCTTAACAGTCTTTTTCAACCCAAATGATTCTGTGATTCCACCATGGGCGGGGACCAAATGGTGAGTTAGGAGTTGTGTGGAGGAGGCAAATAAAAGGGAAAATCAGATTGACATGAGAAGTAAAAAATGAAGAAAAACTAAGCAACACCTGAAAGAAATGTAATTTCAACTGTCAACTTTGAAAGTAGTTTTTAGTTTTATATTCTGTGTATTCTTTTGCAATTTCTTTCAATACAAGAAAGCATCCTTCACTGGTGTTTGTTTTAAATAGAAATCCTGATGCACAGAGATGTCATTTGGAGAACTCTTCCAGCTCTGCTGTGCTCCCTTGCTGGGGATGGGATGCACAGGATGTGTCCTTTACACTCTTTAATCTTGCTTGTGCTCTTGCCTCTTCTCTTCCCAACCTGCGAGAAAAGCCTGAACTCTTCCAGCCCCACAGAACCAAAGTTTAATGGAAACAGAAATTTGGAAGGAACACAAGAACAAAACTAAGCTGATGTGTTAATGCTCTGTTTCATCTTTCAAATTCCCACTTGGCGGTGCAGCGGGTCCTTCTCATGTGTTTAATTCTGGGTGAGATGGAGGAAACCTGTTTGTGCTGCCGCCAGAAAACAGCGGAGCTGAGCTCTTAGGGGAGCTCCTACCTGTGCTGCTGATGCTTTGGGGGGGGACGTGGAATTGCTAACCCAAAGCCACCCCCCGCTCCCAGCTTTTTGCAGTCAAACCTGGAGCTTCTCAGAGGGAAGGTGGGAGTTAGAGTCGAGGCAAACACGGGCAGGCAGCGATGGGGGCAGCAGGAGCTGCCTGCTCGGGGTTGGCCCCTGGCAGGGCTGCTTGACACTCCGTGCACACTTTGAGGCAGCTCCAGGGAAAGCTGTGGTTAAGGAAAGCCCCCTCCATGCAGCTTTCCTCTTCCCACCCTCCGCCAGCCCACATAGGCTTTCTGCCTGCCTTAGTAGTGACTCCGAATGACTAATGTCAAGGAGCCAGGGTACTTTCCGCAAGCTCCTTCCTAAAAAAAGCAATTAAGTGCTCGGTCTGTGTGGGGAGACCTATTAACCTCTATGACATACGCCTTCCTCTGCACACTGCCCTGGAGCAACACCAGGCAAGAACGTCTGTCCTTGCACCAGTCCCCTTCCTCTCTCCCTGCAACAACCAGTTCATCTGAGCCATGCGTGCAAGAGCCCCGGCAATACAGCTGCTCCGCCGAGCTGAACCGAACCCTGAAACGCAGTGCCAGTATGACACATGCACACTGCGAGAGGGGATGGCTTGGGGCAGGGCAGAGAGCCTGCTTCCCACTGGGTGCTCCCACAGCCCACCTTAGAAACCCCGTTGTGACCCCAAACCAGCACTGGTCTGCAGCTCCGACCCCGCAGCCTGATGCAATGCTCGCGGCTTGTTAAACTTCTGGCTTCCATCACACACACAAAAAAAGAGACCTAAGCAATCTTAATTTTAAAACATACAAATAAGATTTCTTGTGACATCCCATATAGCACAGAGGCAGAAGAGGTCTAAAAATAAGTATATTAAAAAAAAAATCACAAGAAGATCAACCAATAACAATTTCAGCAACTTCTTAGCCTCTGAAACAACCACTTTTACAAAAGCAAAAGCCAAAACACAAACAAACCAACCAAAAACCTATCATTGCTACCATCAGTAGAGTTCTGGGGCAGAAAATGTCAGCCATGGTACCCAAATTTTGCCAGTTGTTTATATGAGTACAGGGTTAAACTGAGATGGATCATACAGAGGAAAGACAAGGGGCAACGGATCCAAGCTAGAACATAGAACATGTGAATGTAAGGAAAAACTTTTTCACTGCAAGGGTGATGGAACCCTGGGACAGGCTGCCCAGAGAGGTTGAGGAGTCTCTTTCTCTGGAGACATTCAAGACCAATCCGGATATGTTCCTGTGTGATTTAATCTAGGGATCTTGCTCTAGCAGAGGGGTTGGACTAGATGATCTTTTGAGGTCCCTTCCAACCCCTGACGTTCTGTGATTCTGTGAGATCATACAGGATCATTATGGGGCTGCACCTGGAGATTTCCAGACATCAAACAGGTTATTTCACTTGGTGGAGGTAGAGTCCAGCAATTTGTTTTAATTATATTGTGTTATATTATGTTAAGTCCAGATGCAGCAGCTTGTGTCGCTCACTGTTAAGTGGCAGTACTAGAGGACTGTGGCCAGGGATTGTAAATCTGCATTTCCACCCCATTCTCAGTAAATACACTGCCTGGTGCGTGGCAGGGAGACAGCCAAGGTGCTGGTTTGGGATCCCAGTGAAGCAGCAAGCCTTGTGCAGGGCTGAAGGAGCCCTTGCAGGAGTCAGAAAGCAGCAGCATTTCATTCTTTGGCTCCCACCAGCATCAGCCAGGTTTGGGAGCTGCAAAAGCACTTTTTAAATTAAAATTTCATTGTATTTGAAATTTTATCTGAATCGCAACTGTGTTTTCCTTATAGGCCCCAAGAGGTTTTGTTCAGACAGTGTTTAACCATGTGGTCCTCTGTTAAAAAGCAAAGCCCAGCAGACGAGATTATGTGACCCCCAAGTTTGGGGTCATTTTCTTTCTCATTTCTTGGCACTTCTCAAAAGCACTCCAAGCTCTCAGAATATGATTTTGCAATGAATGTGTTTATCAAAAGGGTGCTCACCATACGCCGGTCTCGTCTTTCCTTTCCTCTCTTTTCTGTCTGGTAACAGCTGCCACACTACATAGGAAGGAGCAGCATGTGATTCTTGCCTGAACCTTTCTCCCTCACGTACTTTCCCTGGTTTCTTTGACAGACAAGTGACTGACAGGCTTCGCTCTGACAATGTCACAGCTCGAAACGCACGAAGTTTATCTCCAGCCTTTCAATCTCCATTGTGTTGGAGTTCATGGGTACAGGCACTTGACTCTGCCTTTTAAATACAGAATGTTTGTCCAGATGACTAAAGCAGAACCGGAGACTCATGTGCTGATGCAGTTCTAGCCTCCTTTCCTCTGCCTGGCCCTGGGAACTTGCAGGAATTTCACAGCTCAGACAGATTTGAACTCGTGAATTTATCACCCACATATCCAGGCAGGAGATTTCCATGAGCCTGCTTGATGGGATGTGGCAGCCTTCGTTAGTGTGCCTATCCCAAGCCCCTCCCCCTTGCTCCACCGCTGTGCTTCGCAGCTTCTCCCTGGGGAGCTGCTTTTCAAAGCCGCAGCAGCACAGAATCCTTTGCAGCTTTCATCACCAAATCCTGTACGTGAGTATGAAGGTTGCTTTAACCCCAAGGTAAGTTTCCTAAGTCCTGAGCAGCTTGTTTTGACTGGAAACAAAGGTAGCCCCACCTTTACTTTGCGCCGTCACTTTTTCTGATGTGTGTTTGTAGGAAGAATTGGCATGGGGACAGCTGCCACAGCTTTCCAAGGATGTGAGAGAGGCTTAAGCAGGGGAAAAAAGCTCATAGCGGAATTTCAAGCCCTGTTTGCAGGAGTAGAGAAAAAGAAAGATTGATCTGAGAGATCTTGAATTTGATATCTATCCATCACATCTATCCGTGTGCAGGCGTTCCCTCAAGCTAAGTGTTGGGGGAGGGCGGGGAGGCAAATAGATTGGAAGACAAAACTGGAAAAATTGGCTGCTGCTGGGAAGATGAGATGAGATGAGATGAGATGAGATGAGATGAGATGAGATGAGATGAGATGAGATGAGATGAGATGAGATGCCCTGTTGGAGCAGCCCACAGGCAACAAGCAGTGCCATACCTCAGAGCTGCAGGCTCTGGGGTTGGCACACAGCCAGAGAGGGGACCACAGCAGTGAGCCCCCCCAGGCTGGAATTGTTAGGCAATAGGTGCAAATGACCAGGTTGGAAAAGACCTTTAAGATCATCCAACCATACCCATCCTCTCCTAAACCATATCCCTGAGCACCTCATCTACCTGTTAAATACACCCAGGGGTGGGGACTCCACCNCAGAAGGTTTGTTCTCCAGAGCTTTGTTTGTTTGTTCTTTGTTTCTCCAGAGCTTTGTTTGTTCTCCCAGTCTGGTTGCCCTCCTCTGGACCCACTCCAGGACCTCAATGTCCTTCCTGTAGTGCCCAGAAGTAGGCCCAGAGCTGAACACAGCACTCGAGATGTGGCCTCACCAGCACCCAGCAAAGGGGGAAAATCCCCTCCCCAGACCTGCTGGCCACGCTGGTTCTGATACAGGCCAGGATGCTGCTGGCCTTCTTGGCCACCTAAACACACTGCTGGCTCATATTCAGATGTCAGTCCACCAACACCCCCAGGTCCTTCTCCACCTGGCAGCTGTCCAACCACTCTGCCCCAAGCCTGTAGCACTGCACGAGGTTGTTATGTCCCAGGTGCAGGACTCTGCCCTTGGCCTTGTTGAACCTCATCCCGTTGGTCTCAGCCTATTGGTCCAGCCTGGTCAGGTCCCTCTGAAGAGCCTCCTTACCCCCAAGCAGATTGACACTTCTTCCATCTTAGTGTTATCTGTAGACTTACAGAGGGAACATTCGATCCCTTCATCCAGGTCATTGATAAAGATGTTGAACAGAACTGGGCCCAGGACTGAGCCCTGGGGGACACCACTTGTGACCGGCCTCCAGCTGGATTTGGCTCCATTTACCACCACTCGTTGGGCTTGGCCATCCAACCAGATTTTAACCCAGCAGAGGGTGCACCAGTCCAGGCCAGTGGTAGCCAGTTTCTCAAGCAGTCAGTGGTCATGGGCACCCCGTCCAGCAGCCAGTGCAGGCAGCTGCTGGTGCAGGTCCCGCTGATGCAGGCTGGAATGCCTGTGTGGCTTGGTGTGCATTGACTTCTGGTACCTTCCACCACCAGGTGCCAAAACGTGGGTGTGCTGCAGTGAAATCTCTTGTGGGTGCAAACGCTCCTCTCCGCATCAGGTTTTGTTTGCTGTAAGGCCTGAACATTGCTAGAACCACGCAGCTCTGCACCTGACACTGATACCTGGCTTTGAGTGGGCTGTGCTGGGAGTGCACATCAGGGCACCCAGAGACCCAGTGGGAAGCTTGGCCCTTCAGATGTTTGCTGTGGGACCAACAGCTACTGGGTGGTCTGCCTCAGCTTGTGCTGGGCTGGGCTCTGGCATGGCGATGCAGAGCAGGGAAGTGGGGATGATAGTCCTACACGAAGCACTTTTGCACTGGTATTGGCCAAAGGTGTTGGGAGGTCAGGAGTGGTTACCAGAAGAGCCCTGAGAAGTTCCCACTGCAGGATTTTTCCAAGACATGGTCCTTCACCTCCGTACAACAGATGAATTCTCAGCTTAGTGAATTCTCCATCCTTACACCCTGTGGGAAGGATTGTGACATCCATGCAAAGCAGCTGCCTACCGCATGGGGGGGATTCCTCTGGGACCTTCCAAGGAGCCCAGGCACATGGGCTTCCCCCAGTTGTTAGAGATGCCTGTGCTTGCACTGAGGACTACGGGCTGTGCTGAATGGGTACGTTCCTAGCTACGTTTTTCCCTCACAAAGCACTCCCACCGTTACGGACTTGTGGCCCTGAGTGTTGTCTGCCTTTAGCTTCTCTCGACTCCATTTCCTGTGGCCATGGGCTGTCAGGTTCCAGAGTGCTGCGATCGGAATAGCGACTGATCCGGGGAGTGGGTGAAGCAACGGCTGTGTAACCAACGCGACCTTGGGAAGTTGTGCTCTGTGTAAGTGATGTCGTGACTGGTGTTTGGAGCCTTAATCCAGCAGAGCCAGCAGCCTCTGGATGAAGGCTGGAGGCAGCTCCGGGTCATGAGGATGGACAGCATGCCCTCCTCCTCCTCCTCGTCAGAGGAGGGAATGGGAGGGGTGGGAAAAGAGTCGAAGTCCCATTTCCACCTGACAGCCACAGCAGGCTCTCACAACTCCTTGGGCCCTACTGACTCGGACAGATGGTTTGTGTTTGAAACGTTCCATTGCACAACAGATGCTTTGCTTCTGCTCTGAATTTTCCAAAAGCTGTGATTCCTTATTCCTGTCCAGAGCCCTTGACCTGACATCAAAGAATGCTTCTTCTGCTGCACAGTATCAGCACAGCTCCCAGATGTTCCCACAGAGTCAGGGCAGGTTCAGGGCTGGAGGCACCTCCCCACCAGCTGCAGAGCTTTGCCTGGCTCCTCAGCCACGCTGAGCTCATCTCCTTGCTGCGTCGCTCAGCATGACAAGGGCTAAGGCAGAGGCTGGCTGTTGGTTCAGGCTGTGTGTTGGCTGCAGGATGGCAAAGTCATCCAGTGTTTGTGGTCAGCCCCTGAGGAGGCTGGGGAAGGACACAATGGTGTGTGCTGCCCTTTTGCTCCAAGCGAAGCATCTCCCGGCTGCGACGTGAGCAAGGTGGGCATGTCCGAACCAGCTTTCACCGGCTGGCAGTTGAATACAACTCAAAAGTTGCAAGGTGTAGTATGTGTGGATGGTGGAAAAGGGAGAGGGGGGAGCACAATGCTGGCCTTGGACAGACTGCATTTGTTCATAACTGGGAAGAAGCTGCTGCAGGTCTCCAGCTTCATGGACTTCACCTGTCCCCTCTGTGTTTTCTCTCTCCACATCCTTTATTTTTACTAGTTCGAGGTATGAGTGTTGGGCAGGCCACCCCACCCTGCCAAGCCACACTGCTGAGCTCATCTCTCTGTTCCCATCCTCATCATCTATCCCAGCAGCCTCCTTCACTTTCCATCTCTGTGCTGTCATCTCAGAGTTAATGTTCACTTCCTCTTGGTCTCCTTTAACCGGCAGCCATGCAGGATGATGGTGTCGTACGTAGATGCCACAAATGACGTGTCCTCTACCATCCTCTTCATTTCCTTGTGCCAGCTTTTCTTTCCTCCCAAACACTTTTTCCATTTTGTATTTTCCATTTATGAGCATTTTAGCATCACAGAAGCCAGATCTGCGATGGTGCTCCACCAAAAGTAACCACTCTTTTCCAATGTGGCTGATAGACCTACCATGATGACCTTGTGTGAGGCATTAGTGGTCCCATACCACAGCATTTCCCAGCAGGGATTGCACCAAGCACTAGGAAATTCCATGATCTCTATTACATGTGCAGGCAGATGAGTGACAACTTCTGTGAACCCAGAATTTTCTGTTTGTCAGCACTTGTGCTGGCACAGTGAGGTTCTCTCTGACACACGCCAGTGCTTCTTTGGGGGGTGTTTGTATCGGGTTGGTTCCTCCTGTTTCTCCCAAACCATTATGCATGCTGCAGTTTTCCAGCTCAGACACTCCGGGCAGTATGTCCAGGCTTCTGTGATGACTCTTCTAGGTAGAAGTAAATCTGCAATGAAACCGAAAAGAAAGGTTTTCTGCAATGATATGCTGAGGACAAGCAGCGGGAGATGCAGGCTCTGCCTCCTGCATGCTGCTATAGGTTTTACCCCTCTAAACAGCAGCAAGAAGCAAGCCTTGCTTCTTGCCTGCTTCCAGACCTTCACATGCATCCCACAGCATGTAGGGTCCCTGAGATACAGTGGTCTCACCCAAAGCAACCTGCAAGAACCGCAGCCCAAGAGACCTGTTCACCACCACTAATGCAATAACTGGGGTGAAGACGAGTTCTGTCCTTCCCGGGTCATCCCTTCCAGAGCCTCTGGGCCAGGCTCTCTGCAAAATCATCCCCATTCATCACTGAGACTCCTCTATGACACCACGGCTCTTCCCTGCAAATCTGAAGATGAGAGAGATGCTTGAGAGGATCCTGTTTCATCTCAAGCATCCTCACCAGCTTCCCTCTAGGCTTAAATCACAGAAGTGTCTCAGCAGGTCCTCAGGTTTCCTACTTACTGCTTCAGTTTCCTCACCCCACAGCAATCATAAATGCAGCCCTAAATGCTGGAAGCTGACTCTCCTCTTGTACCATTTGAGATTTCCAGAAGTGCTTCCTGTTGATCCTTGCAGATGCTAGCTGAGAGCCAAAGTGCGGTTTTAAACATGTTTGGCTTCTCTGGAGATGAAATATTTCAGGATTGAATAAGCATTTTACAATGTGGGGATTTTCAAGAGTATTTATTCAGAAAAAGAAAAAAAGTTTAAAAATACTTCTGGGCTCCTGAGTTATCATCATATGAGTTACTCCAGAATCACATTGTACACAGGCACACAGTCAGTTGGATTTCTGTGTGAGAGACTTCTTGGGCTTCCTTGTAAGGGTCTTGGCTCCTCTGTGAATGTTTTGAATTATGTGGTTAAGAATTAGTGATATCTTTGAAAAATCTAAACCAGTAAGACGAGTAATCTGAAGACCACTAGAAAATCTTGTCTGTGGTGTCTTCTCTAGTTGTTTTTTTCCTGCATGAGTTTAAGATGACATTTTCCCAGTGTGTGATGAAGTTATACATTGCATGTTGTGGCAGATTGGTTACCCTTGAGCTGTGATGCTTTTACCAGCAGCCAGTAAAGCCTTTCTCCAGCAACAGCATTTCACTGTCTTTTTTCCTTCCCCTGACAGCTCATTCTGTGTCTCCCTACTCCCCTTCTTGCTGAGCCCAGTGGTGATGACAGCTGTGACAGAGCTGGAATGGGAGCTTTTGAAGGGAGCTTTTGCCATAGATCTGAGCACGAGACAGCTTGGGTGAGCCTGTCCTAGCCTGAGCCCATTAAATGATGCTGGCTTTCTCTGGGAGCTGCCTGCCCCCTCCCTCCACATATTTCCCACCTCAGGGAGCCATGGTGACAGGAGTATGCTAACTAGGAGCGAGGCAGTATCCACAAATACCCCCTGGGCAGAAAGATAAAATATTTATTTGAGGAAGAGGAGGACCACGTAACTCTGACCAGTTTCCATCCAGTGGGAGGAATGAGAAGCCATTGCCCTTTTGTATGCCCACTTTGTTCTCCTAATTCTTTCCTGTGAAGATGAGTGTGTCAGACTAAATCCGGGGGCGGAATTATATTTAGCCACTTTCTTTTCCTTGTTCTCTGATTAACTCTTCTGTTTCCCTCAGTGGTAATGCCTGTGATCACTAACTGTTAAAGCAGCCAATTCACAAGCTCTTAGAAACCATAACAGGAAGAAATCTCACCAAAGGAAGCAGCACAAAGGCAGTGGCAGCACCATGTGGTTTGGATACTATTTTATTGTGACAAGGCTTGAGTGTTTTCATCAGCCTAATGAAAATGAGTACAAAACCACAGAGAATCCATAAAGCAATGTTAATTATCTCTAAATGCATTCTTTGGGCCTGCCAGTGGTTAGAGGTGGGTAAGGGTTGTTCTTTGGGCCAGGGATGCAGATCCAAGCTTGGTGATATCCCTCACAGAGAGACCTGCTCTGGGCCTCGGAAGTGTTTGGTCAGAGCTAAGGGTGTCAGGGCTCTTTGTGGAGGGCTGCAGGGACGAGAGTTTGAGTTTCATGTTGCAAATGTTACTTTGAGAAGGTATTGAGAGTCTCCATCAGAAAGCCCACTCATTCTCCTCACCCAAGTCCTTCATTCAAACCAAAACCCTGTAGTAAAATTGTGGTTCATCTCACCCAAAAGGCTATGGAGTCCTTTCTGATTCCTTAGCCAGTGTCACTTGGGTTGGAAAAATCAGTGCAAGCTCATTGTCTGCTCTGCTTCCTCTTGCAGAAGTTGGGAAGCTGTGGTGTGAGGCTGTGTTAGCAGAAACAACGTGAATGGAATAGGGTGGAAAAGTTCCAGATTTGGTGCAAGGTCTTCTAAAGAGGCTGAATAGAGAAGTGGTTGGTCTCATGTTTGCGCTCTCCTCACCCAGAGCAAACCAGTGAGGTGGGTTTAGCCAGAAAATCACAACAGTTCTACATCAGCCTCAGAAAGTCTGTTTGACTTGATTCTTTTGCAGACAGATGGTACAGGTAGTTTTCAAAGTCCCAGTAAAGCTGTCCCAGAAAGCAAGTACTTGTTCTGTCCTTCAGTTGTAAGCATCGCATCCCAGGAAGGTTCTCTGCTCCCTCACCTCATCCCATAGCAGGAGCACCAGGACTTGCATGGTACTTGAAAGGATTTTATATAAACTGCTCTTGGAGACCCAAAGGAGGCCCTTTCTTCTGGGGCTCCACAGAATTCCAGACTGGTCTGAATTGGAAGGTACCTCAAGGATCATCGAGTTCCAACACCCCTGCCACAGGCAGGGCCACAAAGCGCCAGGCCTGGAGCTAGATGGTTTCCCAGGGCCCCATCCAACCTGGCCTTGAACACCTCCAGGGTTGGGGCATCCCCCACCTCTCTGGGCAGCCTGTTCCAGCACCCTACCACTCTCCTTAAAAATGTGTAGTTTTTTCCTCAGTCTCCCCTGGGCTCCCAGATTAAACTGGTGGCCACTTTCTTACTCACCATTGGCACAGAGTTCATTACTTTGTCTTTGCATCAGTCATGTACTGACATGAAATCTGTCCAGCTGACAAGATGACTCTTAGCTGTTTTCTGACTTCCAGCTATCCCGGCTCTCCTTTGGATTATGTGTGACTGATTCATGGCCTTTCTGGACCAGGGATATTTAGGACTAGGAACATCCCTCCCACACTCATCTTGAAGCTTCCCTGTGCAGTTTGATGTCTGTCTTTTGCCAATGAGTGTCATCCTCAGCCTGGTGCAAACTCACTGTAGCCCCCCTGACACTTCTCTCCCAAACTATTTGTCACTTACTGCTTTTCTATTGCAGACCATTCCTCCTTAGGCAGAGTATCAAGTTGCATGTTCTTTCTGAATCGTGTCTCATTTTTTCAGATCCTCTCTCCAGATGGATCTGATCTCCAGATCTCTTGAACTTCACCCCACGCCTTCCATAACACTCCTAGTTTTGTGCCCAGACTTGAAAGCCTACTTCTCTTCCTCTATATAAAGCCCTTCACACAGCACAGTAATCTGAATCAATTGTGGGGTGTCACTGCAGGAGAGGGTTCACCTTGGCTCCAGCAGGACTTGGGCTAAGCCCATGTGTACTCCATGAGTTTCAGAAAGGCCAAGTCAACAAGGTCAGTCTTGCACCTGGGTCAAGGCAACACCCAGTACCAGTACAGGCTGGTGGGTGAAGGGACCAAGAGCAATCCTGCAGAGAAGGACTTGGGGATGTAGGTGAATGAAAAGTTTGGCATGAGCTGGCAGTGTGTGCTTGCAGCCCAGAAAGCCAATCGTGTCCCAAGCTGCATCAAATGCAGCATGGCCAACAGGTTGAGGGAGGTGGTTCTAACCCTCTACTGTTCTCTGGTGAGACCCCACCTGCAGTACTGGATCCACCTCTGGGGTCCCCAGTACAGGGGACCCGTTGGTCCATGACTTGGGTCATGGACCTGTTGGAGCAAGTCCAGAGGAGGCCATGAAGATGATAAGGGAGATGGAGCATGTTTCTTGTGAAGACAGGCTGGGAGAGTTGGGTTTATTCAGCCTGGAGAAGAGTCGAGTCCAGGGAGAGCTTATTGCAGCCTTTCAGTATTTACAGGAAGCTTATAAGAAACATGGGAATGAACTTTTTAGTAGGGTTTTTTTTCAACAGGACAAAGTTTTAAACTAAAAGATGGCAAATTTTAGGTGTAAGGAAGAAGTATTTTATGATGAGAGTGGTAAAACACTGGAGCAGGTTTCCCAGAGAAGTGGTAGATGCCTCATGCCAGACAATATTCAAGGCCAGGCTGGACAGGGCTTTGAGCAATCTGATGTAGTTGAAGATGTCCATGTCTGTGGCAGGGAGGTGGACTAGACCTTGAAGTGTCCCTTCCAAACCATTCTGTAGTTCTGTGATACCAGATTGGTTCATATTCACTACGGGAACTGTGGGGATTTCTGTTAACCAAGTGCTGCAGCTAAGATGGATTTAATTCAGGTTCAGACTTGTCTTTTATTTTTTTTTTTTAATTTTCTTATCTTTTTTCCTTCTCTTTCACATGCTGTCTGTGTTACACCAGGACTTGGCTCCTCTCTGCAAACCCCAGGCACTCCTGGCATGGAACAAGTATGGAGCAATGTTCCTTCTAGAGATGCGAGAGGTTGTTTAGAGAATGATGGTATCGGGTTTTCAAGTGAAATTAACAAGCCCCTGGATATGCCATGGAGTGTGTGGAGTGGTCCCTGGGCATGCTGGGGTGTACCCAGAGCATGTTGTAGCGAGTAGCCAAGAGAGGAGTGGAGGATAAAGAGCAATTCTTGTCTTGTTCATCTCTTTCACTTTCCTTCCAAATTGCTTTAAGAAAGTGAAGTGCTGTTTGTTTACTCATTCATCCTACTCCTCCTCTGGCAGAGATCCCAGCTCACTGAGATGTGAAAGAAGAAATCCTCCTGGAAGCCTTGAAACATCACGTGTGGTCCTTCCCCAGCCCAGGGTTGGGAGGCTTGCATCACCCGCCCCCGGACACTGAAAATCTCCTCCTTCTAATCCTTGAGAAAGCCCAACAAATCAGTCTGTCGCGTTGCATCAGCGTCTGGCAGCCTGCCCCTCTCGGATGCTGCCCTCACTGACAAGAGAAGCGATGGCCCCGCTGTTGCTTGTTGCCCAGCTCGGAGCAGAATGTCTGCTCTGGGCCAAGACACCCAGCTCCAAACCCCTTGGCAGTGCTGGGCTGCCTGTTAGCTCAGAAATGCCGGTTAGCTCGTGTCTGCGTGAGCCTCGCAGGGGCAATGTCCCCGCGAGGGAGGCTGCTCCTGCCGTTACCCCTGCGGCAGAGCCTAGCAGTGGGGTAAAGCTCCCCCTGCCCCGGTCTGTCCCTGCTCCCTGTGGCATTGCTCAAAGGGGCCTGTGCAAGGTGCTTGGGGTTTTTAACTCTCCCCCTCCTGACTTCATTCACATTGCGTCGCCAGGCACTGATTTAATCCCCTCTGTGCATTTGAAGAACCACGACCTTACCAGCAAAGGCAGCGGTGGTTAGGGAATGATGGAGCTGGGGATGTGCATTAGCCTGTCGTGTTCTGCCTTGCACAACCACCTGCCCTTGATCACAAGTGCTTTCCAAGAGGGGATTTCCTCCTCTGGCAGGGCAACCTGCCCTGGCACGCTGCAGGGCACACCGGGCAGGACGCAGCGTGGACTGGCAGTGCTGTGGTTTGGGTACTCAGCTTTGGGGACCTGTTTTTTTGAATCATTGGCCTTTCTGTTTGACCTTGTATAGCAGTGGACAAGCCAAGCTGGGCTCAGAGGCCCATCCAGCGTGGTATCCTGCCTTTCATGTCGGGGCTCTGGTGTATTCTGTTTCTTTGCGTTCAGTAGTTTGTGGGGACTTCCCTTGTCTGAATCTGCTGCTTTCTGACCCTGTCCAACTTTTTAGCTTCCTCTCATGGCAGTGACCTGCACAGGTTACTTAACTATTGCATGAAAGAAATTCTTGTTCTCCACTTAAACTTGCTCCCTGAACACTTAATGAGATGCTCACCTCTACCTGAACTTGATTTTTAAGGACAACGTGTCGGCCCCAGGTCACCCTCCTGTCCCTGCGGGATCCTACAGCTGCAGGGCTCCCTCTGGTCTTCCCAGGCTGGTGCAGCTCAGGGTGTTCCCTTTCTCCTCTGACCAACCGTGATCCCAGGACAGCAGCAGGGATGCGGTGGAGAAAAATCTTCATGGAAAGGAGTAGCCAAACCCCTACGACACTTCTGAGGCTATCCCAGTGCAGGGTGCTTTCTGGAGTTCACAGCATTGTGCCACTCAGAAGAGCAAAAACCTTCTTCTGTGCAGTTTGTGGTGAGCAAGCTGAGTTGTAAATGCCTGCTGCGAGAGCAGCCACGCCGCGCTGCGGCCCACGCATCCGCAAACACCCTCCGAGAGAACCGCCGGCGTGTGCAGGCGTGTGCGAGGCGCCTGTCCCAGGACCTGCCTCTGCTCCCCGGGGTCAGGATGCACACGCGGTGCCTGAGATGCTGTGACGTGACCCTGGCTAGCTCAGACGATGGACAGCTTTGAACCTACTGCGCTGCTAGAAACCCCATGGCCCTGTGTCAAAAGCTTCTCTGCAGGAGCTTCTTTCCCATGTTTACTTAGCAGATGAGTTTCTGATTGTGTCCAGAGGCGAGGGAGCAGGGTGGGAGTGCCATGAAGAAAAGCAGGCTTGGGATCCCCGTTGTGCACCTAAAACTGGCCCTTCTCCTCTCTAGCTGGGCTTGCCAAGAAGCTGGGGGAGTAACAGCCGAACCCAGGGCTCAGCCAGGGGCCAGTTCTGCCGTCCAACACCCCACAGCCTCCCCATCGAGCCAGGTTGCTGCCTGCCACCTCCATTTGTTCCTTCTTTTGCCTTCCCAGAACGGACCTGCTTTTACTGCTGTCTCCAGTGGGATTTAGGAAAATGTGAGTCATCCTCAGCCAGGACCAGAAGTGAAGGAAAAATAAAAAATCCAGCCCTCCAACTGCTTTGTGCATTATCACTACAAAGCTCCCCAAGTTTGTGTTTCCTCATGCAGACTTCCCGACGCCTGGAGGGATGTCCTGGACAGGCCTCAGAGTTGGCTTTAAAAAAAAAAAAACAGTGGCAAGTTCCCTGGAACTGTGTGAATATCTGGTTTATGAATTCACCAAAAGCATGTAAAGATCAAGAGTGGAAAAACACATTCCATTGCTCCTCTTTGCAGACAAAATCATCAGTTCAGTCATCCGCATGTGACATTATGGTTCTTATTTGTTTGGTTTTGAAACCACCGCACTTAGTTTGGAAATGAAGCCTTATTTTGACATGAAACATGGAAATATTCAATCTGTAAAGGCATTAGCAGAAAACTACTGCACATGGGAATGTGCCTGCTCTAATTTGTATCCAAGTTATGTTAAAAGACTCAGCCCAACCCTTCAACTAGTTTTACTGAATCACTCAATTGCATTGGGAGGGAAGAAGTTGGTTTTGTCAGAAGTTAAGGGATTTTCACCCAAATCAAGTATGTTTGCTTGGATCATGAACAATCACAAACCTTCCCCTAAGACCTAACCCCTGAGAAGCTTCAGAGACTGCAAGAGCCTCTGCTTTCTGTACGCTCACACCCCAGCACACCAACACTCTCCCTGCCACGGGTCATCTCCCTCGCCGAGTCCCAGGCGCCTCTCTCCATCACCTCCTCCATTGCCTCTCTTGATCTATCACCGTTTTCACCCTTACTGTCCCACCTGAGCTGTTCCTCATCTCTGCAGCTCAGTTTCTCTGACTAAACCTCTGAATTGCGTGTTGCCACGGTGTGCTGGGAGCTACGATGCAGAGCTGGGACATCTGAAGGCTGGTGTTTTGGCAGCCTTAGCGTTCCTGAGCTCCAGCACAAGTGGGTGGGAAGCAGCAGTAACAGCTTTCTCCTGAAGTTCACCCCCAAGGAAAAGCACAGCGTGCTTTCCCGCAGGCTTTCATCCGATAGGTTTTAGCTTGTCGTGTTTAGTTGGTGGGAGAGAAGGCTACGGAGGTGATATCTTGGGAGTGTCAGATGGCTGATTACTTGACCTTGTAAGTCAATCAGTCACTGTAGCCCGGGCTCAGTTTCTGCATGCCTCTATCATGACACAGGTACAAGTGTGTTCATTTTGGTGGAGAGCTGGGAAAACAAGGCAGTTCCCCCCAGCGCAGCACGCGAGGGAACGCAGCCAGCAGCTGGAGTGCAGCTTACCTGATGCTTCACACCCCACTCGTGTGGGGAGGGTTGAAAGTGAAAGCTGGCTTTCTCTATTTACTTATCTTCTCTATTTATGTTCTGGTTGAGACTCATCCAGAAGAAAAAGTAAGACTTGGGGTCAGCTTTGTAGCCGTAAGTGAGGTTTTCTGCCCGGCCCAGAAACCGATGATCTGGCATTACCAGTAGGCACCTGCTGCGCCCCTGTTTAATTATTATCCTCCTGTTAATCTCCCTTGGCAAAAGGCAGAAGCCTCTTTTCCCATTCCTCTTGGCTAAGGGAGGTGTCATTTATTTGCTCACAGAAGTGGGCAGATGGCTGACAGCTCCCGGCTGCCCACCTGGCAGGATGATCTCATGTGGCACGGTGCTGTTCCGAGGGGAGGGCAAGGGGCAGATGAGTAGGCAGGGAAGGTGCAGCTGGAAAGGGGGTGTATTGTTGTTTGCAAACATTCTGACTTCAGGGCATTCCAGGAGAGCGATGCCAGAAAGGTCTTGTGATGGTGCAGTCTGTGATGTGCCCCCTCGCTCCTGCTGTAATGCAGTCCCTTGTAGCTCCCACCTCTGCATCCATGTAGGGCTTATTTTGCTTGCAAAGATCCAGATGTTTCCCATGCACTTAGGAGCTGCCACTCACTGTGTTTACACCCCTTAGCAGCTTCTCGGGTGGTACCCAGCCCTCATATGGGCAGGGACATGCCATGCATCTTTTTCATAGAGTCATAGAATCACTGAGTGCTTTAGGTTGGAAAGGACCTTTAAAGGCAATCTAGTCCAACCCCTGCAGTGAGCAGGGACATCTTCACTAGATCAGGTTGCTCAGAGACCCATCAAGCTTGACCCCGAGTATCTTCGGGGATGGGGCCTCCACCACCTCTCTGGGCAACCTGTGCCAGGGATCTACCATACTCATACTGAAGAATTTTTTCCTAATATTCAACCTAAATCTCCCCTTTTCTAGTTTAAAACCATCACCCCCTGTCCTATCGCTCCATGCCCTCGGGAACAGTTCTTCCCCAGCTTTCTTACAGGCACCTTTCAGGGACTGGAAGACCAAAACCAGATCCAGGAATAGGGCCAGTGTCTCCAATCCTGACTTCTCCTTAGTCAGAGCTCTTGGCTTAGGGCCCCAGTGACATACTGAGTGTCACAAAGAAAGGCCTCAACATGGCTTTGCCTGAAGTATCCCAGGACCTGCTGGTTGGAGATGACTGGCCTCCAAATGAGTAAGACCTGGACACAGGTCTCCAACAGAACAATGAAGTACATGGGGATCTTAGGAGCTATCTGGGGAGGCAAAGAAGAGATGATGGCTTCTGGCAGGCCGCCTCCAGCCTTCCAGAGGAGAAGGACGTGTGGAAGCAAGGCAGCCTGGATTGCCCTCTGCAGGGCTTCGTAGGCACCTACCTCTATATCACTTGCAGAGGGGAAGCAAGGTTGCCCTCTTGGGGCCAGGGGCTTGGTGTTTGGGGCAGGGTGTGCCCAAGGTGGGCACTGAGAAGAGCCTGGGCTCTCCCTTCAGTGGCTCTGTTGGGAGAGCCCAAATCAGGGAGAAATTCAATGCGTGCTGCCACGGTGGGTGGTTACATTAACAACATATGACTTAGAGGAGGTGCACCCAATTCTGCATACACAGCACAGCCCTGGGTTGCATAGGAAGTAACTTTTCCAGGCAGAATGATGTTCTGTGGGGACATCTGTGCTGTCACAAAGTTCAGCCACATGGGTCTGGCCAGGGGTGGGCTTTGGGAGGAGGAGACAAAAGATGTTCTGAAACACAAGTGTCCCATGGACCACCATGGCTCTCCCACCATACTGCTCATGAGCAGCAGTGCTAATATGGGCTTTTAACACTCCAACTGCCCACCTTGAGCCCTGTTCTACCATTACCAGATGAAGCAGTGCTGGACACATGAGCCCAGCTGTGGGCACAGCTGGAGAGAGTGTGTTTATGAAGCAGCCCTGGTTGTACCAACTGCTGTTTGAGCTGTACAGTTGATGGAGACCTGCTTTATAACTTCCTGCCCAAGGGTGACTTCTGTTTTTTGTGTTACACTCTTCCTGCATTCATCAGTTGGCTGGATGAAACCAGGACAGAAGCAAGTAAAGCTCTCCACCATTTGAATGGTATCAAAGTGTTTCCTATGACCCTCCTGTGTCCAGTCTGGTTTTTCAAGGTATTGAAAACCACAGCAATTTGTGTCCGTTTGAAACAAAAGCAGGAGATTGGGCCTGAGGCTCATTTCTCCACCACATTCCTCAATCCAGCTGGACAGCTGTCAGGTGGAGAAGGACCTGGAGGTGTTGGTAGACTGCAGACTCAAGATGAGTCACTACTGTGTCCAGGTGGCCAAGTAAGCCAACAGCATCCTGGCTTGTATCAGAACCAGCGTGGTCAGCAGGTCTGGGGAGGGGATTGTGCCCCTGTGCTCAGCAAGTTCTGGGCCCCTCACTCCAAGAAGGACATTGAGGTCCTGGAGTGGGTCCAGAAGAAGGAAACTNCCCCTGGGTGTATTTAACAGGTAGATGAGGTGCTCAGGGATATGGTTTAGGAGAGGATGGGTATGGTTGGCCTCAACGATCTTAATGGTCTTATCCAACCTAGTAATTCTGTGATACACACTGCCATTTGCTGAAGTTGGTATTAAAGGAGCTGTGAGGAACAGGCGGTATGCCTGCCATATGTGTGTGTGTGGAACAGGCGGTATGCCTGTCATATCTGTGTATTCTTGAGGATGGAGCAGGGCATGCAAGCATTGCAAAACAGACTTAGAAATAGCTGTGCTGAGATGGACAATCCTAAATACTTGAATATTTAAGACATAGTATCTGTAACTGCAGACCCTGCTTAATCTGTCTTAGCTGTTGCACTTTACCACATTGGGAGAAAATGCAAGTGCAGAACTATTGCAAGAATGATCTGGAATGTACGGGCATTTGAAGTAGTTTGATGTACTCCTCAGCATGAGCTAGGAGCATTTTAGCTCATTCATGCTGTTGATGAACGTGGTTGGGAGGAGGAGAAAAGGGTTTTGGAGCCTGACGCTCAGTCTGGGAGAGGGGGTGTGATATGGGGTGAAGATGAACAACAACACATGGCCCCATGACCAGAGACTCCTGGTCTCTAGGAGAGAGCTGGCATTGGCAAAGCTACTCATTCAGAGTTACAACACAGAACTACGAAGCCAGAAAATGCTTCCCTTGGAGTGGAATTATAGTACAGCCTTGGGTCCAAGGCCAAGGTACACAAGAAGCAGACACTGCTGAGCAAAGCACATCAATCAACATGTTTACACACATGACTGTCGAGATTATTATCTGGGCATCTTTAATTACTCAAGAGAACTGTAGTCTTTCCTTGTGGCTGCTTGATTTATTACTCCATCCTCTGAGTGCTCTGATTTGTTGGGGAGTTATCAAAATAATTCTCATTTAAAACTAAGTGATTTTGTAGCCTGTTGGTATGATGTGTAGTAATTTGTGATACAGCCACACAGGAATTGTGCAGGAATTAGCACTTGGCCTCGATGTGCTGATAATCCCAGACCAGTTTGTGTTGGAAGGGACACCAAAGTCTATTTAGTCCCACCCCCCTGCCATGGGCCAGGACACCCTCCACCAGCCCAGGGTGCTCAAAGCCCCATCCAACCTGGCCTTGAACACTGCCAGGGAGGGGACAAAAGCCAAGATACTGTCCCAGCCTGCAGTACCAATGGACATCCATCCTCAAAGCCTTCCAGGGCAGAGTCCCTGAGATGCCTGTGGCCCAGCACTGCCTGGGTCTTCTCTCCACCCTCCTTCCAGCTTCATGCATAGACCTCACGAGCTGGAGAGCTCATCTTCTGAGCAACTGGTGTCTGTAACGGCATGTGTTTTTTGAGGCTAAGAAGGCATGACCTGCTAATAACAATAGTCACTGTACATACTGGGTAGGGGTTGTTTGTGGCTTTTCTGGGTTCCAAAACATGGTGTCCTTGGGAATTTATGTGCGGGAGCAGGCTGCCCCCAGCCACAGAGGGGTATACTCTTTAGCAGGACACACGTGGAGGAAACGTTTGTCTCTCAGCAAAGCCATCTTCATGACCTCGTTGGAAAGCCCTCAGAGCCTTCCCCATTGTCTGTGGGGTCCTGTCCCTCTCTGGTCTTTTGATCAGCTGTGGTCACAGTGTAAGGCACAGCAGATGTGAATTCTGCAGAGGAGGTTGTTGGCACTAAGCTCAGGTTCTAGCTACTGATTCAGCCTCTTCTCTGGTTCTGTCATGGCTTTCCTTACACACACCAGTGATCCCTGTGGTCAGCTCGGGCTGTCCCCTCCTGCAGCATGGTCCTGGCTGATGGCTACAGCTTGTCCCCTCCAAGCTGCTTGTGGGTACCTGGGAAAGCCCAAAGGGTCAGGGGAGGGTTATCTCTTTGCAGCTGCTATTACTTTTTTTCTGCTCTTACTCTTAAAAATCCAGGCAAGAAGCATGGGAGGGGTGTAGCTGTAGCCACAAGAAGAAGGAAGCAAGCCCCGGCTGCTTTCTGGCTCAGGGCAGCTGAGGTATCTGGACGTATTGGCACAACCTGATGTATCCGTCAGGATTTGGCATGAAGCCCTGGCACAGGAAGGCAGCGCCTGCCCCTGCTTCTACAAAGGGCACGTCTTGTAAAACAAATTGAGCTTAACTCGAGGTGTAGCTGGGGGATGAGTCACATTTATCGCAGCCAACTGGGATGCAGCAATGTTTTTCCCATGCAAGCCAGGGCAAATCTTTTCTTGTAAAGGGTGGATATTACCGAAGACAAAATATAATCTGGTCTGGAGGCTTATTAGAACTGGTGAGCTGCCACCAGAATTAGTCCTTCACATTGATAAGAGTGGAGCATACGAAACATCGAAGAAGTTTCTTGTTGGCAGATGTGTTAATGTGCTCAGGGTCTTATGGGAAGTGATGGAGAAGCACATCAAGTGATTGTTTCAAAACACTGTGCATAACCCCAGAGAGTCTGAAACCAAATCTGTTCTGTTTGTCCCCACTGAATGTATGTGTCTTGCTGACTTTCTGTGCTGGTGACTGTAAGTCCGATGAGCAAATGTTGGCAATTATACAAACTCTAAATTAACAAAACCTGACAGTTGAATTGAGTCCTTTGAAGTCCATAAGCTAACACCAGGGTATCTTGTCACCAAGATCTACTTGGTGATGTGCTTGTAAGGCTGCTGCATGTTTTATGAACTAGGTCCTGTGCTGGGTTAAATGTTTGTTTATACTTAGAGATGCATTCAATACCAATTTTTTATATATAAGTAAACCAAAGAGGTCTCTGGATTGCCAGCACATAGGTGTGAATTTTGCCTTAACACAAGCAAGTAAAGCAATTATTAATAAAGTACATTTGTCCTGAGTGGAGATTTGCCTCACCTCAAACCTTCTAGTTACTCTCTGAGCACTGATGGACCACTCAAGCACTTTGGTCAGAGGTGCAGCTCCATACCCTGGTGCCTTGACTGGCCACCAAAGAGCAGCATGGGCTACTAATGCCAGCAAACCACAAAAGCGGGAGCAAGTGCAAGCCCAGGAACAGGAGCATTTTTGTGCTTGTGAAGAGCTCTACATCATAATTCCTTTGGGACAACCTTGCCTCATTAAATGTTGATCAAGCTGTTATATGATTGGTCAACAGGAAAAAAAAAAAAGCATGTAGAAGTTCCATATAGTTTCCATACCAGTGGAAATGTCTGGTCAAACATTGCACATGTACAGTTCACTAGCTCCCACTCCCCAAGGGACACTGCGAGCCCAAAAGTGACAAAGGAAAGTTTTATTAGCTTTTAAGAAGGGAAACATGTTCTTACTTCAGCCAGCAAGTGTTACAAACCTCAGCCTGGGGGCAGGGTGCAGCTGCCTTTGGTCCCGGTGGTGAGCAGAGCAGCCAGAGGTAAGACCCATAGATGCCCCTTACACTGCGGATGCAATCAGCCCACAGCTTCTCAGTCCTGAGATGAGAAAAAGCTGCTTCCCGGCACTGCATGAATCACTGCCTCAGCCACAGAGGTTTCCCCTGGGGCTGTGGCCTAGCCCCCAATAAGGAAGTTTATAAAACCTGTCAGCAAGAGCATAAAGCATATGGAAAAGCTCATCGAGGCCTGGGAGATTTCCTGAGCTGCCTTTGGCACCTGAGCCCACAGGAACGCTCGGCCAGCAGTGGGTCAGCCGAGGAGCCAAGGCGGGCAGCAGCACGGTGCCCATGTAGCAGAAACGCCCTGAGACATTGGGACCGTTGGCAAAGAGGAGCTTAAGGCTTAGCAGAACCCCTCCCAGTGTTCCTAATAAATCCAAAGTAATATTTTTATGCCTACAGTATAAATAAATACTTTTAACAACAGACTTTGGGGGAGTACAGCCAGCAGTGAGATGCTGAAATGTTGCTGGAGATTCATTGGACACAGGTTGTCAACTTGCCCTTGAGATCTGCCCCGTTTAAACCAAAAATAGAAGAGTCACTGCCTGTGCTCAAGTCACGTGCTGCCTGCAGCACAGGCAGGCCAGGACTTGTCCTCTGCAGCCACAAGCTGTAATGAGAAGAGGGATGTGCAGCCCGGGATCACCGAGAGCAGTCAGAGTTCAGCAGGAGCCAGGCAGGGTGCACGTGGATGCAGAGGTGCCCTGCAGAGGCTGTGCCTGTGAATGATTCCCTGGTACATACCCGTAAGTCAAGGTCTACTGCGAGTTTCACAGGAGCCACCTGGATCCTCCCAGAGGAACAGATCTGCAGACCTGCAGGTTTTACTTGGTCCATTAGATAGAACCTCTAAATCCAGAGCCTTCATGTTTTGCCAAAGTTTTATATGCCTGGATCATTTTTGGATCAAGCCAGTGTGCACACACGCACATGGGCGTACTTGAAGGAGATTGTCCTTCAACTTAACCTCTCCAAGAGCTGGTGTCGTGATGTAAATATCTCACCAGATACTCAGCTCAAGAGTAGTCTGCAGACAGCTGGAAAAAGCCAGTGAGCCTCAGCTCTTAAAAGCTGCTCCTAAAGTCCTCATAGTCACGGCAGAGTCTGGGTTTCTGCTGCCCAGTGCAGTCCTGTTAGCTGATGTCCAAACACCACCACCCTTCCATGGCCTTTACCTGTCAGAGAGCATGTATCTGGGTGACATCCCTGGCCGCCTCCTCCCTGTCTCCTGCCTTGCCAGGCAAAGGGCTCTTGAGCAGATCTGTTCTCCTCCAAATGGCTTCAAGACACTTGAGGTATCTTCCTGATTTACCAGACTTATTGTAGCAAAAATGCAGCACATTTTACTATATACAGATACTGTCAAATAAATAGAGAACCCATTGGTTTCTCTGAGTAGGAGCTAAGCTTGGGTGACTTTCTTTGGCCTTCATTTCAGTTCTCCTCAAGGGCTCCACTCATCCCTTTCTCCAGTATCAGAAAGGTCCATCCCAGGGAACAAAACTGCTGCGCAGAGCTCCAAGAAGGTGAACGTGTACGCACTATATAAAGCCCGTTTGCACTGTGGTTTATCTGCACTCCAGGTGAGGCTTTCCACAGCCCCAAGGAGGGAGGCCAGAGCAGTCTGCCTGTGCAAGTACAACCCATGAGGACAAGCATTCCACAGGCAAACAGATCGGTAGGAAAGGCTGTACTTTACACATGCTTCACCCGTCATCTTCTACAGCACGCAAATGACGGGACTTAGTAACACGAGGCTAAATGACAGATCCTCCACGGTGGCATTGCAGCTGCTCAACAGGGTGACCTTATCTTGAGAGAACAAGTAGACCACTGTGGTTAGATCTACCTTGTCACTGTCCTGGACAGTTTGCTCATAGAGGGCCCTGCTGCTCTTGTTGTTCATCTTCCACAGCGTCAGCTTCAGCAAGCTGTGCTCCTCCTCCTTCAGGTCAGATAAATGGATAGCACCTTTCAAGGACACAAGGTAGAGGCCATCGCAGGCGATCATGATGGAACCATTTCTGATCTGGATAGAGCCTACTTCTGCAGTGAGATTCATGGCAACTCCTTTGATGGCTTTACCTGGAATGGAAGAAAGCAAAGATGATCCCATCTTGGTTGTTTTATACAGACAGACTGCGGAGAAAGTGGAAAAATATAGGAAAGGAAGAGAGTGACCAGGAGAATAGGGTGACCCACAGCTACAGCATCATCTGAGTGTCCAGGTTCCTACTCCCGGGCGAGCTGTGCCTTTTGGACTACAACTCCTGTTTATGAGAACTATTCCCCCAAGTTTCTGTCTGAGCACTATTTATTTACAGTCTGCCTTAAAATATTGGCATGGAAGTATCTCTGTGAGTTTATACAGCATGGGTTCCTACAAAGAACAGAAAATAAAGACAGGAAATAAGAGGAGGAAAGTGTTCGGAGCTGGAAGGGACAGAAAAGGTGGATATGCTGGTAGCAGAAGTCTTTGTCTCTGAGGGTTGGGGTTGGGGATTTTTTTTAACAAATAAAAGAGCAGCATAGAGACAGAAATGGAAGAATCAAATTAATACAGAGCAGACACCAGAGAAATTAAACCCGAGCTTAGCATGAAAGGTTTTCTTGTGTTCTGAGCAGTGAGAACTCCTGATCTGGCGGAGGGGGTTGGACTAGATGATCTATCAAGGTGCCTTCCAACTCCTAACATTCCATGATTTTGTGAGAGTTCCCAGGGCTGTATTGTACATGGTTCCCTGCTGTGTTTCGGGGCTTTGAGCACACCAGCTGAAACCCTTGGGACCAGGGGACCCAGGAGATCTCCTGGCAGGTAGCACCAAGTTCCTCCAGCTTTTCCTGTAAGATTGCGGGTTTCTGTTAGGTCGGACTCATTGCCACCTTACGCTGTCAGCTCAAACTGCCAACCAACAGTATTTTGAGCGTGACTTGAAAATGTTAGCACTTGCTTCTATCGTTGAAGTATGTCATCAGACAAAACATCTGATGCAGTCAGCACGCACAGCACTACTCTCTCGGCTACCCAGTGTAGGCTCGGTCGCTCTTCCCCAGGAAATCTTTTATATTTTTCATAAATCAGGAAATCATCAACTTGTTTCAGAAATACCCCAAGAGCCCACCACCTGTCATCAGTGCCTTCTCAACAATGCTTTTCTCATTCTCATTGCAGACCGAAAGCTGATTTTAGTAGGGAGGTAAGGACTGCAGGAATCCACGCAGATGTTTTAATTATTGTTTTTTTTCCTTCTGCTCTGGGAAAACCCTTTTGTTTGGCTTTGGTACCTTGCAGCACTGGGTCAGCTCTGGCCCCTCTGTCCCTAGACAGCTCTCGGACAGCTTTCTCCAGCAGCAGAAACAGACATCACTGTGACACCAAGAGCTTAAAACCACTTTTGGGGCCACCGGCTGCCGCGGTGGTTCCACCACGGGTGGGTGCGGGGCAGAACGGGGAGCCGGGAGCCCTCTGAGGGCACCGGAGTACTGGGGAAGCACAACCTAGAGCAGCCGGCAGCCGCCAAGGGATACC
>VXBZ01008084.1:1249346-1265126 GCA_013399135.1 Heliornis fulica | reverse complement strand
CACCCACCTGTGTAGCGGATGTGGGTCCAGGGCACTTCGTCGCTGGGAGGCTGAAAAATAAAGAAGAGAAATCCTCGTTAAGGCACCGGGCGGGCCGGTCGCCGCCGCCGCTATCGCTTTCGCTTCCTCCCCGGGACCGCACCCCCGGCAGCCGCCGCCTCCGCGCCACGGAGCCACTGCCGCGCCTCGCCTCGCAGGGCCGCACCCCCCACCCCACACACACACACCCGTGAACGTGTGAGCCGGTCGGGCCACAGGACCTTGGGGTGCCGAGCGTGTGGGCACGACCCCCGCCCACCCTCGAGTCGGGAGTTGGCAGAGCCGGGACCCGGCCGTGCCCCCGCCGTCTCACACTCCCGCCGACGGGTGGGTCTGGCTTCGAGGGTCCCCCGCGCCTCGGGTCGGGCGTACCGGGCGCAGGTCTCCTCGGAGGCTCTCTCAGACCCGTGCTACGTCACCCTTAAAATCGATTTGCGTTTTGCAAGAGCAAAAAGTGAATGCAAATAGGGACGTGTGTATCTTGCTGATCAGATATGCAAAAGACGGATCTTCTGTATTGCATTTTTAAATCTGAACTCTGCATCTCAAACCCATCTCTCATCTTAACCACAGGAGGCCCAAATCTGCAGTCTCTTCACAACCACAAGTCTTCGGCGCCTGATTAAAGAGCGAAAGGTTAGGCTCGCTGCTCCCTGTTCTTTTCACCTGTGCCGTAGCTTTCCAGAGGCAGAAGGGGGGCATGAGATGGCTGCCAGGCTGCCCTTCGTGTCTGCATCCTCACAGGAACAGAGTGGACCCTTCACTGAACACGGGGAAGGCATCCAAGCAGGTGTACAAATCCACAGGTTCAGTGCTGCGCCCTGGTACAGGCGAGCGGTGGGGCAAGAAGGCTGGAGCCTTCTAGGACGAGGTGAGTGCTGGGGAGGATGAGGTGGGTGCTGGGGAGCTCGAGGTGGGTGCTGTTGCTGAGAAGGACCTGCTCTGGCACCCTCTAGTGCTCCCACAGCTGATGCTTTGCCACTTGCTCCGTCGCCAATGCTGGATTTACCCAGTACAGGTTTTTATTGCACACTGGCTCAGGTGGACCTATCACCCCTGGCACTGCTGATCCCATCCATCGCCACAGCAGTCTTATTCTAGGCACCTACACGCAAGAGCGCTTCACTCCTTGGCTCAGGCAGATGGGATTTTGAGGTAGTTTCCCAACAAAATGGTAGCTAAGCACAAGACCCTTGAGCTTCTGAGGTCAGGCAACACCCACTACCATCTGTCTGGTGTGGCCACTGGTGGACAGGGTGTATCGAATGCAGACAGGCTGGGGGACAAACCTGTAGCGACTGTGAGAATATCAGTGCCATTGTCACTAATGCACATTACCTGTCCTACGTATTTCAGTTACTGTGCCATCTCAAAGCACATTGTGATTATCTACTAGTAAATCCTGCTGAGGAGAGAGCATATCTGTAGGACTGGAAGGACAGCTGTGAGCTAGTAACACAGTTGGTCACCCCTCTTTCTCTGTTCTGTCTTACAGAGTGCAGAAGATGCTAGGAGGGCTGAGGGCACAGAAGTGTTCCTTACCAACTGCTTCAGGTTTCCCTGTATCGTTTACACACAGTTTCCATGCTGTTTTTGCCTGTTCTGGATCACCAAACATGAAGCAGCCTGCTGTTGCTGTGTCTAGATCCATGCCATGTGGCAGAGGTTTCAGGAATAGGTTTGTACTGTGCAAAGTGCAGATCTCAGGGGACTGTAGTGTGACTCCCTGACTCCCTGTGTCATACAGATCGCAGACAACTGTGCACTGGAAGGTTGTACCTTGGTTTCTTCAGCCTGGAGAAGAGGAGGCTGAGGGGATACCTCATGGTGGTCTTTGGCTTCCTGACGAGAGGGAGCACAGGGGCAGATGCTGATCTCCTCTCTGGTGACCAGGGACAGAACTTGAGGGAAGGGTGTGAAGCTGTGACAGGGGAGGTTTAGGATGGATGTCAGGAAGAGGTTCTGTACTGAGAGGGGGGTTGGGCACTGGAACAGGCTCCCCAGGGAAGTGGTNCTCCTCCTGCACATTTTCCTGCCCTGTTCAGGCAGAACCATTCTGTGACAGATGATCAGAAGCCTTTGAATGTGCAACAGCCACTCAGGGCTTTTATTGCCCATGCATTTGCCATCGGGGGTGGGGTGGGGGGGTGGTTGGGGGCTGTCCCTCCCCGGTCAGACCTGCAAACAGCCTGCTCATGGCCTGATCCCTGCTGGTCTGGCAAGAGGAGGTAATTCCAGCAGATCTGGGAACACACAAGCCCTGCAGATGCGAAAGCCGACTGTCTCTGCATTATTTTTCTTTTATTTTTCTTTTTTTTTTTTTTTAACTTGCTCATTTGGAAATCACAGCTCAGGCTTGCTCTCCAGGCAGCATCCTGACAGAAACCAGATCGCTTTCCCTTTTTGTTGAGCACACTCTGGGCTGTGGATGCTGAATTTGTGCCATGGCATCATTTGTGTTGTGCATGGTACTTTCCAGCCCTGGAGAGCAGAAGGAGATTCTTCCCAAGAAGAGGGATGGCCTTTTGTTTGCTCCCACAGACTGGTACTTCCAGCCTGCTGTTGTACCCCTACTTTTATAAAGTCCAGCTCATGTTCGTGGTTGTCCTACCGAGCCCTGTAATTCCAGCATGATGAAATGCCCCTGTGTACAGCCCACAAGACTGCTCCTGCGCAGCGTGGTGCAGTGAAAATGGGACACCGTGGTTATATGATTCTGACAACAGAAACCATCTCTGAGCCTGCAGTTAGCAAAGGTTTAAAACTGGGAGGTTCTCTGGTGACTCCCAGGGCCTGGACTTCTCATCTGCTGCAGTGGCTGCCCTGCGAGTGCCCCGTTTCTGGTGTTTCTATTGAGGAAGGGAAAGTCCAGGCATGTCCCCTCCTCAGCTGCTGCTCTCTCTGGTTTGTGAGGCTCACAGATAGCAGTGTCTTGATTTCTCGGCTCTATCTACCTCTGGCTGTCCCGCCATTTTCCTCTAGGGGAGGAAGATTTCGTCAAGATTTTTACAGAAGAGAGAGATATTTGGAGATGAGGAGTCACAACCAGAGTGTTACCCAGGAGGGGTTTCTGCATCTCTAGCAGGGTGATACCTTGCCCTTCTCCATTGGCTTCCAGTGGGACTTCTCTCTCCCAAAGTAGTGGAAGGAGAAGAGGACTGAACTGAATGAAGATAGTCATCTTTCAGAGTTATCAGGGTCATCATTCTGTACTACTGTGAGACTCAGGTCAGTGAAACTCAGACCCAGAGCACGAGGCCATCTCTCGCTTACATGGGTATGTGCCTGGCTTGCTTCTCTGTCAAGTCTAAGTGGGAGGAAAGAATGAACTCTGGTATAACAAAGCACAACAAGCTTTAAAGTGGTATGTAGCTCCTGGAGAAGATGTGGGAGGAGAAGTAGCTAGTGCATAAGCAGCATTGAAATAGCAGTGAAAGCTTGTTGACAACTCACCAGCCTGCTGCAAATAGGGTGAGAGAGGCAAAGGTATTTGGTGAAATTTTTGGTATTCTGAGTTGCAGGCATCTCATTTCTGTTCCTTGCAGTGCCACTGCACGTACACAGAGCGCTCTCTGGCCACATCACTCCTTCTGCCCCCCGTGCACACACCCACAGAGGTTGTCCTCTGCAGATATAGGTGACCGCTCCTAAGTCCCAGTACACAAACTGGCTGCAAGTGCCAAAACGGCTCAGGGGTCTTGCTAGAGCTGTCACAAGCTCCCTTGTTTTCCCACACATAGCTGCCTGCAAATATGGTACGTATTAAAAGTTCAGGAGATGCTTATGAGCACCTTGGGATCTGGTTCTTCCCCATGCACTTGTTGAAAGCAAAAGGCCACCCAGATGATCCCAGTTAATTAAATGGAAAAACACATGAGTCATTGGAAGAAGGGGAGTGAGCAAGAGAGAGGCAGACCTCTCTCCCCCCAGGGCCAGTGCAAAGAGTACTCTTGCAACGATTCCCCTTCCAAACCCCTGCACTAGGAAATACTGGATTTTTTTTGAGGACAGACAATGTAAAAAAAACAAACCAAAACAAATATCCTAACAACAATAATAATAATAACAACAGTAATAATAATCAACAATAACAATAATAATAAAAAATTGTTAAGGATTAAAAACTTGCAGTTTGAATAGGGATAAACCTAAATTGCCTTTTTTCTTTTCTATAAAAAATAAAAATAGAGCCCACACAGAACTTTATAGGCCAGCAGACAATGAGTTGAACGTGAGCTCTTACCGTTGAGGATTGCAGAGCATCTATGGCAAGGTAAATCAAGCAGGCAAGCAGTAATATCCACTGAGCGGCCGCAGACACGAGGTGCAGCGTGTTCCTAACCTGTCCCCTTTGCCAGCTCTTCCATTCATCCTCTGCACATTCCTTTTCACAATCCACCTGGTCCTGATTTTTCGGCTCTACATCCACCTGTCCTTCCATCTCAGTTGTGAGCAGCTGCTGGGACCGTGGCCAGGAGCCTGGAGGGGCAGGTGGCAGATGAGCTAGGTGCTCCTGTCCCAGGAGCAGAGATGAAGTGAAGGCAGTGCCTTCAGGAGACTGCTTTATGCACACAGAGAAGCAGGCGGGGGAACTTCTTTGTGACTAATCTGAATTTCCCCTTCCTTCCTTCCTTTCTTTCTCTCTCTCTTTCTTTCTTTCTTTCTTTTCTTTTTTTTTTTTTTTTTTTGTGTGTGTGTGTGAATGTGGGGGCTGATTTATTGCATCCCAGTTCAGTTTTGAGTAAGGGCCTCTGAAAGAAGATATGTTTATGTCTTTCATAGCTTCAGCTGTGGATGTATTGATACGTGATGTTTCCAACAATAGCTAAGAGTTGGGTGGACAGTCCTTGTTGTCACTTAGCCTTTTGTCAGTAAAAGCACTTCTCTTTCTGTGCAGCCTCAGGTGGGGGGTTTACAGGGCTCACTCCCTCCCTTGTTCACAATGAGCTGCTGAAGTCTCATTTCTGTAAAGAAGCAATGAATAGGAAGGGATGTGGGACAGGTGGCCAGCAGAAAGGATTGGAGGGAAAATAACTCGCTTTCCATTTCTTTCTATTTTTGTCTTCTGGCTTTAAAGCCATGGGATGCCATGTGAAGCCTAAAGAGGGAGAAAATGGAGAACTGCTCTGGGAATATCCCTTGTTGAAGCCCGCAGTCCCCCAAGCCATCCAGGCTTCCCTCTGGAAGAGGATTGCCTGTCTCTTGGGCCACCAGCACCTCCCCTTCACTTGGTCTCCATGCGACGTTTGCTTGTGATGTACAGGGCTGCTAAATGTCAGTCACCTGCGGCAGGGACCATCTCCCATGCTTATTTTGGGTGTCAGGCTTTGAACCTCTTTAGGGGGCAGTCCAGAACTGCTCTTTTAGCCAGAATTTGGTGTTGTACATTAGCATATCATGACTGAAGTCAGGCGCTGCCTCCTCCCGGTGAGGATTGTGCCTGCTGGGAGTGTTATTGTCTGTCTGTCTGTCAGGGATGAGGTGTCAGAAACTTTCCCTTCCCCAAAATGTGCTCTCTCAACCTGTCACAAGGCACATGTCCTGACAAACATATATTCTGCATGCAGAGGAAGCAAGAGTAATGTTCTTTCATGTCTTTTTCCACCTAGGCAAGGATATTTCCTATAAACATAAAACAAATCGTCAGGGCGGGGAGGGGAGGGGGGAGTACAGCAGCTGGGTAAGCAGGCTGCTGTGTAGGACACCCCATGCTCGCTGCTCTTGTTCTTGAAAAATAACCTTGAGTTGCTGGTAGCTGGTGGATTGAGTCAGGAATACACTCTGCTGTTTGTCTCGAGAGCAAACTCGGTAAGAGAAACTTAATGAGGAGGGTTCAGCTTTCACGTTTGCCATTGGCTCTAGAGTGCATGGAAATTCTCACCTCGCTTTCACCGGGGGCCACTCGCTGAGTCGTGCTGGAGCCCCTAGCTGAGCCCCAACCCTTTGAGAGGCCCCGGAACAACCCCAACCATCCTCCTCATTCAGAACTGGGGCTGGAGGGTTTGAGTATTTCCCCCATGTCCAGCACCAGAGTTCGGAAGCAGGACCTTGACATCTAGTGGTTAGACAGTGCCTGGAGCCTGGGCAGCCCCGCACCCAGCCCAGCATCACCCCTAACACCAGGCTCAGGCTTGGCCAAACCATGCAGAGGGGTGAAGAGATACTTTGGGGCGCTGCAGAAGCCTGTTGAGGCTTGGGGGATGTGGAGAAGGAGATTGATTGCTCCTCTGGAGCTGTGTCCTGCCATGTCTAGGGGCTCACTTAAGAGGACCCAGTAAAACATTCACCCTGCTTGTAGCCCTGGTGTCCACCTGGCTGGGTGGGGTGGGCGAGCCCACCCAGACTCTGGAGATGAGGACATCTCCAGAGCTGCTCCCTGGTGTGGACAAATCCAGCTCTGGGTCCTTTCCTTGTGGGCAGGGCTCTCCACCCCCTGCAATGCATTGGATGGCAGTGGTGGCTGGGAAGCTGGCACCCAGCTGTCATGTTCCCACAGGAAAGGCAAAGCATTTCTGCAGGGTGGCTAGACAGCCTGTGCAACACCTGAGCAAGTACCTCCTTGTTCCCAGGTGTCCCTGCCGAGGGGATGTCTCAAGGGACAGCAGCCCCAAACCCCGCAGTTTGCAGTCCCCGTGGCTGAAGCCGCAGCTGAAGCTGGCAGGCGCGTGGTCGGGCTGGGGGGGGGCTATGGCTGCTCCCTACCTGCGTTCCCACCTGTAGCGAGAGCTGTCAGCAAGTGACTGCAGAGGCAACCAGCCGCGAGTCTTGCACAGCCTAACAACAACCCTGTCGGTGTTTTGGTGGGGAATCACAGACCAAGCACTCAAGATCATCTTCCTGGAAGAGCAGGCACTGCTGCATATCAGCAGCTCTGCCGCATCCAGGCAGCCGAGGCTGTTGACGCCCTGCCCGCTCCCTCTCTGCTCCCTCTAGGAAAGGAAACTTGGTTTTGCTGTTGACTGCTTAGTTTCTGGAAGAAAAAAAAAAAAAATAAAAAATAGAAAACCAGGTTGCTGAACTAAGATGTTCCAAACTCACGTGATGCCATAATTCTCACATTTTTCAGTATATGCCTTTGAACCAGACACAGGCTCTCACCCATCTCTGCCTCCTCCTTCCCCGACTCTGGATCTTGCACTGGTTTTGTTTCTAAAAACCTTAAAAAAAGAAAAAAAAAAGTGGGTGGAGGTTGTGCATATGTAGTTCTGAAATTGCCTCGTCATTTCTGTACTCCCCCAGTGCAAGTGTTGCTCAGCCTGGGTTAACAACACTGGTAGCACTAAGGATCGAAAGCTACATTTCAAGTAATGTCTCTGGCATTGGGTCCGAAACAGGAAAGAGGACAGCTCATTCAGATGCATTATAAACACCTATACATAGTCTATCTTTCGCGGTTTTAATCGCCTTCAGCTTGTCCTCCTGCCTTGCCTATGAAAACCTAAGTGCATGCAAATTCAGTGGCTTCAGACATGTGCTGTCAGATTCCCCTGCTCTCCCTCCCAGAGGAAACCTTCCTGGCCTTGAGCAGCCCGATGCACCGCAGGCTCCCTGCACACCCCCAGCAGCTGCGTTGACTGGAATTATTTCAGTCTTTCTTCCATGGGGACTCTAAAGTTGGAGCCTCTTGGGGTTTTTTCTCACGCCCCTCTCCCAGTAATTGTGCTGTTCAAGTGACAGGGCAAGCAACACGCAGACCTGGCTCTGGGGCTCCGTCAGCCTGTCGGCACTCTGAAGGGGGTGCTGGTTACTCGGTCAGCCCCACAGTTTTCCAAAGAAATGCCTTTCCATGGCACATGCAGCAATGTTATTCCAGCATGAGCTGTGGAATCTTGGGTTAATTGGCAGAATGGCTTGCTGAGGGTTTTCTTTTGACAAAATCCAGTTCCTCTTAATACTAAGCTGTCATTTCTAGGCATTCCCAGGCTGGAATGCCTAGAGCTAACCGTTTTAAAACCCTGGCTAGAGCACTTCCGACACAGTTATGGCTAAATCCTTCACTGTCATCACCATACCGGGTCAGATGCAGGTCAGCGCCCCAGCCTGCCAGCACTCCCATGCCATGAGGCTGCTGTGCTCTCACCATCCAGACAGGGTGAGAGCATCCTCACCACAGACCACAGCCCCTGGCCTGCGCAGAGCACCCCCTGTGCAGGAGTTGCTGGGCAGAGCCCTTGCCCAAGGCCTGGCAGCTCTTGTCGGCATCCAATTTAGTTCCCATTTCCTGAGAAAGTGCCTCTCACCACCCCAAAAGGAAGAATTGGAAAATTATATAGGAGAATTTCACTTTACTTCTCAGAAAAAGTGGAACAGATGATTGAACTGTTTATAAACATCTAGAAGGAAAAAAGAAATGAGTAGTGGCCATATTTACAAGAATAGAGAGAGCGTAACGGCCTGCGAGGCAAGGGAGCGGCCGTCGGTAGTGTGCCTTCAGGAATAGTTTTTGACTCTCTTTTTTTCATAATATTAATGAGGCACGGTCCATGCAAACCTCACACTCAGCAGAAGTGAAGTGGAGTGATTATTGGTGGTTTGTGGTCAAAATGGAAGGACATACCTTGTCCTCCTAGGATCTGCCCCTCTGCAACATGGCCTTCACCTTGGGGATCCTCTTGGTCCAGGCAGGAAGAGGGTGACATGCTGATGGGTGAGACCTGGCCTCTCAGCTCTTGCTGGTAGCCTTTGCCAAGAATAGAAGGGTTTGGCTTCCTCTGAAATAAATGACTAGAGGTGCAGTGCTGTTGCTCTCACTGCTGTGGCCAACCGATACAACTCACACGCAGTGTTGGGCTGTCCCCTTGTATGTGGCTGCTTGTTTACCACCAAGGCCGTCTTTGCCTCAGGAATAACAGGGTGCGTGGTTTGATTTCATAAACCAGTGGGAAGTAGCAAAGGAATCCTTGCAGTTGTGTGGGGGAGGGTGGGAAGAAAAGTGTTACAGAGGCAAGATTTTTTCACCCAGGTCCTGCTGCTCATTGTGTGTCCCAGGTTTTGCCATTCAGTGTTTCTGTCCAGTCCAGAAACAAAGTGTTTTGGAACTAAGCCAGTTTTTCTTCTCAAAAGTCAAAGAATTTTGCTTAAAAAGTTTTGGATTCCTGCTCCAGTGGCTCTGAACCACTTGGACTACCTCTCAGCCTTCATTTCACTTCCATATGGCTTTTTCTTGCTCCTTCCTTGCACCCACTCTTGCTGACGTGTTTTCATGTCATGGTTTAACCCGGCAAGCAGCTAAAACAACCACGCAGCCGGTTGCTCACTTCTCCCCTGCAGTGGGATGGGGAAGAGAACCAGAAAGGAAGAGATAAAACTCGTGGCTTGAGATAAAGACACTTTAATAGGACAGAAAAGGAAGATTATTATTGATTATAATAATAGAACATAAGTAACAAACAGCACAAATTCTTACAACCCAAAGCTGATACTCAGATAATGAGCTGTCCCAATTCCCAGCCCACCCTTCAAGTATATAGACTATGACACCCTATGGTATGGAACATCCCTTTGGGCCCTGAGATCAGCTGACCTGGCTGTGTCCCCTCCCAGCTTCTTGGGTGCCCCCTTCTCCCCTGACATCTCATTGGCTGAAAGATCCTTGACTGATTTGCAACAGCTACAAACATCAGTGTTATTGATGTGATTCTCATCCTAAATCCAAAGCACGGCACTGTAACAACTGCTAGGAAGAAAATTAACTATTCCAGACAAAACCAGGACCATGTGGTGAGGATTTCTGCCAGCAGAGGTAGTGAACCAGTAGGAAGGAGTTTATGGTAGGCTACTTTTGGCAGTGTAAATAGAGAAGGATATAGTGAAAATATGATGAAATCACAGAAATATTGACATTTACAGGGAGCCAGGATTTTGTGGGAAGATCCCAAGAAAGAGGAGCACCTCCACCAAGGTAAATACCTCACCCCAGAGTGCTGTGCAGGAATTTTTCCAAGCAAGCAGCTGTATGTGAACATCTGGGGTGAGTGGTGGATGGATTCCCTGGGGTACACCCCCAGTAGCTGCTTCCTTGCTGCTGCACACAAATCATTTTCCCTGGCGGACTGTCACAGCTCTCAGGCCAGCGAGGACCTGATGCTGAGCTCCATCTGTGCTGGCACCAGCAAAGCCAGGCAGGATTAGGACCTGACAGCGCCCTGGGACAGAGGTGGCATCCATAAGCAGATACGGTGAGCAGGGAAGAGCTGGGTGTTTAATGGCAGCGGGGTGTTTCACATCAGCAGGGCTCAGCGCAGCCCCAGCAAGCAGCAGCGCAGGCCGCTGAGCAAGCCAAGGTTGGCCTTCCCTCGGCTGGCAACCATCGCACTTCACACCAGAGCTGTGAGGTTTCCAAAGGTCAGCTGCTGTGCCTCTCTTTGATGTGAGGTTTTTCCACTGCTGGCGGTGATCTTTGCCCTGACCATTATCTCTTTTCAGTGTGCCCCTGGGGACTGTGCTCTTCTGTTCCTCAGAGTGGACTTCATTTACCGCAGTATCAGATGAGTGGGTAGAGGCCAAGTGTTCATTATGGCACATTTAAAAGGTCAAGGTGAACTTAGTCATACTAATCTCCCTTCCTTTTCCTCAGTAGCTGCTTCGGTCAGAAATCCCACCTTATCATTGTCTCATATCAGGAGAGAAAATCAAACATGTCTTTTTTTTGGGGGAGGGCTGGGGAATGGGATTTGCAGGTTACTAGCTCATTTTTTGCAGTACTACCCTCATTTCCTCCCTTAAGGAGCCTCTTGGGGCTCATGAGGCATGAGCAGATGGGCAGTGGGCAGGCAGAGACTGCAGTAAGGAGGGGAGGGGGCTTAGAGGCTCCTCTACTTTGGGGTGACCCATGCCTTTAAATCAGTGGTGTTGATCTTACATTTACTGTGATCTGTTGCTTTAGAGAGGCAGGGAAGAGCTAGACATCATTGCTGCCCCAACCAAGGCCAGCGAGAAGACCCACATGCAGCACTATCTCCTACTTGATGAGTCACTTCAGCCCTTTTTGGGTGTTTTACTGGGATGAGCATCTTTTTCCAATCAGTGTCACTTCACCTGCCTCTTACCATCACCTTTGTCAGCAAATATTTAACGCCAGAGGCTGAATCAAGCTCTGGCATCAACAAAAGCACATTGGCGAGCACAGTGATTCACAGCATCATGAGCAGTAGGAACCCTTTCATTTTCTTGTCTTCTGAATATTGTTTTCTTATTTTTATCAGCTGTCAGGTTAAACTTTTGGCAAAATTCCTTCCTTCACTGATTCTTAAACACTTCAAGTGCCCTTTAACTTGCCATTCACAATCATTTGGTTATAGTTTTTTCCACCTGGCCAGTTTTGCTCATAATTTCCCCTAATTTCTGTTAGCCCTTTTGAAATGTCTAGTGGCTGTATTACTGGCTGGGGCTGCCCTCCATTTGCTCACACTGATTATGATAAAATCGTGGTCACTCGTCCTTAAGCCCTGACCACTGCTTTAACAACCAACTTATCTTTACTCATTGTAAAAAAGCACCAAAGATAGCACCTGCATCCAGCTTAACAGTTTCTATATTAGCAATTTCCATCTGAAACCTTTGGGAACTCTTTTGACACCTACCCTTGGTCACACATGAATCCCAAAAGAGATTTTCCCCACAGCATCACCGATCACTTCTCCAGACCCTGTGGGAGGGAGGTTGCTGGGATGTGATGCTTTAATGCATCCGACACAAACACCCAGCTCTCAGATTTCTCTTTTTATTCTTTACTCCTTTTATTTGCAAACTACTGGATTGTCTAGCGCAGCTTAAACGAACTATGTTCCCTTTGCAAGAGGGTTTCCATAGGTTTAAACTTTTGGCTGAGATGAGGAACCCCATCTCCAAAAAACAAGTCCTGGAGGCTCGAAGGCACACGGGTTGCACCACCCTCATGACACGAGCCTGTAACACAGCAGGGGCAGGAAATACTTCCCAGCTGCCGGATAATTCTCCTACCACAGCAAACATTCAGCTGAGCCCCGTTTGCCAGGGGAGGCCCTGTGTCATACCGGGCAGGAGGCCACATGCGCTGGCAGGAGCACCCATGGGTGCTGTGGACGGGGGTGCCCACGGCCTTGTATTTCGGTATGCGCAGGGGCTCCACAGATGAGTGTGTCCAGCCCCTCCGCAGCGGCAGTTCAGAGGGCCGCGAGGCAGTATCGAGAGCCTCGAATGACTAACCCTGGCCAGAGGCTTTCTCCGTATTACACACCGCAGCACTCGTGCTCCGGCGGGCTTTAAAGCAGGGGATAGCACGGAGGATGCGGTCGGAGCCAGAGCCCCTAGAGACTCGCTCCCTGCCCATCCCACGCAGCCATCGCGCTGCCAGCCCTGAGCAGCACAGGCGGAAGTACAAGGGGTGCAGTCATATGAAACTGGGGTGTTGGGGGGTGTCAGGAAGAGGTTCTGTACTGAGAGGGGGGTTGGGCACTGGAACAGGCTCCCCAGGGAAGTGGTCACAGCACCCAGCTGGACTGAGGTCAAGAAGCGTCTGGGCAACATGCTCAGTCCCCTGCTCTGACTTGGCTGGTCCTGTATGGAGCCAGGAGCTGGACTCGATGGTCCTGATGGGTCCTTCCAGCTCAGGAGACCTGGGGTTCTGTGATTTCTCTGCAGGCAGACACAGGTTCATACCAGCATCCCGACGGGGGAGCCTGCGCTGGGGTTGTTCTGTGTTAGGATGTGCTGGGTCCGGCAGCCTGGGAGAGCGGAGATGTGCAGCCGCTCTGACTCTCCGGGCCGGCCAGCAGCGAGGCAGAGCATGTATGCACACAGCACGTAATGACAGACACCCACAGCACGTATGGATATATGTATAGACTTATACACACAGGCATGCAGGGTCAGCCATGTAGAGCAGCATGGGCAGAAGGTGTAACATCCTCACACAGACTACGCCAGTGGCCTCATCCTGTAACCACTCTCTGGCTAATTAAGAGGAAAGCCCGTTAGCAGGAAAACACACCCATATATGCACACAACATCAATCCCCTCAGCCACTGGCCTCACATGTACCCTGTCCCAGTTTCCAGCTGTCCCACCTCGCTGTTCGCTAGCGATCGCACACACTGACATATCCGCCTGCACCCCAGCACCTCCGTCCGCTGCTGTCCTGGCACACGGCACACCCCCCCCGGCACTCAGACACCCTCTGCACCCTGAGCAGAGACCCTTGCCAGGAAAAGAGCTACAAAGAGTTGAGTAAGCAGATGGGATGTGCAGCAGTGATCAGGCAAGACAGACATCCGAGTAGTCCCTTTAGTCCCCTTTTCCACCACCCCACCCCACCCCTGTTTTCCCACACTGGTTCCTCCCCAAACCTCCTGGATCCCTCCCTTTCCCTCGCTTGCTCCTTCCCCCAGACATCCCAAGGAATGAAGAACATCTGGCACAGTCTCAGGAGGTTCTTCCCAGCATGGGCGGCCACCCTCCTTGCTGGGTGGACAGGGAGAGCTTCCCGGTTCCTCACCAGGGCAGATGCAGTAACCCAGGGGTGGCTGCCTGACCGCCTGCTCCCTCCTCCCCCAGTAGCATCCTCTCCCCAGTGCTACCCAAGCTCACATGTTAAACAGATGCTTGAAGCATTTGTTGCTTTTAATTTTCTTTTGGAAAGCCACAGCCCTCCAGGAATGCTCCCACACTGACATCAACAGCTATTAAATGCTCTCACTGCAAAACCAATGTTAGGGCCTGGGGATTCAGTCACATCTTTTTCTCATTAAAGCATCTCTTCCCCAAAAGGGAATATTTGCTTTTTTTAATGTTTATTTAAAACCTTAAAAGGCTGGGCTTTTTCAGTTGCACCTTCAGTAAAGATAGGTCAGCTAACTCAGAGATGCATGGAGAAGAAAGTTCATTCCCCTAAGTCTGGATTTTCCTGCCCACATGCTGAGCTCCCTCTAAGGCTGGGGATGGAGGAGACAGCCCAGCTTACCTTGGTTTCTTTACAGCATTTCTGCTCCTTTCATGGTGCCTGTCCCAGGCAGGGAGAAAGCTGCAGTGGCAAGATCCTCCAGCTCAGGTGGAAACCCAGGGCAGCATCGGGGCACGGCTCCTGGGCTTCACCTGCACCCTTGTCTGCAGCACCTCGACAGGTGACATAAAGCCACCTCACTGTCCCAGCTCTGCTCTGGGCAAACCCTGGGGCAGAGGGTGCCCCAGCCCCAGCCCCACCCCCTTTATAGCTGGAGAGGGCTCAGCTGGCCCCTGATGTGATGAGCTGAGCCTGGGCTGGGGGTGCTCCTCTGACCCGTGAGGAGATGATGCTTTGATGTCCTTCCCTGAAAAGAAAAAATAAATTAAAAATGTTTGTACACACAAAACCAAGGCTTTTCGAGGAGGGGGATGGGGGGAAAATAAAATTTAAAATAAAGTGCCCACTCTGATTTTCTGTCCCAATTCTGAGANCAGCCCACCTGGGATGCAGAGAGGGCCACAGATAGTGACAGCACTGCCAACCTCCCGCTGCCCCAGGGTCAGCAGCCCCAGGAGGGCTGGCAACTGTCCTGCCCCATGGAGCTGCCTGGGCTGCCTGGGATGGACGGGCAACGATCAGACGAGACGCACCAAGCGTCATATATATCACCAAGTGGATGTATTTCCTTTGAAACTCAGAGAAGAAAAGCACTTGCAAGCAGTGAGCACGTGTCTGAACATGTTTAATATGTCTGAATGTGGGTTTAGCATCCAGCCAGGTCCCCAGACCCAGAACCCAGCTGCTTCACCACCTCCCCACGGGTGCCTACAGCGTGTGCCATCTCACACACATCAGCCAGGAGAGCCACCAGCGACATCCTTTGCTGCAGGCTGGGGGAAGAGAAGTTAGCTTTTCCCTCTGGACTGCAGTGGGGGGAACGGGAGCAGACTGGCAGGACATGGGTGTGAGAGCCAGCCTGTCCCACTGGCCCTGTCCCAGGGTGCTCAACCTCCCACACCTGCCCTCCACCCCCTCCCTACCATGAGAGGCAGGGAATGTCCCTCAGGAGAAGAACCTTTTTCTCCCCGGGCAGCGTCAGTGCCAACCACAGCGCAGGATGTCTCTCGCTCGCTGTCTTCCCCGTGACTCAACTAGGTCAACTGAAGGCAGGGAGCAGCGAGCAAGGAGGCAGCCGTGGTGCAAGCGGGGGTTTCTCTTCTCTTAATGCCACAGGCTCTCATCAGTTTGGGACGTTTTCCAGCCCTGATTTGAAGATGGGAGTGCTGTGACATCTGGCCACACTTCGTGTTGCTCTTGCACATGCCCTTGGCAACTCTCCATGGGTACCAAAGCCTTCGTGAGCCATGGCAGGATGGAGCCCGCTGGCTTGTCAGGACGGGCTGGGGCAGAGGGGACAGCAGGCACTACCTGCAAGCTGGTGCTCCATCCTGCTTTGAAAGTGAGTGTGGAGGTACCCGTAAGAGAAGTGCTGTCAAATCTCACACAGCTCTGCTGTGCTTTGCCAGGTTTCATGCCCACTTTCCCATCTTTTGGGCAAAGTTCCTCCCACTCTTTTTTTTTAATTTTTTTTCTACTTCCTCTGCTAATTCTCTGTGGTTATGTTACTCCTGGCAGGCTTAGCACCATAATTGTCTAATGGATAAATAATATTTGTGGTTATGACTCATCAGTTTCACCATTACCATCTACAAAATCAGTGTAGATCTGGGTAGAGATGCAGGGTAGTGCTGGAAAATAAAGCCCCCGTGGCTCTATGTGGCACCCACACTTGTCTCAAGGTTGTGACGCATTAACCCTGC
>VXBZ01008084.1:1222626-1249284 GCA_013399135.1 Heliornis fulica | reverse complement strand
GGGGGGGGGACTTTCTGAAGCCACTGTCCCCACAGCATTTCATCGGGCAGTGGTTGAATCCGCTTTGATATGCTTTGCTTTCCAGAATTTGCTTGATATGGGTTTGTGGAAGGTTAACTGCAAAGAAATCAGCATTTTTGCTGGAAAAAAAAGATTTCTGGTATTTGGTGACTGAAGAAAAAGAAAAAAAAAAAGAAGAAAAAGAAAAAATTTTAAAAAATCCCAGAGAAGTTCAGCTGATAAGGCAGCGGAGTCATCTGCGTAGTGCTGGGAGCGGGCGCAGTCATGTCTCTCCCCCAGCGATATCATCAATACCGCTATGACTTGTGCAGAATATAGGATGGAAAAAACGAAAGTGCTCAAGTCAGCTGGAAATTTTCAGGTGGAGCTTGTGTCTGCACCACTGCCCCCCAGGAGCCCACCGCGACCGGCAGCCCCAGCCGTGCAACAGCCCCCGGCTGAGGACAGCACTTGCCCTGGCAGCCAGAGACATCCCAGCGCTGGCACGGAGACAGTGGAGCTGGAGGGGCTGCTCTGGCTCTGAGAGGGGGACGGCTGGTTCTCCTTCAGCAACTGAAGTCAGTGTTCTGCTGAAATGGGAGCCAGGGGTGTGTGGGGCTGCCCTAGAGGCGGATGCAGGGCGGGAGCTCCATCAAGCTCTGGCTGACTCCAGTTGTAGGTAGCAGGATGAACACTCCTGTGCAGACCTCCCTGCATCTTCTTGCTGAGATTACTGACCTGGGTTGACTTAGACACACAGTGGGCGGCTGGGAGCCTCTACACCTCACATCCCAAACCTGGGCAGAGTTGTTCCCCTAAGGCAAACACTCCAGAGCAGGTGGGTGCTGACTGGTTCTTGCACAGGGTCCCTCAAGCTGAGCAGAGGTGTTTGATGCTGGGTGATGTGAAGTTGTCCACCCCATGCAGAGCCCTGTGAAGGCTGCTCATATTGTCAAGTCAAACACACGGTGAAGATGTGCTGCTGAAGGGTGGGAGTGTCCTGGGATCAAAGCAATCCGATGCTTGCTCCCCTAGAAACCTTTAGAGATGAAAACCCCAAAGCCCAGCTGTTCAAGGCTGACAGGCTCCTGGGGCAGAGGGTTTCTCAGTGCTGGACCCCAGATCTTTGAGAGGAACACTGCCTGTAGAACGGGGACACAGCCTTGTCCCCAGGGTGCCATCCATCCTCCACAGGCAAACTGCCTGCCCGTGCCCCACAGGAGCTGCCACAGAAAGTGAGAGAGCTCAGGGTACCCAGACAACAGCTCTGGTACCATGGGCAGCTGGGGTACCCCAAACTGCCTGGGCAGACCATATTTTCGAGCACTCTTTGCCTTTACAGGGAATGCTGGTCCCTCTGTGTCTGCTTCGGAGCTGGATTCCTCCCCAGAGCAGTGAAGCAGGGAGGAATTTCCCTGGAGTCACAACCTGGCAATGCCCCAAAAGCAAAACAGAGGTGGCTGTGGCAGGGGAAACCACTGGGGTGTGCCCTGTGTCCATCCAGTACTGAGCCTGCTTCAACCAGCTTCCCCTCCTCACCACTGCAGATTTTCATGCTCCTTTTAGACCTCTTCTCAACCGACACCTTCTGGGCCCATAAAAATCTCTCGACAACTAGTTAATCCAGCGGCTGATCGGTTTAAGCGTGTTTAATGACTGCTAAAATCTGCAAAGCATCACCTGTCGTTGGGAAGCCCTGGCTGAGGGAGGGGTGGTGGTCCAGCTTGCTGGGCTGCCTGCACACCTCTTTCGCCTGGCTCAGCACCAGCCCCGGTGCACGCTGCTAAGGACCGGATCCCATCGTCAGCTTAACTTGCCTTTGGGTGGCTGCCTCCTCACTGAGGTGTGACTTACTCCAAGGGACAGACAGGGAATAAACTTAGTAAATTGGATTTCAGGGAAGCTAATGGATTGGGAGTTGTGGTTTGGGGAGCTGGGTCGCTTATAGCAGATAATCTGCAGGTAGTAGCGGTTCAAGCCCCTAAGAGCAGAGTTCTGCACCTCTCCCTCGTGTACAGTGTCACTCGGTGTTAGGTCACACAGTCCGGCTGGCCCCAGATCCATGAGAAACCAGTTTGCATTTCTCAGGTTTCCTGTGGGTTTCTCCAATTTTCTGTGGTTTTCTGTTAATTCCTTCAAGTTACTGGATCTGAAGTTTCTCTCAGACTCGTGCTCTCATTTACAGCATGGGAGCTGGCCAAGAGAGGACACACCACAGGAGATGAGTGCATGGAGAGGCGGCAGTGGGATGGCAGCTGCTCTGTCACACATTTGCCTGCGGAGGTCTGCTTTGGGCAGTGAAGGTGGTGAGAGGGTAAGTACCCCTTCCCACAGACTCCCACGCTCCTGCAAGCAGCAGCATGTTCCCATAGTGGTGGTGACAGCTTGCGCGTGGTGCGGAGCCCTAACAGGCAGCGCGGGGCTGGGGACTGCCCTGGACCGTGGTGTGGAAACTGTTCCTCTCATTTGGCTTTCACAGGGGTTCCTTTGCTTCTCCTGTTTGACAAGATGGTCCCCACCATAAAGTTCATCTTCTCATTGTACCTGCCTTTGGGAGTCAAGAAAATGAACCACTATATGCTTTTTTAAAAAAAAAAAAAAATTGTCTTTGACATCAGCTGCAGTGCACAGGATGTGCCTCAGGACCAGCAGCAACCTCAGGCTGCGAGGTGGGCACAGGGGCTGGAGCTGGCTTCACCATCATCCCCACCCTCCTCCTCAGCTCCAGCCCCCGGCTGGGAGACGGATGCTCAGAGAAGGACCCTGCTGCCCATAGCATCCCCTTAGCCCATTTCCTCTCAGGTGTCACTGCCACCTCCCCCTCCAGCACACAGTGAGGTCCCAGTGGGCTTCACTTAACCTTGTGCTCCAGAGCTGGGCTGGGGTGGGGTGGCCGGGAGGAATCCCCCTGTTAACACACTGTATTTGCGTCATGGCTTTGTTGGGTTTTGGGGGAGTCTTTCCCACTGCATGTGGTTGCCCAGAGGCATTACGGGTGCCCATGGTGGGGTTTGATGTGGGCTGGCCGGAGGCTGCAGTGATGGATCTCCTTTGCTCCGTGGTTTTCTGACTCACCAAGATGATGACTGAACCAAAGTGCTCACAGAAACACTACAGGAAGAGGCATAAAAGATCGAGACCTTGTTTCCCCACATATGGCCAAGTCCTCTCCGTTTTTTTGATGGGCACTTCATTCACCGGGCCCAGCCCACAGCAAGGGGGAAAGCAGCATCCTCACACCAAGTGAGACACCCAGACCCTTCCCCAGGCAAGCTCCTAGCTGGCAGCTGGTGGGGACCGGGACACCCATCAGCCTTTGTGCTCAAAGAGCAGTGGGAATATTGCTGCCTGGGAATTTCCTTCCAGGAAGGAATAGGCTCTAGATGATGAGCTTTAAAGTGAGGAGAACCTCACTTCTGACGTGAGAAAATTAAAACTAAAAAAAACCCAATAAGGATGGCACGAAGATGTGGCTAAGCTGCCAGGGAATTCCCCCGACAGAGCGAGCCGTGACGGCAGCCCCAGCCCTTCCCGAGCTCCCCCTGGCCCACAGCCTTAGCCTCCACTGGTCCCCATGCCGCCGCCACCACCATGGAACAACTGAGGTGCCAGGGGATTTCTGAATGAGCCGAAGCAGTGCCTGGAGACACGGCACACACCACGGGCTGGTCCTTCACCTGGCCCACAGCACCACAGCCATTTGTTTCGCCATGGGGCCATCGCCATGGAGCTGGCGATGGCCCCTCGGTGCCCACCGGGCACAGCGGGAGGGGATATTGGCCCCAGCTCTGAGCCATGTGCCAGCGTCCACAGGGGCTGGGTGGAGATGTAACATGGTGCCAGTACTTCCCCCCAGCTGCTAACTGGGCAGTGCAGCAGCATTGGAGCCTTTCAGAAACACCCGTCTGTGCCACAGGACGGACACTGCTCCTCAGCCCCTCGAGAACCCCGAGGAAGGCAACACCGTTTCTTTGGCCCCGTCAACCATAGCCCAGACATGTCTCAACCATACCCCAGACATGTCTCAACCATAGCCCAGAGATGCCTCAACCATATCCCAGACATACCTCCATGCTCTGTTCTTCAAATTAAATCCTTAGTGGGTCTCTCCCTCCCCAGTTCTGGTTTAAAAGCTGCTCCTCTCACCTGCAGCACCGACAGGAACCCCAAACCAAGGCCAAGGTGTGATCATGCCACAGGACTCACAGGGTGCACCATGCCCTCACTGCCCAGTCATGGTGAGCCTGGTGCCATGGCACCGACATGGCACGTCAGAGAGCAGAGCGTGGCACTGCAGCCGCATCTCTGCAGGGACTGGAAGCTTTGTTCTTACGCAGAAGCGTGGTGGCCAGCCACACCTCTTCAGCTCAGCCACCTTTTCTTTCCACACAGTTGCCATTTTCAGAAAACATTAATGAATGACCTATCAAAAGCCCAGAAAGCAGAAGCTGTGACTAACAGTCTTTGAGCTTCCTCCAAGTTTAATTACAGGAATAGCAATGACTCCTGCAGCAAGTGAGCAGTTGCCAAGCTGCTCATCCATCACTTGGACAATCTCCCTCTTCGGGCAGTTGGTCCCACGGTTGGTTTGGCTTTTCATATTCCCTTCTACTGGAAGCAAAAGCAACAGCCATTAAGTGCCCAGGCAGCAGAAGTGTCAGGGCCACAAGGAGAGCAAGGTGATGGCTCCAGAGCCAGCTAAGGCACTTGTGGGAACCCCTCTGCCAGCTCCTCTCCTGGCCTCCAGTGATGGTGCCTCAGGACCACAGGTGCCAGGCCAGGCATGGACCTCCTGCCCTGACACTTTGGGGAGGGGGGGAAAGCCCCTGGGTAGCCCAGGAGAGCCTCTGGGCTCACAGGAGAAGGTTGAGGAAGGGGAACCGTCAGCTTACTCCCACAGCACACGAGAAGCATGACTGTGGTTAGCAGCAGCGCTGAGGTATTGCTAATTTGCATCGTGCGCTTACCTCAGCCGCTTTGATGTCACACGTGAGGTTACGGTGCCCGGAGCTCCCGCTTACCCCAGGAGGACAGGTATGCCCAGGCTACTCTCTGGTGAGCACCCCCACTGCCACCCAGGCAGCCTGCTTGGCTGCAGGCTTGTCCCCGCCTCCACCCTGTCCATGGCAGCTGAGACAGCAGCTGTGTGACACCCAGGGGACCTGGTCCTGCTCACCCAGCATCGCCTTCTCAGGTGCCAGCCAGGCCTTGGGGTGGGGGGAACACAAGCCAGGAAGGCACCTGTGCCTCTGAGGAGGCTGCTTCTTCCTTGGTTTGCACCTTCATATCACTTCTGCAAGCTGGGGCATGTCCTGGTGGCACACGGGTGTAGCAACAGCCACCAGCCAAGGGGTTCGTCAGATGACCAGAGCACCAAGGGCAAGGCAGGCTCAAGGAAGAGTGATACCTCTCCTAGGCGAGTGAGCTGAGCTCCCAGGGCCCCAAACAGCCCCGGACAGAGGGTTTGTCCATCTGTGTCACTGCAGCTGCTGCCAGGTGCAAGCCAACCTCACCAGCTACTTACTGGTACCTAAGGTGGGATCTCCAGCTGGCCTGGGCTGCTCTGGCTTGACAACGCTCTTCAGCCTTTGCTTTATTTCTTTGGCTGGGAACACAGCAGTTTAGCTCTCATGGGACCAGCACCAACCCTGAGCATCAAGCTGGCAGAGGCCAGCCTGGATGACCCAGGACAGGGACATGTTCCTTACAGCGCTGAAGCCACAAGTACGACCCAACCTCACGCGCCGAGTCCTTGGGCACTGGAAACAGATGACCGGGGAGAGCTGTAAGACCCAGCACACAGCAGGGAGCAGCCAGGCTGAGTGACAGCCTGCCAAATGCAGTGGCGGCTCCCGCCTGTTCGTCACCAGCAGCAGCGTGGCTGTGCTCTGGTGCGGGGGTGTGTGTGTGCTGCTGGGTGTTTGTCTTTTGTCTCTTTTGGTTTTTTTCCAGCCGTGGGCGTCTTGAAGACTCAAATAATGCAAATCATCCCCGTCACTGGCCGAGGGGGGCAAGGGAAGCCGGAGGCCACAAAACCGCAGGGAGCACACGAGGCTGGAGGGTGCAGCTGTCCCGCCAGGCACTGACATGTCCCACTGGCCCCGGCCAGCAGAACCTGCGCCCGCTGCATGCGGCTGGGTGGGAGGAGCTCATCTGAAAAAACAATCCAACCCCTAAATCAAGCCCTGCACGTTGTTTTACTGGGAAGTGCAGGACAAGGCAGAAGAGATGTCAGGGGGAAGCACAAAGCCTCAGCAGCGGCGATGGGTTTCCCGGCCACATCCCCGTCCCTCGCGTGGGGGCGGGGGCTCACTGTGCCAGGAAACCACAGGAGCTGCTGCACAACCACACGCTCCCCTGCGCCCAGCTGACCCCAAAAGCTCTCGAGGTCTGGAGACCACATTCTCCCCGTCCTGTCAGCTCTTCCCAGCTGCTTCCCAAATTGGCTTCTTCAACACCCCAGCTTTAACAAAGGTGGAAAAAGGGGGAGAGAGGGAGGTATTCTCGCCCTCCTGTCCTCTCCCCTGCTGCCCNAGAAAGCGGCAGTGGAGGGACAACGCAGCCAGCGCACCGCAGCCCCGAGCCGTACGGCTCAGCCGCACACGGGGGCGTGGGGACAAGCGACAGCACCCCCTCGCCATTCAGATGTCGGGTAGGGAAGGGAGCTGTGCAGGCAGCGTGAGGGGGGGAGGGCACAGGCAGCCCCATGGAGGCTCTTGGACCCCGACTATGCTGGCTGCGGCGATGGCGGGGCCGGCAGGAGCGCAGGGAGCAGCACCTCGGTACACTGGCCTGGGGACAAGGACAGGGCCACCGACTCACCGCTAACACCACTGTGCACAGTCTGGGTTTTTTGCTCTGAGGCTTTTTGAGGGACTTTTCCCCCTTTTTGTAGCACTGCCACTACAGTGAGGTCCCTGAAGTGTAGCCACTGAGCCCAGGGTGGCTCCCAGGGCTGCACGCTATGCCTGCAGCGACTTCAGAGGGGACACCAAGTCCAACTCCACTGTACCCTTGGTTCCAGGACAGCTGCACACCATGGCTCCCTCTCTCCTGCCTGGCAAGGTGTCCACAGTAGAGGTCCAGCCCCTGCTGTGACGCAGGTTCCAGGAAAAACCAAGGAATCCAGCTGAGAGAGTTTTCAGGGCAGGAGAAATTGATACAAATGGGTCTCCAGAGACAGGAGAAAACCTGCTAATGCCCCTGGAGCACCCATCCCCTGGCATGAACCCTCAGCAAAACAGACAGGGGGCAAAACCACGAGTCCATCACGTTCCTACTCCACCTTTGCCTCTCTTAAGGAAGACAGCAGAGAGCTGAGGACAGAGGGAACTGGTGAATAAGTATTAGCCTGAAGCCATTTATTAAGGAGTTATTAACCCAATTTATTATAGAGTTAAAAAGCAGATATGACAACTTGGAATAATCTTCTGGTGAATATTTTGGAGAGTGGGTCAGAGGCAAAAAATAAAGCAGGCTGAGCTGCCTTGTGAAGTCTTTCTGGTGGGAAAATAACATTTCAGTGAGAAATGAAAGTTTCAGTGGAAAAACGTCTGAAATGTTTGCTCTTCCCTAGAGCAGAGTGTCTGCTTCCATCAGCATTTCATACAGCCTAATAACAAAGCATTAATAGCTGAAATTCAAGCCAACAGTTTGCAGGAGGGCTTTGTGCCAGCCTCCTGTATCACACAGACAAGCACCAATACTGACTCTGCCAAGCACTGCTTCCCAGATAAGACACAAGTCATCTGGAGGCTTGTCCCTGCCACTGCACTGAAAAAGAAAGCCCTGGAGGAACCTCGGCTGCAGTCACCCGGGGCAGGAGGACAGCCCCAAGAGCTGCCAAGGGCTCAGCAGGGGCCAAACCCCATGGGAGATGTGAGAGCCAGCTGTGCATGTGGAGGGAAGGACAAAGGGAGAGGCCTCCACCTGCATGCAGCACTGCCAGGAGCTGCAGAGCATGGGGGCTGCGCTCCTCCTCAACCTCTAACAATCCTCAAAGGGTTTAACGAGGTTACAGGCTGCTCCACGGCAAGGCCCTTCAGCTAAGACAACAGTAACCCCAGCTCCTCTCTCCTTATCAAAGAGGAGTTTCAGAAGCAGCTGTCACTGCACAGAAGCAGCAGATATCTGATTGTGGGAGCTTTTAAATTTAACAAAGACATAACAAAACCCACCAACGGGAAACTGGTTTCAGAAATTCAAATGGAAACAATAGTTATTAATGATAACCAGCAGCACACACCGAGCGAGGCAGTCGCTAGGCTGCTGCCTGCCATCTTTCCAGGAGAAGCTCTCTTCAGAGCCCACCCGGGCTCCAGATCCAGATGGAGCAGAGCAAACCCCTGGGCACAGCTCCCCAGAAGCTAGGGCAAGGGCTAGATGTGTGGCAAAGGGGCTGTATGATGGGGATGGCCCTGCCAGGCACAGCTGAGCTGGTGTGGGAGCCAGACACGTGCTGCAGCGATAGTTTCTTGGTGAAAGATATCGTTGCATTTTTTGTCTAGTTTTCTGTCTAGTTCTAACTCAATGCCACCTCCACCTTTTGTGATTGGGGGAAAAACAAACAAAATAAAAAAACCTACAAAAAGAGAGACATCAGTCATCTAATCAGGACCTTGGACCACAGACAAACTGGGGCTGGAGGCAGGTTACAGCAGCAGCTGCAGTGGCCAGGAGCCTGTCCCTGACCCTGAATCTGCCCAGGACACCTCACGGGACTGCTCCACGGATGCAACATCTCCGGGGCAGCCAAGGTGCCCTGACCCCAGCACGCGCTAAGGTCTCTGTGTGCTGAGGAAGGCAGACACCAGCGCCCATGCCCAGACATTGTACACCCTGCCTGCTGCTCTGCTGAGAAGTCCTTGGGGACACTAATAGTGCATGTGTGGCACTGCCAAGCTTCCCAGAGGCCCCACAAAACGGCCACAGCTGCTTTCTGCAGTAAATGAGGCAGACCAGTGAATTCTTCTGTCAACCAGACCACACCAGTAACCACACCAGTAAAGAAAGGCACCACCACAAGCAAATATCTTGGCTCTGAGAAGTTATTTCCTCCTTGGAGCTCACTGAAGTCATGCTGCTGTAGCACTCCTCTAGCAGCACGAGCTGTTCCACTCCTGACAGAAGAAGAGCTTGCTGGCATCAATCTACTGCTACAGCACCACCATGAAGTCTTACACCTGTCATTTCAGGCCACCAAGGCACAACCATTGTCACTTACAAGTCCCTGACAGGGAACTGTCATGGCAGCAGAGGATGCTCCTATTCCGTGGAGGCTTTCTTCAGCAACATCAGACTGCAGCATTAGCTCACATGCTTCCTCCCACCCCAGGAGTACAAAGAGTGCCCTTTCTTGGCACTGCCCTCACTTGGCTGGACAGCAGAGTTTCTGCAACCCCAGTTTGGAGCTCTTGGGCACTGATAGTTAAGGGCACAAGTGCAGATGCTACTTAAAAGCAAGCAGTCTCATTTCCTCATTTTCCTCCTTGCCAGAAGTTTCCTAGAGGTCAAGTAGGAGGAAGGTAGCACAAAGTCACCAGTTTAAGTTTTTCTCTATTGAGAAACCAGAAACTGCGTTTTTAGGCACTGCTGGCGTACAGTTCCCAGCTCTCAAACAGAGGAACCACTCACTCTACATCAAGCCCAATCCCAGCTTTCTACAACAGGGGATTTTCTGCCAGGAAGGAAGAACTGAGGCTGCAGCCAAAAAAGGCCACCTCAGCTGTAGAAGAATGCGTGAGAAGGCAGGAGGAGATTCAAGCAGTTAAGCTAAGAGAAAGGCAGTGCACTGCATGTTTGATAGCAAGTGCTATGCTCCAGGTTTCTGCTGTGAACCAGCAACAAGAAGCAGCTTTCCTGGTCACCAGTCTCGGGGACATTGAGTAGGGCTACGCTAACACATCTAGGATCCTCCTTGGCACCCAGAGAGGCTTGGTCAGACCTGACTTAAGTCTTGCAGCTGGAAACATCTGAAAAATAAGCACAAGGTATTTTCTTCCTGCATCCTACACTCCTTGGGCACTGACCATGCCCCAAGATCAGATGGCCATCTTCACCCAAACTCAGGCCATGAATTGAGGCTGGTGAAGCTCTCAAACGCTCTCCTCCTCTCTTTCCATATGGTGGCTAATGGGTTTTTTTCCACTGCAAATCTACAAGGGAAGCTAGAAGCTCCCAAGTGGCAACTTTCAGTACACAGCACAGCTCCTACTGGATTAAGAATGTAGGGTTCAACTCTTGCTGTTTGGGATGTGACATGATAAATTCTGATCAGAAGCAAGGCAAACTTTCCAGTGTGTCAGCATGTTGACACACTGGAATAGGAAGTGCCACCACCTCTCTGGTCCTGATTCCTGCAGCGGACAAGCCTGCTCTAGCTTTGAACACAACCCTTCTTTCAAGTCACAAATACAGACTCGCGGAGAGTGGCTCCAGAGCAGCCCTGAGGAGAAGGGCTTGGGAGTGCTGGTGGATGAGAGGCTNTGGAGCACTTTCCTACGAGGACAGGCTGAGAGAGTTCAGTCTGGAGAAGAGGAGGATCCGTGGAGACCTTCTAGCGGTCTATATATAGGGCCCCATCCCTGGAGACGTTCAAGGCCAGGCTGGATGAGGCCCTGAGCCAACATGATCTAGTTGGGGGTGTCCCTGCTTCTTGCAGGGGGATTGGACTAGATGACCTCTGGGAGTCCCTTCCAACTCTAGCTATTCTATGATTCTATGATTCAACAGGGGTGGACAAAGCAGCCTCCAGACATCCCTTCCAGCTAAATCACCCCAAGTCTATGAAGCACCACTTCTCACAAGACTTTGCACTTTCCCACAAAGTGCATTGAGAACATGTGCCTTTCAGATTCTGATGGGTGAGATGGGGCTGACAGGACTTCCTTATTCGAGCCTTTGTCTGGCAGGTGTCCTGAATAACCCACTTTTTGCAGCGTGGAATAGATGACTCAGCTCTTCAGAACACGAGGCTCTGTCTGCAGAGCCTTCCCCAGCACATGCAAAGAGGAGAGAGGCGCGCTTCGCGGTGCCATGCTTCATGTTTTGTTTCAGAACTCACTTGTGATGCTGTCAGAGGCTGCGTGCTTTCCTCAGTTCCGAAATCCTCAGAGCTGCCCCTAAGTTTCTAGCAAACAAACTGAATGCTTTCGTTTTGCACCAGAAGCATAACAATTACCCGGGAAATCCCCCTCCCACACCCTAGAGTCCACACTTGGGTGACTTGATGTTCTTAACACATGCAGTTACTCAGGTTCAAGGTTGCCTCTAAACACTGTTATGTAAAAGCCACTGGGGTCAGCTTTTAAGCTCAGGCTCCCTCTCAACAGCTATGGATGCCTTAACACAGGAAAAAATAGTAGTTGAGAGGAAAGGGACCAAAACAAATCTCCCACCTCACCATACCTTAAGAGACGTGCCCTTCCAAGTGCCAGGCCCTGCTGCAGTTCTCTGAGGGTGCACTTCCCAGCTCCTTCTCGATCCTCAAGTGGTCTCAGGAAGAGCCACTGGTACCTGCATAGGTGCTGCCACTCGCTGTGCTTAACTCCACAGCACAGCTGCTGTGGAGGGATAGGGGAAAGCCAGGAACACAGCAACAGCCGTGCAGCCACGTGCTGCGGCTCCAGCCCAAGATAGACAGTCACAGGGGTCAAGAAAGTAAGTTATTGGAGAAGATAATTGGCAGGAAACATCAGTGACCTGCACCCTGGGGGCACAGCAAGGAAGGAAACTGCACAAGAAAGGGGATGATGACAGCTCTCCTACCCAAATACTTGCAAAGAGGAAAACTTCTTTGGAACAGGAGCTTTCCCTTTCTTACTTCCTTAGAGAAAAGCTGTTTCAATTCCACTATCTGGAGGCACAATAACCCAAGTCATCCTCAGCAGGTACCTCCATAGGTGTGGTTAAGAGCCAGGAATACAGTAATAACACATTTCAATAGAGTTCTCAAGCAGCCTGATCCCTTCAGGGCCCAAGGAGCACACAGCAGACTCTACAACTGAGTGCTTGAAACAGGTGGAATTTCCCCTTTGACACAGTGATCTGTGCAGGTCCCCTTAAAGTAATATGAGACTGCTTTGTCTTGCCTCCCCACCCTCCAGTGAAGGAATACCAGTCATTCTGCTCATGCCAGGACTCCAAGTGGCAGTAAACACATATTTGGGAGTTGCTGTCCCACCTCGGGGTGATCAGCCTATCTCCTGACAGCGGTCCAACAATTCCTAGAACAACTAACACAGGACAAGGCTGAGTCGAGGACTAGATTGATAATAAAGTCAGGGGTGTGAGTACTTTTCCTGTGTATTTTGGTTACTAGCAAGAGATTCCTACAACAGTGTGCACCTTTGTGTTTTGTCATGCAGAGCAGTTCAAGAGGCTAGAAAATACCTTCCCTTCTCGACTTGTTCTCTTAGAGCAGCTAATCAAAACTCCCCCTGATGTAAGAGCAGTGTCATCTTACAGAACCGCTCACCTTCCCTTCAAAAAGAATCCACGATGTTAGTTAAATGAACAGATAAGGATCCCAGTAATTGCAAAGAAAGTTGGACAAGGCTCCTGGAGATTGAGCTCAGAAAGGAAACTGCTTGGGAGGAGCGGGTGAGGAGGCAGACTCCCCATGCTCACAAAAGAAAACACAAACACACCTTATCTAAAACCAACTCTCTTCACCCTCACATTTATTTTTGCTAAGAAAAAACCCAAACCCCAAAACCACAGTCTTCACAGAGAAATCTCTGGTTTCTCCTCTCCAATTCAGTGGGATTGCTGCAAGCACTCCACGGTGCGTGACTGGGGAAGCGGAGAAAGTGTACCGCGACTCAATCAAATTTCCATAGGAAAAGGCGACTCATAACTTACATCATCCTTGAAACGCTGACACATGCTTGTAAGAAGCATCTGAATGTCAAGTCCAAGGATGAGCACTGCAGCCACCCAAGGCCTGCCATGGCTGCCCAGCTCTAGCAGAGCAGGAGGCCTTCCTTCGCTGCCAGGCGCTGCCGATGGATTTTATCCTGCTGTAGCTCCTCGTGGTTTGGATGCCAGAGTTTCATGACAATTCTCTCAATGTTCAGAGCGTAGACAGTGTGTGCAGGAATAACTTCTTTGTGCACCTGGAGACACACATCAGAACACACATTCACTGCCTTCATACATGGTTCCCCACACAAGAACCTCCCTCTGGTACAGGCCAGGGAGAGCAGGACAACACACTGTCACACATGGACTGCGCTGCAGCTTGTCAGCACGGAACAACTACCTGTTGTGCCATTTTGTAAAGGAGTGACACGGTAAGGGAAGAGTCATTTTGCTCCTCTGATGACAACGGCATTTTGTCATCAAAATCTTACAAACAATTCTGACTAAACATGCAAGATGAACCGTTAATTACAGCCCTTACAAAAAATGGTCTGCCTCCACAACCTTGAGACAAAATCCCAAGATCTGTTCACAATGGCAGAGATCAAGGGGGAATTCCTCACAGCTAATTTTAGACATTTCAATTTGTCTGAATGTCCCCAGAGCTGCCAGAGAGGGAGAGAACCAGAGGCACAGGAAAATTCCTCCTGTCTGAGACTGGTAGTGGGTACTCAGGACAGTGCTGTGACATGTAACAGTGTAACACAAGCAGCTTACCTGCAGTGCCTCAAAAAGGTCATACATGTTCACTGGTGGCAGGGACGCTGGTAAGGTGTCTCCAGAGCATGCTAGGAGTAGAGCTGCCTGCTGCTCAGCATCATCAGGCGGGGGCTGGGGAGCTAGACTCTGACCGGCAGAAGGTGTCGCGCAGGTCGGAGGGCTGTGGACAGAGCAGGCAGCAAAGCCTTCCAGTCAAGAAAACAGCACTAGGGTTTGGTTTTCTGTATCAGTTGAACTTAACCCTCATGAACATAAAATTATTTCGGGTGTAATTAAAATCTCTTTAAAATTCCAGTTTAGTAAGTAGCATAAACCAATCCTCAATATGCTTCAAGCCTGCTTTGTAACTAACAAGTTGCCCGACAGAGATCATTCACAGCCAATCATTTTTTTTACACAGGTTAGAAACCAAGGCACTCACAACATTAAACTGAGAGACATTAGCAGCACTGTTTGGAGCAGATTGCATTTGTGGTGTTATAATCAAATCCTAACACATCCACAACCTCCTGTCAACTGCTAGAAGCTGTCCTGGACAAGCAGAACTGCCTTCTTGTAGCCAGATGTGCAGCACAAACTGTGTGACATTGAGACTCTGGAAAATGAGATTGTCCTGAAGCTGTGCTAACAAGCAAAGGCCTGCCAAGGCACCATAACTACATCTGGATGCAGCAACTGACAGGGTGGCGGTGTCCCACAGGTCTCTGCTGACATTTCATTCCTGCAGCACTAGAGCAGTGCCATCACAAAGGCAGGGCTCTGCTGCCCAAGGGCAGTTTGCCCAAGAGCAGCAAAATTCCTGTGTCACTCACTACAGCTTCCAAAAATCAATAATCACCAAGGACATTCAGAGGGCCAGGGGTTACCTTCTTAAATTGATGGACAAGCCCAGGCAAGGAAGAGAGACTTAACACAGTCCTAAATTCTGCTGCTGAGAAATCCCCATATTCTCCCTCCCAGTTTAGCTGTACAGTCCTCTGCACCAACACCTTCCTAATGAGTGAAAGCTAAACACCATTATTAACAGGTTCTACTAAGAAAGAGAAGAAGCTCAACTACGGGGTAACTTCAGGACTAGAAAACTGTATGTGAGATTAGCAGGGTGCCTGCTCCTTACCACTCAATTAAGTTGTTATAAGCAACAACGCTGTTCTTCAGGTATGGCTGAGGGTTAACATTGCTTCCGAAGGCATACTTGAAGTGGCCATCCCTCAGACGATAGGCTTTCCGCCTGGATATCACAGATGTCAGAATATCCTTAAGATGGTTCTGCAATGAAGAACAATCTTAGGACACATGCCCATTTACTCTCCCTACCAAGCCACAGACATGAGAAGCACCTCACCAGTTGGCAAGACAGAAGTAGTGCTGCTATGACCATATGTGACCTGCTGCCTCAAATGTCAAAGAGGTTTCTTAAATGCTAGGAAATTCCCAACCTCTGATCCCTTTGATAAAGTTAAGAGATTTCATAAATGACACTAGATGTTACACTTGTACCGAAATAGTGGCCCTAAAACTACAGTGAAAAGCCACTCCTCTTTTTCAGACTGTTCAGCTGCCTGGAAAGTGGTGTAGAAGCAAATGTCTGGGAAAAAAAAATAAATCACAAAACCAAAATCCAAGCTGAAACTGCTTCTTAATTTGGTCTCACTCCCAGAGGGGGGATTCAGGTTGGCCTCCACATCATGACTCAAGAGAGCATCCAAATATAACAGCAGAGATGTGTCATGCAACACACCAGCGACGGCGAGAGACAGCAAGAGACACTTCACTCCATGCCTATAATGGATTATTTTTCCTACAGAACTGTTTAAACTACAGCTCCTGTTTTGTGTCTGATTTTAAGTCATTGGAACAGCATTTTCCAAAACAGCTGCTCAAGTATGCCTGGAGTTCTTTATGTGCAAGTAGCTATTAATTAAAAGCAATTACAGTACTTTAAAGTACTTTAAACACTTGCAGGCAGAAATCCAAGACTTCACATCTATGATGCCACAAATCCAGAATCCCTTCAACTCGCATCTGACTCCTCCCAAGGCAAACAGCCAACTGGGGAAGCAGGTTTCCTCTCCCTGCTGAGGAACACAGTGCACAGAGCCTTTTGTCCTTGGTATAATGAGACCACCAGTGTCACCCAGCCCAGCCTTACCTCCACAGCATACACAACTGCTGTCACTGCCTCCTCTGTGACATTGTCTAGCCCGTGCTCGTACGCCGTTACGATCATCCTTCCTTCTAACTGGCCACGTGTAGGAAGCATCATGGTATGAGAACACAGCTTCAAATCATCCTCATCCTGAGGATCTTTTGCCACAAATTGCTGGGCTCCAGAGAGAGGATTCTGGGGCTGGAACCGGTGCTGTTAGGAACACAGTATTACAGCGTAAGATGAGTAGTCAAACCCTTTGGTTCATCTAGCCAAACATCCCTTTGCCAGTCAGAAAGTAAACACCTATGACAACATATCACAGTAGGACAAGCAGAGTGACACCTCTCCCAATAATTTGCATCTGAAACTTCGTAGCCAGTGTTGGTGTCCTTTTATTGAACAGTCTGGGACTTGCAAGAAATTCTAGAGTGTTACAATACACCGCACAAAAACCCATGTCCTCTAGTTGGCTCTGTACTTCCCATCCGCTACACAATTTGATTCTCCTGTAAGTATTGAGCACGGTCATTGTCCCTTTCATCTGTTCACACTGTCCAGGACAGTGATGATTTTACTAAGTTTCACATCTCAGTCACCTCCTGCTATACTGAAGAGTTCTCACCTAGTCATTCCTTGTGCAGAAGGGTGTAGTTTTACTTAACTGTACCGTTTCCATCTAAATTAAAACCCATGATCCTAAGCCTATGCAATTCCTAAGAGACTTACATTTCTTTAAAGCTTTATATGCAAAAACTTAGTCAAATTCCAGTTCTGAATTTCATACCCTAGTCTCCCCGTGTGCTTTCAATACACTGAACAGAGCTGTGTTACTGCAGTCACTGATTCTAAGATGGATTATGGCCATTTTTCAGAACAGACTCAATTATTTTGAAAAAACAACAGCATCACAGAACAGGAATTCACACCAGAAGAGAGTAACACTTCCCAAGGTACAAGTTTTCCAGCGCAATATCCTTGATGAACTAGTGCCTCAAGCTCTAAGTGCTCATGGTAACTCCCAGAAGTCTCAGTCCCCAGGTAAAGGTGCAGGGGAAGGAAGCGGGAAGCAGACAGCAATGACTGATCCTTGGGTCCAAACATGTTCTTGGCCCAGCCCCAATGCTCGAGGGAATAACTTAGCCCTGGCTCATGTACTCCCACAACTCCCATCCCTCAGCTCTTCAAGACACAAATCTGATGACTCTGGAATGAAGATTGCCACAAGGCTCTTACAGGGCAAGCAGACAAACACATACTTTAAATATAAACAATGAATATACAGCAAAGTGGATTTCTCACATCTTGGTTTCAGAAGAGGAAGGGGGCTGCTTTATTCAAAGGACAGTGTGGCATTTAACTCAGAGTGAAAAACCAATCCACCCACTAATGATGTGAAAGCAGGTTTCCCTCCCCGTAATTCTGAAGACTTATGCTTTCATTACAGGAAAGCTGCATGCTCGCATGCCTTAGAAAAAAAAACACACCAAAAAAACCTTCAAAATGTAAGCAACTCAAGAGGAATGCTTTTTGGGAGAGCAGAAGCCAGTTGGAATGAACCTGCGGTCATTCACAGCTGTCATTCTGCCCAGTGAGGAAACACTGAGGCACTTCAAGTTCACACTGCTCAGGAATTCTACTAGTAACAGGCAAGCCCCTTAATCACAACATACAATTATACAGTACTTACCAGCAGGCATTCCAGGGACACGTGTGTAAACACACGCTGGAATCACGGCGTGACATAAAGGATATCAGAATAAACCAGATGCCGAGGCTTCCTCAACGCCACTACTGGCTACTCCCCTCTACTTGCTGCTGAAAGCTACAGTGAAGTTTAAGACCAGCAGCTACACACACTGCCCCCCAGGCTCCAGGCTGCAGCTGCCAAGGCGGCAGCGTGTGGCATGATGAGCCTTCAGCTGACCCTCCTCCCAGTGAAGCGCCAGTCCGCAGCACACACCGTGCCCAGTTACAGCCCTGGGAAGCGGGATACGCCCTGCGGTGAGCCGAGCTGTGGTCTCACGGCGTGGGAGGTTTCACATACCAGCCCTTCTCCCCTATTCCCAGAGCCTTCTCCCTTTGCTCTGGCTTTGGCACTCCTCCAACAGCGAGGAATGTCAGTCAGTCCAGCTGAACAAACCACCACGGAAAATGTGGGGGCTGGGGTCCTTTGTCTCGCAGCGTTTTCTGCCTTGTCAGAGAACTGGCTCACATCACTAAGTCTGGCTCAGCAAGAGACAATCTCCCTTTCAACACACTGTTGATTCAGTTTGAACTGTCCTATCAGATCCCACTGACAGTGGGACAGTGTTCCATCCCGATCCCTTTTCACACCAGCACCCCCACCACTGGTCTGACAGCACAGAAACAATCACAGACCAGACACATGACAGTATTAGAGGGATGTCCAGAGCCTTCCCTGCAAAGTGAACTGCACCTTGCATGTTCTTCTGCCACCTAGAGAAAATAGCATCTTTACAAAGCACTTTTACTTGTGAAACAACTTGACCCCCTAAAAAAACATTCCACCCACAGTACAACTAACACTTGGGACCACACAATCCTGTGGAGGGACCACACATGGAATTCTACCTGCCTGAACAAATAGGAAGTCACTTTTGCTTCAAGAATTCAGTGGACATATGAAGTTGGTTCTTGCAATAAAGCTTTTGCAACTCTGATATCAAGGTACAATGCTGTGGATTCTCTGGTGTCTCTGACCCACCCCCAGTTCCTGCCCCATCCAGAACCCCAACCAAGTATAACATACATCACTGCATGTGCCAGATTTCAGTCACCCCAGGCAATAGCAAAACCTGCAGGCTGACACAGAGCTCTTCACCCCCACAGAATGTCAGATAGCCATGACTGTGGGCACTTACATCAAATTTCTGTCGAACTGAAGATATCTTTTTCTTCCCTTTGGGTTTTCCAGGTTTAGTTGCAGAGCCACCTGGCCATGGCAGAGATCCAGCACCTTCTGCAAAGAGAAAACACACTCTTGATAGGTATTGCTGACTTAGGGCCAGGATGAAACTGTCCACACAGGAAAGCCCTTAGTGTTTAAGTCCTGCTAAGCCTTAAGCCAAAACCAACCTCCATGGCTCAGAGGAAGGGCTTCTCAGGGGAGAATGGCCTTTCCTCTCCTTTGACAGTCCCCTGCCAGTTTGACACAAGGAAGGAACAAGCTATTTTTTCCATCAGGGAGATGACAGGAGCTTGCCTAGAATGGAGAGTAATCTCCCACTAACTCCTGGATCAGGTCAGATGCTAATTTGACTTGCTACCAGCAGGATCAAGCCAATCACTCATGACATCTGCCTTTACAGTTCCACATCAGATTTAGCAAGTTGTAGCTCAGATTCCTGTTGAACATCATAGCTGGTCGTTCTTGTTTTACTGAGGGGGAAGAACTGCCAATCCTGCTGCACCCCAGAGCAGGACACCACCAGAAGCAGTGAGCTTGGGACTGACCAAGCAAGCTTGTTCCCTGGCAAGCAGCTGACCAACACTGTGTAGTACCAACACCTAACTACATTTGGTCATACCACCTTGAGCAGACTGCCAAAGCCCATTGTATGCTGACACCTACAGAAGGCTAAACCGCAGCCTGATGGTCACAGAGCTCTTGGCAAGCACAGCCTAGCAGATCTCCTGCTGGCAGGTTTACAGGATCCACGCACAATTCCTTCAGGGACACTGGGACAGCATCGTACCGGATGCACACATTCTTGCTGACAGTGAAGTACAACCCAAGACTGGACAGCCCTCTTGTGGCTACAGAGGAAAGCTCTGCTTTGCACCACCAGTGTCCTCCCCTCGTTTTGCACTGGGAGCGAACATCCTTTTCCCTTGGGAACAGAGCACGGCCTTGTGGTGGGCTCCCTGCCCACCTCCAGGGAGCTCGGACAGCTCAGCTCTGAAGGTACTTCAGCTGCCTCCAAATCAGAGGCTGGAGCCGTGCTGACAGCATGGACACATCTCAGATGTTCCCTGGCTGCACCTGAGCCATGCACAGACCAGGAGTGAGAGCAGCCATCCCACACCTGGTGAGCCTCAAGCACGTTCACATCACACTCTGGTTCTCTCCTGTCACTGAAGGCTGCCACGGCTCCAACACCAGCTTCACACCGGTCTCCACGCTCACACCCAGCTCCCAGCTACATTTAACTTGCTGCAATCAGGCATTCTCAGACAGTTACACTACAGCCCTGTCTGCAGGGCGTGAGACTGTCTGGAAGTCCTTGGCTGTGTGGAGTTTCCCACAGCCATGGCTGAAGCACAGGGTCCACTGCCATGGAAAACATCTTCTAAAATATGGTTTTAAAGATCAGGATAAACCACAGAATTCAGGTCAGTTGCTAAGAAGGCGTTAGCAACATACACACAGAGATCATAGAATCATAGAATGATTAGAGTTGGAAGTGACTCCCAGAGGTCATCTTGTCCAACCCCCCTGCAAGAAGCAGGGACACCCCCAACTAGATCAGCTTGCTCAGGGCCTCATCCAACCTGGCCTTGAACTTCTCCAGGGATGGGGCATCCACCACCTCTCTAGGCAACATGTTCCAGTGCTCCACCACTCCCACAGTAAAGAACTTTTTTCTAATATCCAATCTAAATCTCCCTCCCTCTATTTCGAAACCATTACCCCTTGTCCTGTCACAACAGGCCCTATTGAACAGCCTCTCCCCATCTTTCTTGTAGGCCCCCTTGAGGTACTGGAAGACCACTATAAGGTCTCCCCGGAGCCTCCTCTTCTCCAGGCTGAACAGCCCCACCTCTCTCAGCCTGTCCTCATAGGAAAGGTGCTCCAGCCCCTTTATCATCTTTGTGGCCCTCCTCTGGACCCTATTAAAAAGTTACTTTAAAAGTGTAGCCATATCCTATTAGTGAGGTGAAAACTAATACCCTAGAACAAACTCTGTTGTCAAAATCCACTGGTCAACTACAGGAAATTAAAGATAATAAATAAACCCTCTCAAAAAAAGAAATCATAAAGCTGCCACTACCCATCACTACATCACTATCATCACAGTAGAGGCCTTAACAAAGGGGTGTGGGAAAGCACTGTGGACAGTCATCTCAAGGAGCACTTCTGCCCTTCAGAGAGATCTCAGCACCTGCATCTTCGGTCCTATCAAAACAACACTATCTCTCACAAGATGTTTTGCTCTCTACAGAAGAGTCCTTTCTTCCTCAAGGTCAGACCCCTTTAGGTAGGAGCATTAGGTGTGTTAGGGACAAACACAGAAGTTACTTGACCCAACTCAAAGTTTTCAATAAAAGCACATCTCTAGCTTGTAGTGTCACTCCACCCTAGGCCCTTCCTCCTGGCCAGGTCTCATACTGCTTCTTACAAAAGCACCTTGGCTAGTTGTGAGACCAGTTGGTGGAGACAGAGTGGAATGGATGGAGACAGAAATAGTGAACACAACACTTTTATCTGACAACACAACACAGAAGAATAGCTTAGAGCAGAGTTTGAATGTTTAAAATGTTTCTCTAAAAACAGATATAGGAACTTTCAAACTAAATGACAACTCAACTTTTAGGCTTTGACAACAGATCTGAAAGATGCAATTTAACTGAATATCAATCTGCACATTTAACAATAATTTAGGTAGATTTACCCTAGAACAGGAAGAGGTGAGATACTCTACACTATTCTTCATCATAATGAGCCCAGAACTTTTTTTTTTCTCCTTTTCCAGATTCTCAAATTAACAACCCTGACTTCCACTAGATGGAGAAAGCAAAATTTCCCTCTGATATTCTAACAAAACCAGTACTTGCCTTCCTGGCCACAAATGACAAGGCTGGGTTGGCTCAGTTATGGAACTTCACAGTAGCTTTTATTTAATCCTGCTCACAAGCAAATTAGACATCCACAAGCCACAGCAATGAATGCTAATAAGCCTTCAAAGATGAGCAACAAGTAAGAACGCTTTCCTAAAAGCTGCCACCTCTCTGCAGTGACAGCTCTGGCCAGTCCAGATAGCATGTGTTAAGCTGACATGCTGCACCAGAGGAAAGGACAAAGACACAAACAGAGAAAGTCACCACAGAGAAAAGCACCTGGCACAGGAAATATGCTTGTTCTCACTCTTGTTTATTTCATCTTCAGTTGCTTTGCTGTTTTGTTGGGGTGTTTTTTTCCAAATCTTTTTGCAGGGTCAAGATTTTAGTCAAATATTTTCCGATGACCCTCCTCTCTCATCAACTTGCACTTCAATTTTCTTCTTTCCTCTCATTCCCAGCACTCTGGAGACAAGTGGGACAGGAGTAACTCCAGCCCATCTCACAGCTGGCAGCCTTTCAAGACAAGCTTGTGAGCAACCCTGATACAACAAACCCCCCACACTGTCCCAGAAACAGCTCTAATTCCCTAAATCACCTCTCAGTTGGTTCCAGATTACTAGTAAATAAATTAAATCCTTTCATCACTACCTCAAGTGTTTGCAATTGTCTCTGGTCTGTTATTAATATTTAGCCAAGGAGGGAGGTAACAGTTCAAGGGAGATGTGTTCACTCGCTTGCTAACCTGACTGCTCATAGCCATCCAACAAACCAGACAAGCTTAGCATGCAAGTCCATGCAAGGAGAAGAAAAGCTTTGAGCTGGAGTTCCTCTTAATTGAATTGGGGGTGGGGAGGTGGGAGGAAGAAAACCCCCAGGAAAAAAAAAAAAAGGCACTTCTGAAAATATTGGTAAAAAGAAAGTACCAGTGAAAACAGTTTTCTTGCAATTGTGTCCCACACCACTCAGGCTAGTGCAGCCTCTCCAAAATCCCTGCTAAGGCACACACACAGTATTTTAGTTACAACTAGGTGCAACTCAAGTACTTACAGGCACCTTTATAAATGTGGCTACCAGAGAGGGCAGCCTCAGGCATTTTTAGAGTTCTTAGGATCCTGCTGCACCCTTAGTAGGAGCTGAGCAGGAATTAAAGCAAGTAGTCATTCTTCAGAATGGGTAGGAACCACCGAGTCCTAAGCATCCCATGCCATGCAGGCTGCTGAACTGGGATGGGAAGTTTGCCTGACCAGCAGCCTAAGCAGATGAGAGGGGGAAATAAAGGGTTACCACAAAGGGTCACATTCACCCCGTGCTCCCCTGTGAACCCAGGTGTAACCACTACCACCAGAGCAGCAAAATTTGGATCAGGTGAGTTTGTGTGCATGGTTCAGCAAGTGTTATAATTACTGTTTAAAAATACCTCCCAAAGGCTTCCTATCCAAATGCCAAAATATCAAGTACATTTTGAACACTGATCACACTATATTTTTTAAACAGAAAATAGCATTTCAAGGATGGTTCTTTCCTCCTTGTCTCTCTCCCACGAAGGTGGAAAGTACATGCATCAGTAACCCCTGTGATGGCGTGCCAAGTGCATCAAGCACACCTCTTTACAGTTACTTATTTCCACGAATGGTGAAGTAAACACTTTCTACCCAAAAGACAGTGGCAGAGACAAAAATCTGTTAGTTTTCCATTCGTACATGGAGGGGGGAAAACCCAACAAAAACTGGCAGGTGTCAGGCTGGCATCTAGAGGGAGAAGAAATCTAGGTATAACATCTAGTATTCTACTCAGACTGCATTTTCCTGGGCTTGCATGTACAATCCACTACGCCACACACAGCAGACCTGCGAGTAAAATGCACGTGCAATAGATCTACCAGTCAGTGGCCTAGAGCTATTTCACTCCACATTTGCTCTCCTCAGAGAAGTGCAGTTTCCAAAGATTTTGGAGTTAAACAGACACCCTAAAAGGGACCAGCTGAGCCCTAAGCTATGTCTTTAAGAACACACACATCACTAAGCTGATTTTTTTCAAGCTGGCTTGTGTGGGTCTGTGGACAAGAGCTAACAAAAGCCTGCCTGGAAGCACTGGAAGAGACTGGTCAGCTAGCACTCCCTTAAACACCCTCACCAATCTGCTGAAAGCTCTACAGAGAAGGGTTCTTCCAGAGCTCTTAAAGAGAGTAAGCTTCTATGGGGCAAGAGAAAAAGTCCTTGCAAAGACTTGAAATTAAAAGGTCAGGCAGGAAGTAACAAGCTTAGGGAAGGTACCCACAGAGCACCACACTGCTTTGTATGAGGCTGGTACTTTCAACCATAGACAACCTCAAAAGGGGAGTTCTGGGGAACCAGCAGTTCGCTGAGCAATCTGAGCTCTTCAAACCAGGGAAGACAAAGCCTAACCAGACAGCTGAAGAAGAGACATACAAGACTACGCAACTGGAGAAAGAAACAAATTCAATTCATTAAGTTAAGCACAGAGTGGTGCACACAGGAATAAACCACCCCAGCTTCAGCCACACAGCAACAAGCCCTAACCTGACTACTGTCACTCAGAAGCAAGACTTCCGGGCTACAGCCCTAACATGAGCCCAGCACTGAGCTCAGAAAACGCACACTTTCTCTCCTCCCTCCTAGTTTAGGCTCAGCTACTTCAGGTAGCACTCACAAAGCAACCACTCCTCTTGTACTTTCTTTTTATAGTCTAGCTGTAAGTACCTTAAGTCAAAAGCAAGGAGCAGCAAGGTTTAGGTATAAGCCTTCTGAATTACATCACTGCAGACCACTAAAGAGGGCCAGTCTGGGACTCAAAAGGCATCTGTGAAGTTTAAGAGGAAACAAAGCAAGTCTGGAGTAGGAGGAGGTTAGCATACAATCAGTACAGCTGCCACACAAAAAGCTGTGAGTATCCCTAAGCTCTGCTTTTTTTTTCCTTCCTCAGCTACATCAGGTACTCAAACAAATTGTCTCCCTTCATAATAAACTCATTTCAGGTCTCAGCCCATCAGAGCTACAATTTTCTCTCCCTTACTACACAGCAGTTTTGTATCTTGAATTGCAGTTCAACTGTCTTTCCTCTCAGATCTCCATGTTGAGAGTTCTTCTGAAGACCAAACAAAACATCTTACAACCCTGACAACAGCTCTTTTAAATGCTTACAAATGTAAAATGTTAACTATCTCCAGATGGGTGAGCTAATTGGCCACAGCTCCATCAAGACTAATTGTAATCATTTTTCTATCAGATAGTACTTGATTTCAACATCAGTCAGGAAAATCCAGCTCCTCAAAATGATGTCTCCAGCAAAGAACAAAGGTCACCAAAAGAGAGATGAAGCAGTAAGCAAAGCAGATCAAAGACAAAACAGCATCTCCCTTCACACTTCAGCTTGTGGCACACACCCAATCCAGAAGCCAAACAAGCTTATTGTGCACAGCAATGAGCCTCTAATCAAGCACAGTTATTTATAAGAGCATCTCTCCTGAATTCAGCTGGATGACTACTTTGCTGACCTTGTGCCTGTGCAGCAAAAACCCCATGAGTATTAAGGCTCAGAGAATCAGAGCACCTTATACAGAACCCAAACACGCACGTGGCAAAGCATTACTACCTGATTGTTTTAAAGCTTCTCAGGACTTACCTGGTGCAGAAACCAAGATCTGGCATCGGGTAAGAATAGCCAGGAGGAAATCGTTGTGAGAGTGGACTGCATAAAGACAGATAGCTCATTAGCAACACATCAGTGCAGAGAGGCATCCCCCCAAATCCATCTTAAAGTAGCTCACTATGCCTTTCCACAGCCACGTTTTCCACACACACTTAGCTACACAGGCACAGCTTTCCATTTAAGTGTCTTTGAGTTTTCTTCTAGTGGACCCAGAATCTGCTATTGCCACACTAACAAAAAGGACACTTCATAAGCAGAATCAAAAGGTTACAGAATCCTCTTTAGATTTCAAGCCAACAAATGCCCTTCCCCATGAGAACCATGAATGTCAGGAGCCTCCCACCAATGACCTCAGCAAAGCCCAATGCTTGCAGACCTCTACAGAGGCAAAGACAAAGGCACTCTTTTAGTGCTCCGACCTGCCACCTGGAAAGGCCAGGAAGAGGATTTGCCTGCAGAATGGAAAGAGCTAGGTCTCTACAATAATATAAGAGGACACCTCCTTGGCTGCTAGGACAGCCTATTTTACACTTTTACCATATTTACACAAGACCAAAACACCTGTTGCTGCTGAGGCTGCAAAGGGACTTCCCCCTGCAGGCCAAGGCACCTCCCACCTCTATCAGAGGTATCAGAGCCCTGGCCATCCCTATTTCCCTCACAGCAATTTCCCTGCTTAGAAAGCACTGTGCAGCAGCAGGAAAGGAGCTCCCCCGAGGCCTAGCAGGGGGCAAGGCAGCACTAGGGACAGGAAAAAAACCAAACCCACAAGTGCAGGGTTTTTACCATTGTCTTGGGTGAGCAGCCTGCGCGCTTCCAAGTCAAATTCCTCCTTACTTATCTTCTGCTTAAACCAGAGCTTCAAGTTGGCCCAGTACCTAGGGAAAAGCAGGGAAGGTACCGGCACTAAACGAAAACCGTTATTCACACCCCATTGCTTCCCCACACACACACCTCCTCTCCACGGCGGAAAGGGGCTCGACGTTCCCGTACAGACGCGCGGCACTTCAAAGGCCAGAAGAAGGCGAACAGGCCGCACAGCGCCTAGACCCGGCCTGAGCCCCCTCCCTCACAGACCCGTCCGGCGGGACGCCCACCCTCCGAGGTTCGACCCCAACCCACCGCACTCACTGCTTCACGTTCTCCCCCAGCGCCTCGCTCAGGCTCTTCTTGGCCGCCTCCAGCTCGCTCACGTACGTCGCCATTACCGGTGAGTGAGCAAGGCAGCAGAACCCACCTACTGCCCTCTGCGCCGCAAAGCGCGGCGGCCGTAAAGCGCGGCAGCCGCGCGTCACCAGACAGCCCGCCAAGCCCGAGGGGGCGGTGGCGGCCCCGCGCATGCGCAGAGGACAGCGGCGACGAGCCCCAGAGTCACAGCCATAGCCACCATGCCG
>VXBZ01008084.1:1211810-1222598 GCA_013399135.1 Heliornis fulica | reverse complement strand
GGATCGGGGCTTACGGCTCCGCTCCGGGTGTGAGCCCAGCCCGCGGCGCCGGAGAAGGGCAGAGCCCCGGGAAGGGCAGAGCTTGGCTTGGTGCGGCAGCGCTTTGCGCAGGCCGAGCAGCTCCCGTGTCTTAGAGACCTTGTGAGGGAGCCCGCTCGCGGGGAGGGCTGTAACCGGGCCATCAAAGCCCGGGCACTGCTCTCCCGCTTGTCCGGCTTGAGTCGGTGTTTGCTTTAGTCAGCATTGGCGGGGGGGCGGGGGGGGGACCCTCTTAGCAAGAAAATAAGCCGCGGGGCTTTTCCAAACGGGCTGTTCCAGCCTCACATACACACCCCCCCATGGCCACCTTCTTCTTGGTCTGTTTGGTCAAGGTCCGTACTAACCGCGTTGAAGCTTGTAGCGCCAGCAGCCTGCTGGATTTCCAGAGCACCGGGGGCCAGGCGAAGAGCGGTGCAGTAACCCCCGCGAGTGCCGGGCTGTGAAATGGCGCGACAAGTTGCTGGCAGGGAATTCTGAGTGCTGGGGGTGGCTTTGTGTTAGCCTCTCGAAACTCCTGGGAGCTCTTTTACCGTGAGCCCCTGACTCAGTGCTGGTTCCCTACCTTTTACAGTAGGGTGACTTGTATTGCCCTGCAAGACTGCAGAATCCACTCCTGGGAAGGGGTGACCAAAAGTGAGGTGGCAGCATTGTTGTAATTCTAGTCGTAATGCAATACTAACTCCTGGCCTCCCCCATTAGTTGATTAGTTCTAGTTTTTTTCATTAAGTATGTTTGGCAGCTCACAGCAACGGTTGGTTAGCATTTGGTCCCGTCCTCTCCTTTTAAGCTGGATAATAAACATGGGTGTTTCTCCACATGCTGCTTGCTGAGGTAGACAGGAGAGTGAGTAGCCTTGTAGATCCGTAATGAACTTTGGAGTAGTGTGGTTAGCAGGGTAGCATCACACGTGGTCTCTGGGGAGACTCCCCCAAACCTCCTCACATGGTGTGGTGCCCACTTTCACATCAGGAACCACAGGCTGTTCCAGCAGGTCCTGTGGGATCCTGGAGGGAGAGGGGAAGTGAGGCGCAGGGAGATCTTCAGAGCGTGATGAATGCAAGTCCTTTCATGAGGGCTCCTAACAACAGGGAAGAGTTCCCAGGAGAGGATTTCCACTTAGACCCATGTCCTGTTACCATACTAGCCCGTGTGCAGTGCAGTCCAGACAGCCTTTTGTCCACAGTACAAACTGGAACACCTTGCCCTGGTGCCACCTCCTACTTTTTCATTTCAGATGGGGCATCCTCTTCTCCCACCCACGGGACTTCACACCCGTCTGCACCACAGAACTTGGCCGGGCGGCAAAGCTGGCACCCGAGTTCAGCAAGCGCAACGTGAAGATGATTGCTCTCTCCATTGACAGTGTCCAAGATCACCTGTCCTGGAGCAAGGTATGAAGCATGGGAGGCATAAGGGGAGCTTGTGCTGTTGCTTTTGCAAAGCCAGAGGAAAAGCCCACACAGAACAGAGCACAGGCTTGGAACTACAAATCTGAAATCCCAAGGCATGTAGGATAGGAGGTGCTAAAATTCAGATCAGGAACAGGAAGGTCTGCTCCATCCACAAAACTTAGGGTGTTCTAAACACTGACACTTTGAAAGAAGAGAAAAACAGGATTGCTGCTCTCCTACCAACACCTGAAAGGGTAAAACGTCTGAGAAGGTGGGGCCAAAAGCTCAGAGAGAGGTAATCTATCCACAGACCCTCAAAAAATTCTGTAGTAAAACGGGAGAGGAAAGGAGGCATAAGAAGTGAACAGGCAGTCTTCAAAGGGCACGACTCATGCCTGGGCAGGGAAGGGAAACCAGAGAACAGACAGGGGCATGTTAAACATAAAACCACAGACAGGAGAATGTTAACTGTAACAGCATTGTGAGGGAGTATAAACAGAGATGAGAACGAAATAGAATGCTGAAGGAGCATAAAAGGAACTGATGAAAAACTTCATATGCAAACTCAGCAGTGGTGTTCTGCCAGGGAGCATGACTCCAGGGCTCGTAAGTGCTTGGGGTGTAAAGTGAGCATTTCAGACAGCTATGGCCAGAGTGCAAAAGTCCCTGGGTGAATTACCTGTCTCTTTGCTTTTCACATTGGGAGTGTTCTCACACACTTTCCAGGGGCAATACATGCAATAAGAGGTAGTAAAGGTGAGACATTTTCACACTCAAACATCATTTCATATTTCCAAAGCAGTTCTGGCTTTAGAAATCACCCAATCACCTCATTGCTCTGATTGGCCTTTGGACCTGAGCCGTGCATGGCCAGTGTCCAACCAAGCCTCAGAAGGGCCTGGAAGAAACAGCATACAAATTCCACACCAGGAAATGAGATTTCTATGCTAGTCAAACTGACTGAAGCCACCAGTCAAATTAGCAGGTAACATCCTTAACAACAGAAAGTTTAGGTTGTGCTTTTGTGAGGGAGTCTCATCTCAGTACCCTATAGGGTACTGCTGAGTGCTACGGCGTCCTCAAATTTCCAAGATGTTTTTCAATAGTTTTCCAAGAAGCTTTGTGAAGGACAAGCTTTTCCCTGCAGGGAGACTGGAGGAAGCAGTAATCTGTGTGAAGGGACCTCCCCCATGCATGTGATCTTTTTGTCCTTGACAAAGCAGAGAACTTCAGATAACACGGAGAACTAAAGAGCTGAACAAGGAAGACAAATGTCATGGCTTGCAGCAAGTCTAAGACCAGGGGCCGTGCCCCTAAGATTCTCCTGCCCCACCATGGGGAGTAGAGAGATACCAAGCCTTGGCAGAAGGCTTACGTGCTAGATTGCAGTTTCTACAGCTCAATTCCCTTCACTGGATCTTAACTTAGGAAGAAATCCTAGGAGTAAGCAAAACTTTGGCCAGACCTCTCAGCGCAACATTCCTTTATGTACCTAGGCTTTCTCTTTGGATGAAGTTCCTAGTAGTAGGGAGAGGATGAAGCTGTTTCTGTTGTTACTAGAGAGCAGCCTGTGGGGAAGCAAGCAGGCAGGAGGGACCACTGAAGTCCTGCATGAAACAGCGAAGAAACTCTGGCTTTGTTGCCCAGTTCCAGTGAGCCGTTGGAGCCTGGGAAGGTGAGACCAGAGCATAGCCAATAATTCTTATGTCACTTTGTTCAGCTCTGCTTTGCCAGCCAAAGAGGTCACTAGCCAAGGCCCAGAGGCTTGCTCCAGGACCCAGAACAAGCCAGTAGCTCAGCCAGGGATTGATCCCACTCTCCTACCTCTCTGGTCTGTACACATCTCCAAGGATCAGCTGAATGCGTGAGCTCTTAAGCAAGGCTGACTGGCATGTGCTGTGCATGTCAGAGGAGGTTTCAGTGCTCTCTTTGGCCACTTCGCCTTGGTCAAGAGTCAGGGGTGAATAGATCACCTCAGTGATGTCTGGTTTTGGCTTGGACTCTGGAAGAAAATAGTTCTTAGGGAAGCGAGTCGTGGATGTCTTATTGCAAAACAGGGTGGGGTCCATGAGGCTGTTTTGAACAGAGATCCTCAGGTCATGAAATTACGTGCGTTTTAGAACGAGCTACAGCCCGTGGGATTTGGCTGTCGCTTCTCAGATGCTCCATTCACCCTCCGGTCCCCAGTCTGAAGAGAGGGTGGGGTGTGTGTCACCATCCGACCTTCATCTGCAGCCTCCCGAGACTGTGGGGCACTCAGAAGCATTTCACCTAGGCTGGTCTCCCCGGCAACACCTGCCTTCCCTGCTGGGCTTTGGCAAGGCAGGTCTGCCGGAGAACAGAACGAGAACAGAACGGATTCCTTCCTTCCAAGGCAGGCCTGACCACAACCCAGTGAGATAAACAGCCCCTTTTTGCAGAGCAATGCTGACTCAGAAAGCCTGGGGGAGAAAACAGCCAAAGATAAAAGCTGGAAACATCTTGCCACCACTTGACCTGCTTGCAGCAGCCTGAGCAGGGTTTCAGCCCCTTCTGTCAGCACAGGAGGGCTGAGGAGCAGTGCAAGGCCTGCCTGCTTTTGCTGCCTCTGGTGTGCTTCCAGCAGCAGTAGGCAATGCCAAGGGGCAGCATTTCCAACCTGCCCTCCCTGAGTTCCCTCTGAGCAGGACCAAGCCTGTTCCCCCAGATTAAAAGCCCAGGAAGGGCCAGGAGACTTGTAGATTGAGATTACCAGCTCAGACGATAACGCACCATAGCGGTGTGTTTTAAGCTCCCATCAGCACCAGAGTCAGTTTTGTCCCCTTGTAGCATAAAGGGGATGGAAGGAACAGGCAGCTCCATTCTGTGGCAGAAAACTTGGATTGAGCTTGCTTTTAACACCAGCAGCTACTCTGCTTGTGCTGCTCTGAGCAAGCTCCTCTCAGCCCTGCTGTGGCTCAGCACGACCCATACAAGTGGTACTGCAAACTACAAGGATAACTTGGAATGTTTTGGCCAGAGCCAGACCAGATTCAGAGCCACTCAGAATACAGTTCCTCTGTGAACCAAGTCAGGTTAGGACTAGCACAGAGAACAACCTCATAAAGTCTGGTCACAGGGGAGAACCTGCACAGCTTGGAAGGGGGTGGTTTTCTGTTCTGCCAGAGCTGTGATTCAGAAAGTAATGTGCAGTGTCCCACTCTGACTTCCAGTCTGTTGTCAGGAGCCTCTCAGCAAGCTCAGAATGGCTTGCAGAATGAAGCTGGTCCCTTGCACAAGACCTGTGAAGTGTTCAGCACTCGACCTTTGTTGGGTGTAGAGCTGCAGGTTTGCTTTGCCACTAGAGAAACCTTTCCTTCAGAGCACAGGTCTGTTCAGGTGTGACACCAACACCTCCAGACATGAGTGACAGCCAGCCTAGCAACTAACCTCTAAGAACAAGGCTGAGTCTGGCCTAGCATGGAGGTTTCTGGTTTGTCACCTAGTTTCCGGAAGCAGAGAAACTTCATGGAAGGTCACAAGCTCCTGGCTGTGCTGTCCCAGCCTCAAAGCTATGGGCCAGGCAAGTCACAAGCTCCTGTAGAACATCTCCTGAATGTGTTTTTGTGTGACCCCGCTGCAGGAGCTTGCCCCTACACATGTAAAGCTTCTGTGGAGGTCTCCCTGCTTGGCCTCAGCCTCCTGTGGTGGTTCTGACAACAGGGAACATGAGGCTGCAAACAAGGACAACGATGGTTTTGTCTCTGCAGGACATCAACGCGTACAATGGGGAACAACCCGAGGAGAAACTTCCCTTCCCCATCATTGCCGATGCGAACCGGGAGCTGGCTGTCAAGCTGGGCATGCTGGACCCGGATGAGCGGGACAAGGACGGCATGCCCCTGACTGCCCGTGTGGTGAGTACCCGGCCCTGGAGCACCGCCGCCTTAGCAGCAGGCATCGCCTGCCATTCTGCTCTCTCTCTCTGTGGGACTGGGCTTGATGATGGGGGCACCTTACCTGGGTGGACACGACCATCTTCAGAAGCTCAGTTGACCTCATTGGGCTAGATCCATGGGCTGCTTTGCAGGAAGAGGCTGGCACGGTGCTATCCTGTTGGCAGCAGCTCCATCTAACTGTCTCTGACATCTCATCCTGGTTGTGCGTGTCCTAAACTGAGAGAGTTGGGGCTGTTCAGCCTGGAGAAGAGGAGGCTCCGGGGAGACCTTATAGTAGTCTTCCAGTACCTCAAGGGGGCCTACAAGAAAGATGTGAAGAGGCTGTTCAATAGGGCCTGTTGTGACAGGACAAGGGGTAATGGTTTCAAAATAGAGGGAGGGAGATTTAGATTGGATATTAGAAAAAAAGTTCTTTACTGTGAGAGTGGTGGAGCACTGGAACAGGTTGCCTAGAGAGGTGGTGGATGCCCCATCCCTGGATAAGTTCAAGGCCAGGTTGGATGAGGCCCTGAGCAACCTGATCTAGTTGGGGGTGTCCTTGCTTCTTGCAGGGGGGTTGGACTAGACCTCTGGGAGTCCCTTCCAACTCTAGCTATTCTATGATTTTAATGCAGAGGGGATAGAAGTGCTTGATCTGCTGGGCTTTCCCTCTCCCCCTCCCATGCTTGCACTAGGAGGGCTCAGGTCAAGGGGAGGAACCATTTCAAATAGCAAAACAACCTGGCATTGGAATAGGGCTTCCACAGAATACATCGTATCCCTTGTGCCTGAGCACCACTTGTTTCCTTAGATCCCCACTGTGGCATCTCCCCTGTCCCAACACCTGTGATCAAACAGGTCACCTCCCAGGAAAGGGAAAAGCAGCAGAGCTGAGCAGATCCAGTTGGACAAATATATTCTGCCTGGCCCTGACCCTGTCTCCTTGCACTCAGGTATTCATTTTTGGCCCGGATAAGAAGCTGAAACTTTCCATCCTGTACCCAGCCACCACTGGGAGAAACTTTGATGAGATCCTGAGGGTGGTGGACTCCCTGCAGCTGACAGCATACAAGAAGGTCGCTACCCCTGTGGACTGGAAGGTGAGGTGGAGAGCAAAGCTCACAACCAGGGACTGAATTCACATCAAAATGTCAACCATCCTCCCTTAAGGGGGCACCCACAGTGTGGGAAAGCTGCTGAGGTCCTGGGGTATGAGTTAGATCCCTGCCCAAGCCCCGTAGCCATTGTTGCAGTCTGGAGTCATCCATAAGAACCTCCCTTCCATCCGTCCCTCCCCTCCCAGCTGGGTGTTAGCAGATACTGGGCTTGGCCCTTCTGGCTGTGAGTACTTGAGCTCTGGGCCAAGACAGGTCCCTGCCCTTGTTGCCTGTGATAAGGATGGGCATTGCCAGGTGTGGGCATGCTGTAGTCCACACAAAGCAGCAGGCATGGGGCACCCCTCCCTGGGCTGGCCCACTGCTCTGCTGTCTCTGAGCCAGGAAGGGCCAGTAGAAAGCCCTGCTTTGCCCAGTGTGTGTAGATCCAAGTCCTGGCCTCGTGGAATAAGTCGCTTAGTTGTGGCCATCCCTGTTCAGTAGCATTATTTAAAACCCCAAAATGCTTTGGGCAGCCAAGCTAAACCCAGATTGGGCATCACAGGCTGGATGCTGTAGCTAGCCAGTTTCCTCAGCCCAGCATTGATGCTCAGCTCCTGAAGCTGTCTTGTCACTGGCTTGGAGAGCTGTTACTGGGGAAGCCTGGCTGGCTGGAGCCAGAGGACACATTCCTGCTGTTACAGAGTGTCCTTGAGAAGTCCTCCTGTGTTAGGAGGCAAGACCAGGCTCCCAGAGCACAGTCCCAAACTCCCAGTCCACCTGGGCAGGAAGGCCTGCGGGCACAGGGCTCATAGGTCAAGTAACTTGGGTTACCGGTGTGCTTCACTGTGCCTCTCCACTCCTCAACGCCAGCGGCCGTGTGCTGAGCACGCAGCAAACTGCACCTTCCCTTCCTGGGGCAAAGCAGGGCTCTGAAGAGCCTGTTCTGCAGCATAAGCCCCCACCCCAGCTTACTTGCCAGCCTGCTTCCCAGGGAAGCAGGTGGTGTTGGCAGTCCCTTGCCACACCAAGCCCCTTTCCCTGGGCTTGGTGTGCCAAGGGACTGCCAACACCACCTGTCTAGTGGTGCCTGAGCAGCAGGAATGGACGAGCAGACTCAGGCAAGCTGAGCACCCTCCTGCATCACAGATATACTCCAGCTCCCGTCCCGTTACTCCCTGATCCCGTGGCAGTCCCGAGGGGAAGTGTGGGGCTGTGGGAGTCACCTGCATCCAAGCCAGCCGGCTCCTCTGCTGCTCTCACCATCCCATTTTCTCCCCAGCCTGGTGACAGTGTCATGGTTGTGCCCACCTTACCTGATGAGGAAGCCAAGAAGCTCTTTCCCAAAGGAGTCTTCACAAAGGACCTCCCGTCAGGCAAGAAGTACCTGCGTTACACCCCGCAGCCGGAGTGAGCGAGCCGGTCCCCCCACCCTGCCGGGCCGCCGGTCCTTCGGCGTCGGGAGCCTTCCCTGTGCCCATTCCCGCCTCCCCGACGCTGTGTGCTGAGCAGCCTCATACTGTTACACTGACCAACAGTGCATCACAATACTAAATCAGTCCTCCCACCCCCCACATCCCTCAGAACAAAACCCCTGGGTGTTCTCTTGCCTTGAGTCAGCCCCCCCAGGAGGATGTTAGCAGACCAGTGGGTGCTCCAGGGCTCACACTGCAGTCTCCTGTTTGGCACCAGCTGAGCTTTTCCCAGAGGCAGAGTGAAAAGGGTGGTGGCAGCAGCTGGGCTCCAGAGGGGCATCCTGCTGGTCTCACACACCTGCCACCAGAGAGCTCTGGGGGCTCCCAACTGCTGCGTGCCTTGTGGAGCAGCCCTCACTAATGCATTAACACCTTCACCTGGTCCCGTGTGTTAGAGAGGAGCTGCAGAGCCAAATCTCTCACCTCTTACTGCTTTCTTATCTCTTGCTGGGAGCTGATTGTTTTCAGGTTTTATGGAGGAGGGAATAGAGTGAATAAACTGATCTTCAGTGCAGTGTCCCTTGTCTGTTTCTGCCAGTGTCCCCAGCACAGTTTCCTGTGTTCCCCAGGTGCATGCCTATGCATGTAGGTGGGTGGCAGCAGCATGCTTTGTCCTTGGCTTTGTCCTGTAAGGAAGACACTTTGGAAACACAGGCTGTCTTAAGGGTGTGTTGTGTCAGCCAAGGCAGCAGGCCCCAGAGCACCCACAATGCTCCTGCTTTGCAGCAGAGCCTCGGTGCGGGGGAAGAGGAAATGTCTGCTCAGGGAACATGCCTCTGCCTGGCCAGGTAGGACCCTGACCCTGGGGGGGCCCTACCCTGCTTCCCAGGGCATGAACAGGCAATGATGCAAACTGTGTGAACTCCTCCCTGCCCTCCCCCACCTAAGCCTCAGGGATCTGTCAAGAGCTGAGCCATGTTTTAATATAATGCTAGGGAAAAAAACCGTGCTCACAGAGCAACTGGGAGGCTGTCTGCCAGCAGGTCTCAGTGCCCCAGGCAACACTCAGAATGAGCTGCCATTAATGAATGAGCTGCCATTAATGAAATCCGTTAATGAACGGCTGACTCAAGGCATGGATGCTCATGGTAGTGCAGGGATTCCATGAGATGCCCTCCAGCACCCCATGGACCCTAATCCTAGGGCAGCACCTGTACCTGGGATGTGGCCTGGTGGTCCTCAGACAGTGTCCTGAGCCACCAGCTCCTCCCACCCAGTGCTGTCCTTCGCCCCAGGGTGCAGGCCAGGGCACCCTGCTGAAGTCATCCTCTCCCACCCACGCTGCGTTTCAGAGAGCTCCCTCTTTCATTACCAAAAAGAAAAAGGGGTTATATTAATACTTAATTACCTTCAGGAACTGAACAGCAAGTACCAGTATTTTTCCCCAAATGAACCTTTGTCATGGAATTCTGCATCATCCTCATGTATTAGTTTTCCTAGAAGATAAAAACACCTGGTCTCTGGGTTGACTTGTGTTTCCCCCTCTTGTGTTCTGCAAGAGGTGGGAGGGGAATCTGCAGTTTCAAAGGGGAAACATTTTCCTGAGCACTTCTTCAGCCTTATCAAGCTTGGCCGCTTCCCTAGTTCCCCACGGCCGGGCTGCGTGAGCTCCTGGGTTTCTTGCTGCTCTCTCGGCACACAGCCCTCGCCTTGATCTGCTTTCCTTAAGGAAAACAGGTCTCTCTGCCTGCCCCCTCACTCCCCTGAGGTTTCCAGACAATGTTCTGGAAGCCTGAGGACACGGCCCCATGCCAAACTGTGCATGAACAGGCTGCTCAGAGCATCCCCAGGGAAGGGGCACTGCAGGGTGAGCACAACCTCCCTGGGACACCAGAGTGGCCACCTGTGAGTCAGGACAAGGGGAATCGAGTCCTGTCACCAGAGCCAGGGGCTTAGGGCTGGCAGGGGCAGCCACTGGTCCCACTGCCGAGCCAGGCAGGGGCTGACAGCCAAGAGACTGAGAACTCCTACCTGCTCCCCCCATGGCCCAGAGGTTCAAGCCAGCCAGACAGACTGAAGCAAACACAGTTCAGTTCCAGTACAGCTCGAGTGGTTTTCTTTTAATCCCAGAGAAGTGAAATGCAACATTTGTTCGAGTTGATAGTAACATCCAGAGACAGAAGTCCAAGCCCCCTACTCAGTAAAGTCACTTGTGTTTAAGGCACTCTGCAAAACCAGCTTTCCTCTTCTCCTTCCGATTTTCCCCACGTGGCAGCAGAATACCTGGTTTGGTCTTTTCTCCATAGCGACACCCACTCATCCTGGCTTTTCTCACCATCGCCGGGAATTGGCAACAGCAAATCCAGCGGGAGCCGAACGGAGAAACGCCGGGAGGCTGGGTCAGTAAATACGGACGGGCACGGGAGGGAGCACAGGGCCTTCGAGCTTCTGCAGGAAGCGTGAGGTGTCCCCCCTGTGGGCACCAACGTGATTGTCCCTCCTTCCTCCGCCGCTTTTGGGGACGGGAACGCAGGTGCGGTGAGCATCCCTCCCGAGTGGTGCTCTCAAACACAGGGCAGCACCCCGAAACACAAGGGGCTGGGCAGGGGGAGACCCAGCTGCCCCTGCCATGCAGCAGAAATGACACACACACACACAACTTCCAGCCATCAATAAATACCAATAAATAACTTAAATAAACCTTAAATAAATAATAGGAAATAAATAAATAAATAGATAATGAATAAATAAAGAGACCCGAGGACGGGGACAGAGGGGAAGGGACACCCCGAGGCTCAGGGCACGGGGGACGAGTGCAGGTGGGCGTTACCATGACCTGCCCCTCCCTGAGATAACAGGGTGCTAGTACAAAAGGGGGGACACGAGGAAGGCCTCACACTCAGGGTCTCCACCAATATGTCTGCGGGCCATGGGGACATGAACTGAACCCGAG
>VXBZ01008084.1:1176853-1190523 GCA_013399135.1 Heliornis fulica | reverse complement strand
TGGGCGAGGCCGGCCCGGCTCGGAGCCGCCCGGAGAGCCGTGCCCCCCGCTGGTGCGGGCAGCTTCCCCGAGACCTGCCGGGGAAGGAAGGGAGCGCTCGGCCCGGGGCTTGGAGCTTTGCATTGCGTCCCCCCCACCCCACCTCCACCCCGCCCGTTGCTTTAGGGCACCCGCAGGGCTGAGCTCCGGTTCCTTGCCCCGAAAGAGGGAAGCGGGAGAACCCGAGGGACTCGCCTCACTCGCCTCCCTGGGCGACTCCGGGATCGGGAGGAGTCGGCGGAGCGGGCCGGGGTGCTGCGCGGTGAGCCCGGCTCTCCCAGACAAACCCTGGCTGTGTCTCCCGGGGGAGGGGCGGCTCGTCCCGGGGGCGGGGGGAGTTGAGCAGCGTTTCACGGGGTGGTGGGGCTGAAACTGGAGGGACCTTGGGACCAGGCGCCTTAGTGCAGATTGCTGCCGAGCCGAGAGGCCGCGGAGGTTCACTTGGGCTGTGGTATGGGCAGAGTTTCCATCAGTGACTTGGATGTACCTGGGAGGTGTCCTTGTACCTGGGAGATGTTCCTTGGATGTACCTTGGAGATGGCCGTCAGAGCAGGCTGTGCCACAAGCGCTTGTCCGGGCACTGGAGTGCTTGAGCTGTAGGAGAGAATTCGGTAGAGCCAAGTACTGCAGGCTGCGCCCAGGGGAGCTGGCAGACCCAGCACAGGGTGACTGAGCCTGTGGTGGGGTGATCTTGTCTGCCTGGAGCTTCAGATGCCACCACCACTTGGGAGATACGGCGTGGCCTGTAAGGAACGGCCAGGGGAGACTGGATTTCTTTTAGAGAAGAAAAAGGGTAGCTTACACATCTGTCAGTATGTAGCTCTCGGGTCTGTCTTGGTGCAAGAGGTTCACCATTCTCACTTTCCTCCCTGTAGGTAGAAGTAAGGGAGTCTCAGAAGAGGGACTGGGGAAGAAGCTCCTCAAGAGCAGAGCGATGTGGCACAGGGATAGGGTTTGTGAGGAGCTGGTTCAGCCTCCCCTAGGGCAGGGGGGAAGATATTGGAGCAAATGGTGCAGCTCACCTGACCTAGATCTTTGGGTACACTTGAGCCTCACTAAGAGGGTATGGGGGTGCGGGTTAGCTGCCCTCTCAAGCTGCCTTTTAGCCCTCAGGATTTAAGAAATACTGAAGTAATTGCACCGTAATGTTCTAATGCCTGGCTTCGGCTGGCAGCATTCCCTGGCACCCTTCGTATAACTTGATCGTCTAAACAGATCTCCAAATGTCGCAACTAAGTCCGTGAAGCAAGGCTGGCTGTCCTCTTGCCTTGCCCCGCGGAGCTCATGATCGGTGCGGTAAGCTGAAAGCTGTGAAATAAGCCTGGGAAATGGGGCAAGAACCCCTCGGGTGCTGGAGACTGGGTAAGGCCTGAAGAGTTACATAGTTCGTGGTGGCTGTGGCGTTTCTCCCAAGAGGTGTGTGTGTGTGCTCATGGCTTGGCACTGCCTGGGCATTTCTGCTTTGCCTTCTCTGAGCTGGGTGAGAGCGGGGTTGACTGCCCATCTCCAGCTGCACAGCAGTGCTGAGGCAGTGGAGATTCCCCTTCCCTCATCCTGTGTCTCTGGATGGCCAGGCAGACGCTGGAGCGCTCAAGGTAGCGCTACTAGTTAGGGTGACCACTCGCAGACCTCCTCGCTGCACCATAGCTGACATGGTGGCTTGCCTGGTGAATCCTAAGTGAATGCTGTCCAGAGCTTTTTGCAGACACCGCGGCATTAGCCCCACGCCTTGGCCAGCCTCCAGCTTGGGCGATTCCACTCGGCCACTTGAAATGCTCCCTGTCGCCTTCGCCATGCGTGAGGCTCCGCACTTCTGCCTGCGAGCTCTCGGAGACTTGTCGGGCACTGTTAAACAGCTGCTGCTTTCACTCTCCGGCTGTTTTCTTGCTGGGTGTAGGGGATTTGTCTGTAGAGCCCGACTGTGGGGCTGTGAAAGAGTCTCTGTTAATGCCAAGCAATTGATTTGCCAATAAAGGTTGGCTTTATTTTTTCCCATCAGCTCCTCTCCTGTGCCGGGTGCTTGTGTGGGACGTGGCCTTACTAGTATCGGTTTTCAAGTATAACAATTAAAAGCTTAACTAGAGTGACAGTTCATAAGGATATAATTAGGTCAACAGTCTCTGTTTGTTAAATTCCCCTTCAGCTCCCAAACATAGCCATGGGAATGAACTTTGGGCCTTTTTCAGGATCAGTGTCAGTCTCCCCTGGCAAAGAGCATTGCCCCCTTTGCTCCTCTGCTCACTGCCAGAGCCCGTGGGCACAGGCACACTGCCATTCTCTCTCTCACGCAGGGGCTGCTGAACTGTCATGGGGAACACCACCAGTGAGCGAGTGTCTGGGGAGCGCCATGGCTCCAAGTCCCACCGCTCAGACGGCTCCAGTGCCCCCCACCCCGCCAAGGACCATCCGCACAAGATCATGGTGGGCAGCACTGATGACCCCAGTGTTTTCAGCTCCCATGACTCCAAGGTAGGGCTCTGGCTGGGGCATCAGCTCACTGGCTGTTCAGAGCTGTGCTCCCAAGTATGTGAGGGGTGTGTGGATTGCTGGGAGGCTGGAGAAGCTCTGTTGTTTGGGATGTGCAGGTGGGCTGGTGGAGACCAGGGGAAGGGAAAGTGGTCCCAGTTGTCTCTGTGTTTCAGTCAGGTTCCGTTTGTCTTTGCTCAGATTTCTGGGGACAAGGAGTTTGTGTCGTGGCAGCCAGATTTGGAGGAGTCAGTGAAACCATCCCAGCAGGCTCGTCCTACTGTCATTCGCTGGGCTGATGGGGGCAAAGAGGTCTTCATCTCCGGATCTTTCAACAACTGGAGCACCAAGATCCCACTCATCAAGAGGTAGCCAGTCTCTCAAGTCACCCCGTGTCCTCCTCTGCTCTGTCACAGGGAGTGTTTTCCCTGCTCTGTGCTGGTTGTTGTTCCCTTTGCTTACACAGCTTTTCTCACTTCACCTAAGTTGGAATGTCTGAGCACAGACACGTAACCAGCTTCTGCCCTCAGTGATGCTTGGAGGGTGTGAAGCAGAGGGACAGGACAGGAGGGCCCACTTTGCTTGCCCAGCTGGACATCACAGAGCAGCTGGTCCTGGCTCCAGAGCCGTGCAGCAGTCCCCTTGAAGCTGTCAGCTCTCCCCTCAGCCATGGCCTCACTCCATGTCTAGTTGTGTTGTTGCCAACAGGAGTTGTTTGTCCCTCACGTGTCTTCCTGCCCTAACGATGTTCCCACCGTTCCGCAATACATCTGTGATTTCTGTGGAAACACTGTGTACAGCTGGGCATAATCCCAGCGGATCGTCGGGAGTGCGTTTATCTCAACCCCAGGCTCCACAAACAAGGCTGCTACCCTCACTGTCCCTGTCCCACAGTGCCAGAGCGGGGTTAGGCGCTTGGCACGGGCATCCTCCCCGGTGTCCTTGCGCAGGGTGGCTGCAGGGCAGGTCTGCAGGCTGGACTGCCTCCTGGCACGGCCCGGGGGTTTGAGCCATGCTGGCACTCCGAACGCTTACGCCTGTTGTATCCGTGCCCTGGGTCACTGATGGTGAGCAAGCCTAACCCTGTGTGAAGGTGTGGGGGTTGAAGGACCGGGCAGCGCATGAAGAAGTGCTGTTTTCTTGGAGTGTGTGGAAGAGCAGCATCCAGAGCATCAGCGGGGTAATGCTGTCATACATCTGTTCTCTCTGCACAGTCATAATGACTTCGTTGCTATCCTGGACCTCCCAGAAGGAGAGCACCAGTACAAATTTTTTGTGGATGGCCAGTGGGTCCATGACCCATCAGAGGTAACACTCAAAGCTTTATCCCTGTAGATCTTGTCCTCTCTGGGGGACCTGACGTGCTGTAACTGCAGCGGGGGGGGACAGGAAGAGCTGAGGGTGTCTGACAAAACAAAAGGGGTGCCTCCATCCCAGGAGCCCTTTCAGAAGCTGGTTCCTTTAGGCTTAGGCATGTTGTATGGGAGAGTAAAGGGAAATCCTCGTTGGATAAACAGTAGTGATCTGCAAGCAGAGCAAGGAAGTGGCCAGCTGTGCTCTGAGGCAGTGGCCCAGCACAGCCAGCTTGGTCCGAGAGGATCTGGGAAGCGTTGAGTGCTTAGTTAGAGGTGAACATAGGAAGACACTTACCTCCATTCTTTGCAGCCTGTGGTCACCAGCCAGATGGGAACGATTAACAACCTGATTCACGTCAAGAAGTCTGACTTCGAAGTGTTTGACGCTTTGAAGGTGGATTCCCTGGAGAGCTCAGAAACCTCAGGTCGGGGTGAGTTTTTGTGGCATTAGAGCTTTGCATGTGCTATTTTCCACCTCCTCTGCCTTGAGACTTGCTGCTCTGGGGGTGAACAGACCCTCTGAGCAGAGGTGTGCATCTGCACCCGGAAAGAGTGGCGTTTGGCAACATATCCTCAGCAGCCCACAGCCGAGTGAGGCCTTGTCTCCATGGAGGGGCTGTAACTTGTTCTGTGCCGGCGCTGTCCCAGAGCAGGGTCAGTGCCCGTGTGTGTCTGAGGCGGCCTCTTCAGACTGAAGGACGCCAGGAACATCACCCCTTTCTGTCTGCTCAACTGTGAGTAAGTCATCTGATCCGGGATACAAGCTAGGCAAGAGCAGGATCCAGGTTATTTTCAGTAGCTACTCTTGGTTTTCATGCCAAGGGGATTTGTACTGGCGCCAGCACATCGGAAACCTCCCTCTCCACTTGTGTTGCAGCAGCAGGTTAGGTTACCACGCAGACACCGGCAGTGCTGGCGGGGTGCGTGTGTGGTGCTGGCAGGTAGCTCGGTGGTGTTTCAGTCCTCTGAGTGCGGCTTGCAGTCCCTGGTACAAACACCTGAGGTGGAGCCCTTCCAGGTGCTGGTTGGTCCAAAGTGACCTGGTTGGATGTGGCCAGGAGATAACAGCCAGTCCAGTTTCCAGTGACTAGAAACTCCCGTGGTCCCTCATGCAGGATGAGCAGCATTTTAGCCTGAACTTCCCATTCGCCTTCTCCGGGACCTCCTTGCCAGGCAGTCCTGCAGCGCTGAGAGCATGCACACGTGCTGCTCGCTGTGCTTGTGCCCCTGCTGCAAAGGGTACAGCTCTGTGTACAAGCCAGCTGTTTGCTGCAGGGAGAGGGATCCAGCTATGCCGAGAGCAGTGTGCCAGGGTCTCCGGGCAGATGTGTGGGTGTTTGTGTGTGCCAATGCACGTACCAGCTTACAGCCCTGCTTGGAAACACCCAGAGCTCACCTGGCTGCTTACTCTGCTGTGAAAAGGCTGAGCTGTTGCTATAGATTACATGGTCATGGCTAATGCAAGTTGTTTGTGCCTGAAAGGCCCTCCTGGGACCTTCTCAGCTTCCTGGGAGCTTCTCAGTCTCCTGGGAGCTGCTGTGTGCTTGGCAGTCCTGCTTAGCTATCTCATGTCTCACCCTGTCTTTTCTGTTTAGACTTATCAAGCTCACCGCCTGGTCCTTATGGCCAAGAGATGTATGTATACCGGCCTGAGGAGCGCTTCAAATCTCCACCCATCCTCCCGCCTCACCTCCTCCAGGTCATCCTTAACAAGGACACCAATATCTCGGTAGGTACCAGCATACTGCCCACACACAGGGAGCCACACTGGGGTTGGAAGGGAAGTTCTGTCTGCAGGGAGCCTTGCCTCCCCTTGGCTGGTGCCCAGCCTTTGCCTTTCCCTAGGAAAAGTGTCGTTTTTCCCATTAATCGTGCTGGCTTGGCCCCTTGCTCTGCCTGGTGCTTACCTGAGCTCTATTCCTGTTCAGAACAGCCAGAGATGCCAGCAGCTCATATTGTCTGAGACGGCAGCCTCTTGCTCCCTGTAGTGGCTGGGGGGTCAGGGCTCTGCTGTCTCCTGTGACACTCTTCTTCTCCTAGTGCGACCCAGCACTGCTGCCCGAACCCAACCACGTCATGCTCAACCACCTCTATGCGCTCTCCATCAAGGTAAGGGCAGGTCCTGCCAGGCCACTGGGTGAGGGAAGGGGACCTGCTGTGGCTCCCAGGACCCCGCAGCTCCTGCCAGGAGCAGAACCTGGACAGCCCAGGGGTGGGAATGCCTGTGCAGGGATGGGAGGACCCACACAGGGACGGCTTGGCTGCCCGATGAAGCATGGCACACGCAGGGATGTGGTTGGGGTCTCCTTACAGCCCCCAGCTCCCTGTAGCTGCCTCGCCATGGCGTGGAGGGCTGGGCAGCCCTGGGCTCTCCTGTCGCATACCAGACCCTTCCCTCACTCAGCCCTTGGCTCCTCGTTACACGTCTCGCTGGCTGTGAGGCTCAGGACAGCGTGGGGGATGGGCTGGGGAGCCCTCTTCCCCGCGGCTGCCTCGGGGGAGCCCCCACAGCCAGCCTGCGCGCAGCTCTCCCACCCGCTGACGCTGTGCCTCTCGCAGGACGGCGTGATGGTGCTCAGTGCCACGCACCGCTACAAGAAGAAGTATGTCACCACGCTGCTGTACAAACCCATCTGAGCCGGGGCCTCGCCCGCCCCCCACGCAGGACACGAAAAGCCGCTTTGTCTGCACACGCTGGGCCACAGGACTGTGTGAGAACTGGCTCGGGCTCCAGCCTCCGACCTGGCAGGGACACCGGCCCCCCGGCAACGAGCCCAGGGCTGCTGGGGCCTGTGACACTGTCCCATCCTACCGGCGTGGTTTGATTTAACCCTTGGTTTCCACCCACCTGCAGTTCCCCATGGCTTCTCTGAGTCTCTGGGGCCACTCTGTTTGCTGCTCACCAGAATAGCCTGTCCTGGTGCCCAACACGGAAAGGGCTTCACCCACCACCCTCCCTGCCTCCTCCAGCCTGCAAGGGCCTCAGCTGGCCCTGGCACTGCCCCCACCCAAGCCTCCAGGATCACGTCCTACCTGCAGCGGTGCCCTGGTGATGAGCCTCTGCGGCCCTCTTAACCCCTAGGGGCTTTGGGACCCCCTCCAGCCTGTCCCCTGCCCCTAATTGTGGGGCTGCCCCCTTCCTTGTGCTCCCCCTTTGAGGAGGGCTCTGGGCTCTGGCTGCAGCCCCAGCTTTCTGCCAGGTTCAGCATCGAGCCGGACAACAGCCGCACTTACCTGCCGCCGGGACAGCACCGCCAAGGACTGAACCCCAACACGGCCAGAGGGGTACCCACACATGCCCACACTTGCGGGGGCCTGGGGAGAGTGGAGCAGGGCAGGGACCCCGGCCACACCGCCTGCTGCCAGAGCAGTGCCATGCGACGACAGGGTTTTCTCTATTTATTACAGTATTTATTGTTCTCAGTGCTGCTGGTCTGCTGTTGGGGGGGGGTGTGGGGGTGCAGGGGGGGAAGGGAGAGCCCAGTGGGGCTGGGGTGGTGCTCAGAGCCCCCCGCTTGTGGCCAGCCGCTGCCTCTGGCCCCCTGCGCTACGGGCAGCTTGAGGAGGGGGAGCAGGTTGCAGAGATGGGCATGCCAGAAACGCCACGACCCAAAGGAATCCTTTATTGGGAGTCTCCAGTCACTGAACAGGATATGGCATTTCTTACATCTTCTGCTGGGGTCCCGACATGCCCAGGGAGCCCCCCAAACGCAGCTCCAATACCTTTATCTATATACATATACATACATACATCCAGGAGCGGGGACGGGCACGCAGCAGGGTTACAAACGGGACCAAGTCCCGGGGTGAGACAGACACCCCACTTGAAGCACAGTGGGTGGAAGGGGGATGAGCGCTGAAGCACGGGGCAGGCAAAGCCCAAGCTGGCAGCTGCTGCTGCGATGTCAGGCAAAGGCAGGTGGAGGCCATGTGGCCACCACAGCAGCCCAAACCCACTAACGGTGTAGCACCAGGCACCCCAACGCCCTCCGAGCAGCAGGGACAGGGACCACTCCAGGCCTCTGATGTGGCACGGCTCGGCAGCCAGCGGGCTGCTCCATGGCTGGGGCTCACATGACGGGCAGAGCCTGTTGTGCCTTCACCTGGTGAGACAGCACATGTGGCAGTAAGGAGGGGACATTTCCAAGGAGGGGTCTGCGCCTTGGGGACGCAGAGGCTGGGGACAGCTGAGGAAAATGTGTCCCTGTGTGTCCCTGCACCCAGCTGGGACCTCAGCACCCCCCCTCTGCCAGTAGAGCATGGGGCATCTGTCTTCCATGCCCATCCCCAGGGCATCAGGGCTCACCAGGGCAGGGACACCTCTCCCTATCCCACGCAGTGAACATACCTCCAGGTTTGTCCTGGCCTTGCGCAGCACGTTGTGGGTCCTGGTCACTGCGAGAGAGAGAGAGAGGGGGATGGGGGTCAGCAAGGTCCCTGTGCTGTGGAGCTACCCCAGGCACATGGGGACCAGGCCAGCTTGGCCATGGCACCGTGCAGCAGGATGCCACCCGGGCCACGTACGCTGGCTCACAATGAACTGCTCCATGCTGTCCTTGAGCTGGGCTGTGCTGCGCAGCTGCTCGGCCGTGCTCTGCAGCACATCCTCCCTCTCCGAGAGTTGGGCCCGCAGAGCCGCGATCTCACCCTGTAGTGCCAATTCCTGAGACGAGAAGAGCATGATGGGCAGCGAGTGCCCGGACCAGACCACCCCACCACCACCCCCTCCCCGCCCCGTGTGTACCTTGCCCTGGTGCGGGGCAGTGCTGGCGGGCAGCACGGTGCTCCAGAAAGCAGCAAGGAAAGATGCGCACTCCTCCAGGACGCGGTGCAGGGTGCTGGCGCTGCCCCAGAGGTGCCCTGCGCCCGCCCACCCCAATGCCTGCGGGAGAAGGGTGCGGGAGCGGGGGTACCTGCAGCCCGCTGCGCCCGGAGACTCACTGTGCCCAGCCCAAAGCAGCCGGGCAGTGCCAGCCCCAAGGCTGGAGGCTACCTGGCTACCTGCTGCTTGCCAGCGCCGCGAGCCTCGGGGCTGATCCTGGGTTCAGGAGCTGCAGAGGGTCGGGCTCCCAGATGCCTCCAGCCCCGTCCAACCCCCACCTTACCTCCTTCCTCGGGAGCGGGCATTTGGGCAGCCCCAGCGCCGGGTGCGTGAGACACATCAGCTCCCGAGCCAGCGCCTTCCCCTCCAGGATGTGCTTCTCCAGGGCCAGGTAGGTGTCCAGGCGGCCAATGACATGAGCTCCTGTCGGGCCCTCGCTCTTCCTCACCGGTGGGTCTGCCGCACGTGGCTCTGTGGAGCAAGCAGGGTGAGGACAAGTGCCCGCTCGCCCTGTGGCACTCCCCATCCCATCCCCGGGGGATGGCTCTGCCCTGGGCTCTCCAGCCTTGCACAGCAGGGGTGATGCAATGAGTTTGTTGGGTCTCAGCAGCCCCCGAGGCACACGTGTGGGCAGGCTCCAGTACCCACCGTCCATCCGCCGGGCCACTGATGTATCAGAGGGCAGTGGGGAGAAGAGGGGAGCTGATGAACTTGTGCCAACGTCCCGCACCGGAGGAGATGGGAAGCAGCCTGGAACAAGAAGTGTCTGAGCCCCTACGGACGGTTGGACAGACAGTTGTGACTGTGCCTGGGGCTGCTGGGGACACAGAAGCCCAGACTGCTCTGGGTTGGAAGGGACTTTGAGAATCATCAAGTTCCATCCCCCTGCCACAGGCAGGGCCACAAACCTCCAGTCCTGGGTCTAGACAAGGTTGTCCAGGGCCCTACCCAACCTGGGCTTGAACACCTCCAGGGTTGGGGCATCCCCCACCTCTTTGGGCAGCCCCTTCCAGCACCTCACCATTCTGTCCATGAAGAACTTCCCCTGATCTCCAACTTCAACCTTCCCTCCTCCAGCTTCAATCCATCCCCTTGTCCTACCACTCTCTGCCCTTGTGAAAATCCGATTCCCCTCCTGTCCATCCGCTCCTTTTAAGTCCTGGAAGGCTGCAATGAGGTCCCCCCACAGCCTTCTCTTCTCCAGCCTGAACAAGCCCAGCTCCCTCAGCCTGTCCTCACAGGGGTGGTGCTCCACAACCCTGATCATCTTTGTGGCCTCCTCTGACCCCTCTCCAACAGCTCCACATCTCTCTTGAATTGGGGGCCCAATATCTGGACACAGAACTCCCAATGGAGCCTCATGAGGGCAGAGTAGAGAGGGACAATCCCCTCCCTGTCCCTGCTGCCACACCTCTGCTGATGGAGCCCAGGAGACCATCGACCTTCCAATCTGCAAGAGCACACTGCTGGCTCATGGCCAGTTTCTTGTCCACCAGAATCCCCAGGTCCTTCTCAGCAGGGTGACTCTCAAGGAGTTCTTGAGGGTCCTGCCCTGCCTTCCCCTCTATGTGGGCCAGCAGGACCACCATGTCCCTCCCACTGCAGTGACCAGAGAGGTGTTTGGGACTGCCCAGGGGGTGCAGAGGAGCCAGGCACCCCAGAACCAGGGCGGAGGGCCTGGGTGTGAGTCCTGTACCTGCACGGGTTTCTGCAGAGGGACCTGTAAGGCTCTCGTAGACTTGCAGCTCCGCACGCAGGGTCTGCAGGAGCAGGCGATGCTCCTCACACTGCTGCTGCAGCAGTGTCACCGTGTGCTGCAGCCTGCAGAGAGGTGACACAGGGGTCCAGTGCCAGCCATGCTACTCAGCTCCACTGGCCCCAAGGCCACAATGCCTCAAACCTTACCTGTTGTTGTCATCCTGCAAAGAGCGCCGCTCGTCCCGGAGCTGCTGGACACTCTTCTGGCGCTCGGCAAGCTCCTCCGCCAGCCTCCGCTGTTCCCCACGCCTCTGCCCCAGCTCTGCTTCAGCCTCCCGTGCCCGGGAGCAGGCAGCCAGGAGCGCCTCCTGCACCCGCACCAGCTCTGGGGACAGAGAGCATGGAGGTGTCACCTCAGCCAGTGCCCTCTGGGACTCAGCCCCGGGCTGCTAGTGGCTGGCCTTACCTTGGGAGAGGTGGTCGCACTGGAGCCGCAGGGTCCGGTTGTCCTCACGCAGAGCCTGGTTCTCCCCGCTCAGCTGCAGCCCTGGCTCTGGCCCCTGGGCATAGACATCGCTGGGCAATCCTGCGGAGGGGGAGCGGTGCTGAGCATCTCTTCCCCAACACCACGCACGGGGTAAGCTCCCTCCCCAGGCAGTGGAGTGCAAAGCCTGTTCCCCCGCAGAAGCCCTGGCCCCGTACCGCTGGACTTGCCGGTAGAGGCCAGGCGGCGTTCGAGCTGCTCCCGGAGCCGGTCGTTGGTGCAGATGGACTCCTCGAGGCGCTGGCGCAGGTTGCGAATCTCCACCAAGTGTTCCTCCAGCAGGTCTGCCCCTGCCACAGCCGAGGAGATGTCCAGGACAGGGACGGCTGTGCCACCTGCCTCATGCCATCCCTGCTACCCTGCCCCATACCAGAGCTACATCCTGCAGCCACCCTGGTGCTGGGTCTCCTCCCTGTTCCCTCACACCCAGCCAGGATGTCCCCGTACTCCACAACACAGACCTTACCTGTTAGCTTCTGGCTGGAGGGGTACCCCGATGGCAGGGCCCCATAATGTGGCTGGCTGGGAGGAGGAACGTCCCAAAGGGTGTGAGTCTCGGTGGCCCCGGGGGCCTTGGCCAGGTTCTGCAGTGCACTATGTTGGCAGAGCAACGCTGAGGCTTTGCTGCCCTCTCCGAAGGGGCCCAGCAGGGCTGAGGACTTTGCTGGTGCCACCGGCTGCGTCACATCTGCACGCACAGGGCAAAGGATTGAGGAGGAGGAGGAGAACAATAAGCAGGGAGGAAGAATGAGGGTAATGTACTTTCACTGTGAGCATTTTTCCCCCTTCTTTTGCCACCCAACAGTGCAGCCCAATGTCCCCCATCACTGACTTCCTGCACAAACTCATCTTCCCCAAAGAGCAGAGGCTTCCCCAGAGTTGGCTGATTGCATGGCACAAGTTGGAGGGTCTCAGCCCCGCTCCTACACAACAACCAACCAAACAGCCCTTTTCTGGAGGCCCTCGGATATGCAAGTGCCCCCACCAAGCTGCCCCAGGCTGTGTCTACCCCACCTACCAGATCCTCCCTTCATGAGCACCACAAGTCCCCATCATCCCTCAGCCAGAGTGATGGGACCCCACTTCAAAGCAGCAGCCCCAGGAAGCAGGAGGAGGGCCAAGGCAGGAGAGGCAGGTCAGAGAGAGGGGGGCCACATGGCACAGCATGGCACGGCACAGCACGGCACAGCATGGCATGCAGGACCAACCCCATGCCAGAGGCAAGCGCTCACTTTCTCCCAGCTGCCTCCGGAGCACCTGCAGTTCCTGCTGTGCCTTGGCCAGGGAGCAGATGGGGGTCCCGCAGCAGCCCAGGAGCGGGGGGGCTGTGGGAGGGGGGGGCCCAGCAGGCAGGAGAGTGGGCGGCCTGGGGGCCAGCACAGGCAAGGGGGCACTAATGGGTTTGGGCAAGGAGCCAAAGTGAAAGCCTGGAGACAGGAGAGAGATGGAAAGAGATGTTAGCGCAGCTCTGTCTCAGCCTGGCAGGGACCCCTCCTCCCTGGGGGCCCTGGCACACCCTGAGCAGCCCCATGACCAGGATCACTGCGGGCTGGGACAGCCCACGCAAGGCCACTCAGGTCCCAGCCTCGCAGGGCTGTGGTACCACAGCAAGGCTCCCCAAGACAACCCCACGCAGCCCCACGTGCTGCACGCTCACCCCCCCCAAGGCTGGTGCTGTGTCAGGGACCCTCAAGCTGCACGCTCCCAGCCCACGGTCGTGGCCTCTGGGCACCCCCTGGTACCTGTGAGTCGGGCGGGCTCCTCGCAGCACTGGCTGCACTCGCTGGCCACGTCCCCGTCCGAGCATGGCTCCAGCCCCTCGGACACGAAGGAGGCGCTGGTGGCAGAGCGGGATGACTCGGAGGGAGGGCGGCTGCTGCCCGGGGACTCGAAGCGCTCCTGCAGCTTCGCCTCCAGGCTCTCAATCACCTTCTCCTTCTCCTGGAGCTCCCTGCTAAGCCTATGGAGGTGGCCCATCACTGTGGCTGTCAGGGCAGGGTGACCCCCATCCCACAGCCTTTCCCCGCTGTGCTGTGCATGCTCCACATGACGCCCCAACACACGGTGTCCCACCTGTGCTGCAAGGCTGCCCAGGGCCATGGGGTACCCGACCCAAGCCTGGGGCTCCTCATCCCCAGAGCAGAAGCGACTCTGGGACATCCACCTGGAGCAGAATCTCCAAGGGTACCCTAGACCCCCACCCAAGAGCAGGAAGAGTCCCTGGGCTGCCCGCATAGAGCAGGTGCTGGGAACAGGTACCTCAGTGCCAGGAGTTCGTGGCTGGTTTTATCCTCCCCATCTTGTCGATCTCCTGAGAAACCAAGCCAGAGAGGAGCCAGTCAGCGTCCCCGTGCCCTGGCTGCCCATCCCAAAACAAAGCCACAGCAGGACAGGACGACCCAGTTCAAAACAGCGAGCCCCGAATGGCCCCAACCCTTCACAGCACCCATCAAAGCATCCCTGTGTGGCCCACCATACCCCCAGGATGTCCAGCCCCAGCACCACCCTGCCGTACTTACTGGTACCCAGCTTGTCGCTGAGCCTCTCAGCCAGCTGCCTGCCCTGGGCCAGCTGCTCCCGGAAGCCCTGTCCCAGGTAGTAGTCGATGTCGTTGCCGCGGAGGAGGTCCTCAAAGGACCGCAGGGCATCGCGCAGGTGCTGGGCCAGGCTGCGGCTCACCCCGCGGCCCTCTCGCAGCGTCTGCCGCAGGTGGGAGAGCTCCCGAGCCTGCGCCTGGATCAGCGAG
>VXBZ01008084.1:1155775-1176835 GCA_013399135.1 Heliornis fulica | reverse complement strand
GGGGGGGTCCAAAGGTCTGCCAGGCTCCCCCTTCGCAGAGCATGGCAGGGACCGGGTGCTACGGGGAGTCTGTGCACCACCCCTCTGCCCCACCGTGCAAGTGCCCCAGGAGCCTGGCTGCAGCAAAAGCATGTGACAAGAAGCCACTACCCTTGGGCGACACCTGGAGACACAGCCTGCCCCCCTACTGTCCCCACCACCACCCAATCCGATCCGGATCCCCGCAGCCATACCCTGGCCAAGTGGCAGATTGCAGGTCCTTGGGCAAAACCCCTCCGGGCTTGGATGCTGGTAACTGTGCTTCAAGGAGGGCAACTCGGTGCACCAGGTGCTGCAGGTCACGGTGTGCCCGCAGGGCGGGCGGGCAGAGGGTGCCATGGCCATCTGACTGCCAGCCCTCATCCTCATCGGTGAGGCTGTGAGCTGGGGAGGTCAGGCTCGTGGGACCTGGTGGGGGCCGTTCAGCACCCGAGGTGTAGCCACTGGTGACGGAGATGGAGCGGGCACGGCGCTGAAGGCTCTGGATCACCTTGTTGGCATTGAGCAGCTGTGCCTTAAGGTCCTGAATGTGCTGGTGCAGGGCACCCACATCTGCTGGGGCTATGGCTTTCTGGGCAGCCTTGCCCACTCTGGACATCCCTGTCCGGCATGGGGACCCCAGCTCCTCGCCCAGACTGGGCTCGCTGAATACATCAGGTTCGTCACACTCTGCAGAAGGGACAGGGCATGGTGTTACTTTCATGTGCCAGGTGGGCAAGGCACCACAGAGAGGGAACATTCCTGAAGCTGCTGGCTCTCCTTACCAGGGCTGGTGGTCTCATCTCTGTCAACTTCGGTCTCACTTCGCCCACACGTCTCATAGCCCAGGTCCTGGAAGTCCACCTGCACTTGCTTGCTGAGCTGCTGGGCGTGGGGTTCACCTGCCGGGCAGCCCCATCAGCTCCGGCTCTCCCTCCCGGCAGGAATCCATCCAACCCCTGTGCCCCAGCTGCACAGGGCACACCAGGCTCTACATAGATGCCCCAATCCCATCCCATCCTGCCAGGGATTTCAACTCACGGATCAGGACGTGGTACTTCTCCAGCTGCTCGGCTTGTGCCCGCACCGTGGCCTCGGAGGCGGCAAGCTTGTCCTGCAACTCCTGGCACTGCCTTTGGCCCTGTGCCACCTGGGAGTGCAGCTCCATGCCCAGCCCCGGCCAGCCCCTGCCAGGGACTGTGCCCTCCACCTGCCAGAGGAGAGACAGGCTGAGAGCTCCCCAATTCCATCCCCACCTCTAGCTCCAGCCCCATCCTGGTCCACTGTGCCCAGGGCACTTACGTGGCTCCCGTTCCCTCCACCCGGGGTGCCAGGGCAGGGTCTCTTGGGCACGTTGTCCTGGGATCGTGCCTCCAGCGCTGGGCGTTTGGCAGGCACAGCTCCCCTCTCTGCCAAGACCCCCTGGCCAGCCCCACTGCCGCTGGCTGGGCGGTCCCCGAGGGTGCTGCGGCTCTTCCGCTGCAGCCTTCGGGGCTCAGGGGTCAGGGGGCTGTCCAGCCCAGACTCCTCCTGCTCCCCACTCTCCAGCAGTGACGTGGCTTCACCCATCCGCTCCTTCAGCTCTGCGTTCTCCAGGCACAGGCTCAGCATCGCCTTCCTGGGGGCAAAAGGTGCTGTGAAGGGCAGGAAGTGGCCGGGATGCAGGATGAGGTTCAGCAAGGCCAAGGGCAGAGTCCTGCACCTGGGACATAACAACCCCGTGCAGTGCTACAGGCTTGGGGCAGAGTGGTTGGACAGCTGCCAGGTGGAGAAGGACCTGGGGGTGTTGGTGGACTGACATCTGAATATGAGCCAGCAGTGTGTCCAGGTGGCCAAGAAGGCCAACAGCATCCTGGCCTGTATCAGAACCAACATGGCCAGCAGGTCTGGAGAGGGGATTGTGCCCCTGTGCTGGGCACTGGTGAGGCCGTACCTCGAGTACTGTGTTCAGTTCTGGGCCCCTCACTACAAGGACATTTTGGTCCTGGAGTGGGTCCAGAGGAGGGCAACCAGGCTGGGGAAGGGTCTGGAGAACAAACCTTCTGAGGAGCGGCTGAGGGAGCTGGGGGGGGTTTAGTCTGGAGAAGAGGAGGCTGAGGTGAGACCTTATCCCTGCCTAGAATGACCTGAAAGGAGGCTGTAGAGAGGTGGGTGATGGTCTCTTCTGCCAAGCGACAGGGTATAGGACAAGGGGAAATGGCCTCAAGCTGCACCAGGGAAGGTTCAGATGAGATGTTAGGCAGAAATTTTTCACCGAAGGAGTTGTTGGGATGTGGCACAGACTGCCCAGGGAGGGAGTGGAGTCCCCACCCCTGGGTGTATTTAGCAGGTAGATGAGGTGCTCAGGGATATGGTTTAGGAGAGGACAGGGATGGTTGGACTCGATGATCTTAAAGGTCTTTTCCAACCTGGTCATTCTGTGATTCTGTACCCTCCCAGGCCACTGCCACCCGCTGGCTCCAGCACCCCGGGGCTCTTGCCTGATGTGGGAGACAGAAGAGAAACCAGCTTCCTCCAGCTGCGCCTTCAGCTCCCGCAGCTCCTCTTCTGCCCGCAGCTCCCGCTTGGGTGCCATGCTCGCCGTCAGGGTCCTTTCAGGGCCACCGCTTTCCTTAGGGGCCAGAGGACTGCTCTAGAGGAACAGAGAGTGACAGGGATGTTTCCAAAGGGGCTAGGACACAGCCTAGCAGTGGCACAGTGCCCAACTCTGCCACCCCTGTTCCTGGTGCCATGCTGCCCTGACTCACGTGCTGGGTTGCCACGCCGTGGGGCACCTCCTTCTTGATGCTGCCAGTGAAGCTGGTGCTGGTGTCATCAGCGTCCGTGCCTGTGGCCTGACCTAGGGGACAGCACAAGGTGCTCAGAGCAGCGGGCACAGTGGTGCTGCCTTCATCCCCTCCTCCCTGGAGATGCCTGAGGCTGCTATGGACAGCCCCAGGGGCAGGTGCCTGCTCTCATACATGCCTGGTGCTTGGGCACTCTCAGCATGACTGATGTCTCTGCACTGTCCCGGTGCCCTGCCACCCCTCTCTGCACGCTGGAGCCCCAACCCAGCACCCTGTGCTGGCCCTGCACCAAGGGAGGGGACAGCTCCCATCCACCCCTCCACCTTCACACCCCCTCGCGCTTGCTGCAAGCACACACATACACATCCGTGCCACCCACCCTGCAGTCACTTCACAAGCTGCACCTAGCAGCACGTGCCCAGTCCAGGGATCCTCGCTGGTGCTGTCCCAGCCTGGCAGGAGTGCACCCCACACGACAGCCTGCCTAGGCACAGGCACCTCATAGAGGGCACCAACAGCCACCCTGCCCGTGCCACCCAAGCCCTGCTGCCATGCATGGCACTGGACTCCTTCCAAGCCCTGCACCATCCCCACAGAGCTGCAGCAAAGCTAAAGTGACATTATTGGGGGCTTGGGCCCACAGAGCTGAGCTAGGGCCATGCCTTTTCATCTTGCGCTCTGCTCCTGGAGTCTTGGTGCACTGCCTGCGGCCAGGGCTTGCACCCCTTGTCTGGGCAGCTTTCCTCCCACCCAGCTCCAGGGCCCTGCTTAGGCTCAGACTGCCTGGGCTGGGACATGGGGTACCCCCACTCCCTCATCCCCAGGTAGGCAGCAGCTTGGCCAGTGCCCAGGAGCAGCCCTTGTGCATACAAGGCCAGGTTTTGCAGCTGCCTGTGCCCAAAACCAACTCCATCAGGTCTGGAGGACACAGGCAAGGCTGAACACAAGGTGGAGGGGTGTCACAGACATCCTGGCTGAAGCAAAGAGGCTGTCAAAGGAGAGAGGCTGTCAAAGGAGAAGCTGTCAGGGAAGCACACAGCTCCTAGGTGGGAGAGCCAAGGACCAGCAAAGAACACACCTTGCAGCAGGGCAGGCGGCTGCATGGCACCGTGACGGCCACGCTTGGGAGACCCACTCATGACAAACAATTGTCAGGAGGCTGCAAACATCACAGGCACATCCCTGCTCAGCCTGGGCAGATGTCACCCTGCAGCACTGAGCCTGTTGACAAAGCAGCCGTACCCCAGGGAGTGAGGAGGCAGCTGGAAGCAGCAGCAGCAGCACCCCAGGGAAGAAGCATCTCCTGGGGGTAGCATTCAGCCACGGCACAGCCCTGTGAGCACCCAGGGACACAACCTGCAAGGTGACAAACCATCTAGGGCCATATCTCCACAGCTGCAAGGCCCCAAAGTGTGACAGGACGTTGACTCTCAGCTGCAGGCCTTTCTGGTGCTGGGGGCTCACAGCCAGGGCAGCTGCTCTGGGGACAGGGGACCCCACGTCTCACCGTCACCCACAGCTTCCCAGGGATCCCAGTGCTCCAGGAGTGGGATAGATAAAGTGGGCACGAAAAAAAAGCGGGAGGTGGGGGAAGGGGATGGATAGCAGGGGAAGAAGAGGAAGTTGGTACTGGGGGAGCAGAAAAGCATATCTGTAGGGCAGGCTGTGCCCAGGCTGCTGTTCACTGGGTGTTTGAACCCTCCCTTGCAGCTCGGCTCTCCGTGTGTTACCAGCCAAGGAGAGAAAGAGATGCAACCCCAGCACTGTTTTTCCCAGACTCCTCCATCTTCCTCACCTAGCCAGAAGGCAAAGAAAATGTGTTGCATGGCTGGAAAGCCACACAGGCACGGGACACCCAGCTGCATTGGCTGTCCTGGAGGTCTTCCTACTGCTGGGAACAAGGGAAGCAAGGTCTCCAGGAAAGGAGAGGAAGGAGAGGAAGGAGAGATACACCCCCCCACACCCCATCCCCAGAAGTTGCTTTCAGGCACGAGATGCTCAGGCTGGTCCTCCTGAGGGGTAGAGGAGTGCACAGCCAGGGCTAGCAGGGGCGAAAGGAGGTCCTGGAGAGCAGAAAGTTTGGGACACCTCAGCCTTGGATAGTGCTTCCCTGCTGAGGGAAGCTAGCAGGGGCCAGGGACAGATATGCAGCAAAACACACAAGGAGAGATGAGAGCTGCTGGAACACCAGCCAAAACTTCCCTCGTGCCATGCCAGTGAGTCTGTGCCAGTCCCGGGCTCTGTGGTACCCAAGGAATCAGGGAGCCAGGCAGGCACCAGAGCCAAGATGGGGGAGGGAAGGTGGAAGGAGGAGGACAGGGACACAAAGGCTCCTACAAAGTGAGAAGCAGAAGGAGAAAGAGAAGATGGTGCTACACAGAGAAGTGAGAGGAAGGGAATGAGATGAAACACAAGAAAGGAAAAGCTAACTGAACACTGTCCAGCAGCCCCAGCCGCATCCCTCGGGGCCACAGAACTGCTCATCTCACCGCACTACTAGTTGCAGACCCGGAGGAGTAGTGCTGGCCTGCTGCCTGTGAAGAGGGAGCTGTGCTGAAAAGACCTCGTCAGGGCATGGGGTGGGTGGTGCCATGTGAAACAGTCCCAAGGAGATGTGCGCCAGAGCAGCCACAGGTCCCGGGGGCGCAGCCCGGGAAGTCAAGAGCTCTCCTGCTCCTCCTGCTCCCAGCCGGCTCCCCCAGCACGCACAAACAGGTGCTCAGAGGAAAAAAAAATGCCCCCAACACCTCGGGAAGTGATTGAGTAGGAGACGGCTGATACTTAGCCTGCTGTTCAGGGGAAGCGCTGGTCATCAGAAAGCTGATGTTTTCGGTTTTCAGCTCTGGGGCCAGCTCCAGCACTCCCCCAGGAGGTGAGAGATGCCCTAGAAAAGGTTTGCAGTGGTGACAAGTGGGACTATCCCCGGGCCAAGCAGAAATAAGGACCTATTGCCCAAGGGGCACTGGGAGCCTGTGAGTGAGATGTAAGCATAGGAGGGAAAGCAGACCCAGCCCAGACCTTGGGGGCGGTGACAGGTCTCCATCACCCCAAACCATCTGTCCAGAAGAGGGGGAAGCTCTCCCTTGAAGGCACTCACAAGCCAGGCTGAGACAACTTACGGTTAGGAAGAGAGGAAAAAAATAAGTCAGTAAAATCATCAATGCTGGAGTAGGATTTAGTTGAAGCTTAAAATGAGGTGGTGGTTCTACACAAGGTCTTGCGGCCCTTCTCCAACTCTCTGGCTCTGGAACCCACTTTCCCAGACACCTTTCTCCTTTTGGGACAGCAACCATCAACCCAAGAAGGGGGGGGTGTCACTGGGCAAGAAAAAACAGTGAGGGGGAATACAAAAACTCACACTCATGCACTTGGGAGATGAGAACATTTGGTGTTTCCTTCAGAGAAAGGGAATCTTTATTTGGGCCACGGGGGTGGGAGCAGAGGGGAGATGAGGGAAATCAACTAAAATGGAATGATTTGATATGTGCAAATACATCGGTGGCCGCCAGGGTGGGTCAGACAGGAACGTACACGAGACAGGTGGATTGCACTGATCACCGTTTCCAAAGCAGCTCAAAAATAGCACAAAAAATAATAAAATAAAATAAAAAAGCAGCCCTGTTCTATCGTACCACGACTAAGTACCAAAGCAACCCTCCCAGAGTCAGTGAGACAGGCTCCCTCAGTTAGTGAACCGTTTCCGTGGCAGGCGGGCGAGCGTCAGTGCTCAGAAGGCATGCTGGGGTAGGACTCTCACACGCTCCTGTTCCCCACCTCCTATGGTGCCCTGCGTCTCCAGCCTGCTCAAACGCTCCAAGCTTCTTCCAAGAGCTTCTTCCAGCTGTCCCCGGAGATCCTGGACCCCCTCCAGCTCCACCTGCAGAGTGTGGTCTCTCGCAGCGCTAGGCGGACACGCCGCGCAGAAGGGAAGAGGGTTAGACAAGCTGCAGCAAGCACGTACCAAACTGGCCCCTCCATCCAGGACCTACTCCAGGCAGGCGCCCTGCACGCACCCCAGGCAGCTCTGCCACCTCTTGCCTCACCTCTAAACCTCCCTAGGACACAGTCATCCCCAAAAAAGGCTCCAGGCCCTGGCAGGGGACTCCTTGTCCCAGCTGCTGTTCTGTACTTACCCAAGCACTTCACTTATGCGTGCTCTCGCTATCAGGTAGCTGCAATACCCCGGGCTGCAGCCCCATGAAGGGCAGGGGATTAGTGCAGAGGACAGAGAATGCAGACCATGCTGCACCGCCGGGATAAGCACCTCGATAGATCCTCATCGACCCAACAGCTGGTTGGGAATTTGACAGCAGCCTCTGAAAGGCTGCCAAGTGTGGGTGGGAAGGGATAAACAAGAAGAAAAACAAAACAAAAACAAACAAAACAAAAAAAAAAACCCAAAACCCACCCCCACCCCCAAAAAAAAAAACCCCAAAAAAGAATGGAAATCCCAGGGCCTGACCAAGAGGGGGCAACAGGGGGAGTCTGCACAGTATTTAAAGCTGGCCACTGCCCTCTTCAAGGGAAGCCCAAAGCTTGAAGCCCTCAAACCACGTTTGCCTGATGCTTTGCCCTCTTTCCCACTGCTGGCTCTCAGACCCTCACAATGCTCACCAGACCACCCACGCTTGCCCGAGCAGCGGCACAGGGCAGCGCAGAGCCAAGGCAGCCTCGCTTACCTGTCCGGGTGCATGTGAAACTTTACCAGGCTGCCATAGAGCTGCCTCTCTGCCTGGAGAGCCTCGTTTAACCGACTCCTTTCAGCCACCAGCCCTTCCAGCACCTGTAACAACTGGTTAGAGGGGAAAGACAAAATGCAACACTTAGAGACAGAAATCAAAGGAGGCCATCTGGCTGCCCCGCAGAAGCAGGGGCTTCCCCATCCTCTCTTGCTTGTGTTCAAGTGATCAAGTTGATCGGTGTCATCCCTGGACCCCCAAAAACCTCTGCGACAAGACAACTACTACAAGAACCAGTCCTCCCCTCCTCAGCATTCCCCCCATTGCACACAGCCAACTTCCCAAACCTCATCTCAGCATATCCAAAGGCTGAAAAGAAAGCCTCATAACCAGCAGAAGTACCAGCACATCCAAGCCTGCCCCACACAGCACACTACCTGCTGCTTTCTGTTTCCAGTAGCCTCTTGTCCTTGCGACTCCACTATGGCCACTTTCTCCCGAAGCATCAGCACTTCTTGTGTCAGCCTTTCCACGGCTGGAATTTCTTCAGGATCCACCAGCTGCATCTGCAGATCCTGAAAACCAACAGCAGGAGGGGTCAGTGAAGAAGGGATCTATAGCAAAGACAGCTGGACCTTCATAATCCTCCCTGGAATGCAACTGCCAAAAGTTTCCAGTGTTTGAGAAGACCTAGGTCACCCAAGAAAGGAATGCCAAAGCACCCAGGGTGTACCGGGCACAGACAACAGCCTGGAGCAAGAAGAGGAGAAACGAGATGCACTGTTTAAAGGACTTGAAGAAGGGTGTTTGGCACACTAAGGGCAAAAAGCCATTTAATGACACTCTGGGGGTTTGGGACCCTCGCCTTCTGGCCAAAATAACAAAGGGGTGAAGATAAACCAGCTGCAACACCATCCATGGAGAGCTAGCCACATCCCTCTGAGGATGCAGGGAAAGAAGAGACTCCTCTGTGGTCTCCTCAGGTGGTGCTGACCCAGCACGGCACGTTATCTCACCTTGATGAGGTCCTCTTTGATCTGGATGGTCCTGGTCAAGGACTCTATATCCGAGGCCTGCACCTGCAGCTCTTCTTCCTGCGCAGCCACGACAGTCTGGAGAGCAGAGAGCTCCCTCTAGGGAGGGAAGAGAAGTCCGTGTAAGACTTCAGAAAGCCAAAACCCCACTGCAAACTGCTGCCCCATTTATCTCACTGGAGGTACCCTCAAAACAGAGGTGTGTGAAACATTCCATGAGCCCAATGGTCTCCTGTAAGCAAGGGAGACCAGCACAAGCTCCACCAGAAACTCACCCTGCTTTCCCTTTCCTTCTTCGCCATTAGCTCCAGCTCCTCTTTGGCATTAACAAGATCCTTCTCCAGGTCTGCTGCTGACATTGCAACTGCAAAGACAACTTGATCTGGATCACCACGTATCAGCTCCAGCACTGGGATCAGACAGAATCCCTCTTTGGAGGGAGGCCCACAATGCTCACATCACCCTGCCTCTTCAACTCTTCTTCCCTAAACAGCAGCCCAAGGTAACAGCAACGTCCCAGGCCTGCCACCACAGCCCAGCAAAATTCAAGTGTCCCAACCCCCAGGCAAAACCCAAAGCAGTTGCACTTGTCTCAGCCCAGCCTGCACCATAAAGCCGAAACTGCTTCACCGGACAGCACCTCAACCTCAAACCCAGAACTGGCCTTTCTCTTTCCCATACTCCAACCCCCAGACACCCCTGAACCATCACCCAAAGGGAAGGCACAGGTTTATTACACAACACTCCTGCTCAGAGCTCTTTATTCTCTCACAGTTTCACGTAACCATGTTTTTTTCCACAGAAAAAAAAAACCCTGGTCACATTTGGGGACATTGAAAGAAGCTGCCACCACACTCACCTCCCTCTGTCCCACAGCTGCTATCCCCCTGCGGGGGACTGGCAATGGCTGTAGCTCCACAGGCTCTTTGTAGCATTTCCTGAAAAACACAAAAGCCTCCAGGTTGGCACCTTTGTGGGGCACATAGCCCTCAGAGCTTCCCCAGACCTCCAGGACTACAGCAAAGCTGCCGACTGCTTTGTTGATGCTCTCAAATGTGAGAAACTAATGAAGAGGGTTTAGCCAGGCAGCAGGGACAAGTGAGTTGCACCCAACCTAGAAGCTGTATGTGTCTGCAACCAGGCTCTGGCCTTGCTTTATGTGACACTCAGAGGTTGCTGGCAGTGAGCATCTTCTTGCGAAGGGTTAAACAGGTTTCACTCAACTGCAGCAAACTCATCATTCCACCGAGGCTCCACAGACACCTACACCTCCATCCAAAGATGTGTCCCAGAGGGATCACACAGGAAGGAAAACACAGAGCTTGGCCTGTATATGCATCCCTAGAAATCTCTATAGCTCACTTTGATCCTGGGAATAGAAATGAGCAACCTGTTTACAGCTGCTTAAAAACACTCAGCATGTCAGCTCACCAATAAACCATTAACAGCTGCTCAAGTAGGAGCATGGCATATGTAGCCTCAGACTTGTGTTTGGCCTCAAAGGGGGTTTTAGCAAAGCTACTTTAAAAATACCAACTCCAATTGTGGAAGAGACAGCAAACAGACAGCAGGCTCTGCCAAGAATTAGTGGGACCTAAAATTAGCTCTCTTGTCCCCTCCAGAATGTGACAATGTCAGGGAGGGGATTACAATACTGCGGGGCAGCCCAGCCCAAGGAAGGACTGGGTCAGTGCTGAAAGGTCAGAGGGTGGATTTCTTTCATATTCTCATGAGCCCTGAGGACTCAAAAACTGACTGATCAAAACGAAAAGAGACATTGAGTGACAAAGGCTGATGGAATCAGAATGCCCAGGCAGCATTTCTGCTCCTCTGTTATTTCTCCTCCTCCTATAGGAAGTCTCTCCCCTGATCTCACTTTCATTTCTATCATTCTCTGTGGTGCTCCCCTCTCTCTCATTTCCTCTCGTGGCAGTCAGCTCTCCATGGAGACCTGAGGCCACAGGCAAAGAAAGAGTAGACAATTCTTACTTGTATGGGCTGTTTGTCCTGCTTCAACAACCTGGCACCAGCCAAATGGGCCCCAAGAGGCTCCTTTCCCAAAACCTGCTGGCGCAGCAGTTGTAACTCACAGCTCCTTTCAGCCAAAGCGTGTGCCATCTTCTCAGCAGTCGTCTGATGGAGCAGAAAAAATAAAGGAAGACAGAGCTGTGATCAGGGGTGGGATCCCTATCTCATTTTCCTTAGGGACCAAGGGGAACCATCTCAACGTTTATCTGTCATTTGAGACTAGAAGTGTTCTGCAAACCAGCCAGCGAGCTACTGCTCCTGCCGGAGTGACTCCACTGCAGTCATCCACCTCTGCCTGTCAGGCAGATGCAGCAGGGCTCAGTCTCTCAGCCTACAGAGGAACAAGCTCCTCAACATCCTAACACATAAGTTAAGAGGCAATGAGCCTTCCTTTCTAGTCTGGTAACACCGTTGTGAAGCAACGGCCCTTCCTTGACCCCTCTGCTGCGCCAAGCCCAGCAGCACAGATATCTAAGGGGATCTGGACCTCCTTCCCCACCACACACACACAAACCCTGCCCTGTCCACTCAACGATGGTGAACTAACACCTGAACATTGCTACAAGAGCTGCTGCTCCACAACTGCTCCCACATGATGGGTTGAGACCAACCTAGAAACAGCTGATTGCATCTCACCTGTTTTTCTTCAACACTCACCAGCTTCAGGAGGCTACACCAACAGCAGCCAGAGAGCTGTTAGTATTTGCTTAACACAAGGCAGAGCCACCCACCCTGGCACCACACACAACTCACTCTGCTCTGCTGCTCCTTGGTGCTCAAAGCCTGCAGCAGCTCCCGGATTTCAGCATCGTGCTCCACGGTCTGACGGTTCCTGTCACTGAGGAGATCCTGCAGCATTTTCTCCTTGTGCTGGAGACGCAGGCAGAGCTCCTCTGCTACCTCACTCTGTCCTGGGCCCAGCTTGCATAGCAGAGTTGCTGTAAGCTCCTGAACAATGGGGAGGGAGACATGGAGAGAGATTGCTACCATCAAACTGCAAGCTGTTCAAGGCAAACAGCTCTTCAGCCTGGGTGTAGCTGAGAGGAGGTTCATCTCAGCAAGGCCAGAAGTTTGGGACCATTCTCTCTGCAGACAAAGTGGCTGAAGGCTCAGATAGCCAAGCTGAGGCCTTACCTCCACCTCCTTGTTCCTGTCATGCAGGCAGGTTTGCAGCTGCTGGATGATCCCCTCCTGCTCCTTCTGTCTGCTGCAGGACTTGGCCTCGATCTCCTCCTTGAGCCAGCGGAGGTTTTGGCAGGTTGCTGAGACTTGCTCTAGTTCCAGGGATTTGGCTTTCAGGAGGCTCTCCAAGCTCTGGAGACAACAACAGCAGCAGCTCAACCAGGGTAGAGACTTTATCCTGAATTAAGCAGAACTGGAACTACCAGTCTGTCCTGCCAGTATAGTCACACAATTTCACCCCTGTGCTCTCCAGACACCAAAGGCACCTCTACAAAGTCCAGAAGCATAAGTGACCCTGGAACCACCCCCTCATGGAGGTTCAGAGGATGGCTAACACCCCATAGTTGCTCTCCCCAGCAACAACCAGAGAATCCCCAGTAAGGTTTGTGTAGCACCACGCCACAGCCAGGCTGGACCCCGCATGCCCAGGTACAAGCACTCACGTGAATGGTGGCCTCGTTGCTAGATAGGACATTGCGCAGCCTCTCCAGGTCACTTCCACGCTCCCGTACTGAGAGATGGAGCTGTTGCAGCTCTTGCTCCTTCTTCTCCAGGGAACAGAACTTCTCGTCTACTGCTCGCTAGGGTGAGAGGGGGTGATGGCTCAGAGTGGGGTAACAGGGCTCTGCAGCCCACAACTCCCTGTGTGGGGCACCTCAGCTCGCCCTTTCAGAGAGCTCCTCTGAATGGCTGAGCCATTAAGAGCATGTGGAAGCCATGGTCAGCCCTGGGTCTGCCTGGAGCTGCATAGTGGATGGTAGCCCAAAGGCTGAGCCTCTGGGGAAACTAAGACATCACCAACAGACTGTGCTCACCTCCAGAGCAGCATCCCTGTCGCTGACTCGCTGCTGCAGTTTCTCCAACATGGCATTCATGGCTGCAGGGCACTTCTCCAAGTTCTGATGGCAATGCAGAAGCTCCCTCGATTCCTAGAGGTCACACACACACCCCCTTAGTACAAAACTGTCGGTCCAGAAACCCCCAGAGAGCAGCCCAGGAGAACCAGGGCTAAATGCCTCCCACCTTACACTTGCTTTAACCCCCATATTACAGGATGACAAAGCCCCAGCACCTGTGGCTGGTTAACTAGCACCTGCAGGGCTCACCAGGCATTGTTGTGGGCTGAGGTTCTCCCGATACCTCTGCCTCCTTCTTCATCCTGGGGGCCCAGGGGCATCTCTTTCCCTCCCTTCTTCCAAGGTCACACATGAAAGCTACTGACTTTTGCACCACCAAGTACCACAGGAGAAGCAGGGGCCCTGGCTAGCTATGCTCAGGTTGAATCTCACCTGCAGAAGCTGTTCCTTGCGAGCCAGTTGCTGACTCAAGCGCTGAACTCTCTGCTCCTGGGCCTGCAGCTCGTGGCTTTTCTCCCACTCCACAGTCTGGAGTTGCTGAGCCTTCTCCTGCAGCTCTGCCTGCAGCTGTTGTACCACAGCTCGCAGCTCCTGCAAGGGAAAAGCACACACCTTGGCAGTCAGGCCTCAACAGACCTGTAAGCAGCAGGCCAACCCGAAGCCACCAAGAGCAACAAGGGCTGTGGGAGCTATCAAAACTGCTCTGCAATGCTACATCTTTCACATCTCAAAACATACTTCCATGGAGATGAAGTTTGAATTTATTTCATTTCCACCCTTCTAAACCCCTTGCTCTGGCCACAGGCAGAGCTTTACAGACAACCTGTGCAGCGGTGGACATCAACCCTGTAACATCGCAAAGAGATGGGATGTTTGCACCAGCCAAAGACACACATGTCACAATACACCCACTACCAAGGATCTTTGCTAAGGATGTTGGTGAACTCTCCCTGCCACTTGTGACAAGGGCTCAGTCAAATTGTGCCCAGGCTGGTGTAGGCAGAAATGATGAAACAAGAGCAGAGTACTGATTACGCTGGTGCTTCCTAAGTCGTGTAAACCCAGAGGCTTCCAGGTTAAAGTGCTTGTCATACCTGGTTGTGTTTCCAGGTTGCCTCTTTCTGCTGCTCTTCCTCATGCACCACAGTCTCCAGGAGCTGGGTTGCTCTCCTGGCTTCAGCCAGTTGATGCTCTTTCTGGCGCTGAGCTCTCTTCAGTTTCCGCACTTCCAACTTGGTGCAGAAAAGCGTGTTCTGGAGATCCAGCAGTGACATCTGCTGCTCTTGGGATGACAGTGTGCTCTCCGACATCTAACAAGAGTGGGAAGCAGATGAACTCAAAGATTCACTACGTGAGAGGGGTTTAAAAACCGGGATCCCTGCAAAACACAAACCTTTTATTTTTAAGGCTTTCCAGGGACATACCTGCAACTGTCCCAGACGGCTTCTGTGTAACATGTCCTGCAGCTTTGCCATTGTCTCATTCTGCCCTTCGATGATTCGGTACAGCTCTTCTGTCTACGAGTCAAAGGACAGGAAGCCCTGTCATTGGCAAACCAAGCACAAACCCTTCCATCCCAAGCCTCCAGCATGGATTACGACACAGAAGCAAGAGCTTTGCAAGAAATACTTTAAGGAGATCCAGGATGCCTAGCAGGGGATTAAGCATTCCTTTCCAGCCGTTGCCTACAGGGCTAGCACACCTTCTTTTGGTGAGCACCACCCTGTCCACACAAAAGTATTACCTTACTCTCTTTGCTCTTCAGGGCCTCGTTCAGACTCTGGATTGTATGATCTTGCCTCTGTGATGTTTCTTGGACAGTTTTTAACTCAACATTCAATTCATTCAGCTTTTCCTGTAACAACTGAAGACAGAAATACGTTGGGGTTTTTCAATCCCACCTAACGCTCTACCTAAAGACTCTTAGGATGCCCTCCACTCCTGACTCAAGGCCACACAGCCCAGGTGTTCACCAGATCAACACAGCTCCTTCTAATGCCTGTAAACACTGAGCTGGGTGAATAAACACAAAGTTTTGTTCAGTCCCTCCTCCACAGGACTGCTCCAGTGCTTCTGGTCCCTCAAGGCAGCTCCCAGATCTGGGGCCAAGGCTGCACATATCTTACTGCCTCCTACATATCGCAGAGGAGTCTGACTCCAACTGCCCAGCAGCCTTCCCAGTTTCTATTAGTTTTTTTCCCATAAGAGGGAAGGAATATGAAACAAGCTACACGTTCTAAACCAGTTCCCTTTGCTCCTGAGGTCCTCCAGAGCATTGCAGCCACCCCTTTACAGTCTTCCAGCTCTTTCTCTTGCTGCCTCCTTAACCTTACCCAAGGGGTCTCAGAGCAATTGCTGGTCTAGGTAACTCTACATTTAGCCTCAGGTTTTGGCCTCAGCACAACAGATCCTCACCAGTGCCAGCACACCAACAGCACGACTGCAAAGCAAAGGGGAACACCTCACTGGCCTTTGTGGCTGGTTTACACCCTGAGAAACTTTTGCCTCTGACACGTTCACCCTGAAGAGACTACCATCTCAAGCAGTTTTAGGAGAGTTCTTGGCTTTCACCATAACATTCATGACACAACACACGTTGTGCATTTCAGCAACTGTTTGTTGCTTAACATTTGTTCTAAGCGTGCTGCCCGTTGGCATCCTTAATCTTGGATGATAGGTGTCTTTCTAGAACTCACTTCAAGCCTCAGTTTCTTAAGGAGCTGGTGTGGCCCCATGATTTTCTCTTATTGCTCATTAGTTTACACACCTGTCATGTTATCTCTCCTCTAAGAGGCACTCCCCCTAGACTATTTAAACACTTCCAATTGCCTTTATTGGGCCTTGGGCCTCTATTTCCCTGTCAACCTTTGTGATCCAGGCAGCTCTGAGAGCTTACAGCTGTCCCCAGATCTAAATAAAGAGCCCGTACTGTGGTGGGGTGTTTTCCCATTTAATCCCTCTGTTTTCCCAGTGGGTATAATTTACAGTTCAAAAGCATAACTAAGAACATCAACACCTCACAACACATGTTAAATTTGATCTACCTCAAGACAACTCAGCTGCATGTTTCATTCCTCAAAAAGTGTTTAAATCCAACCGAAAACAGAACCACCTGATATCTGTGCTGATATCCCTTACTGCTTCCCCAAAAAATAATAAAAGAAGCAAAATCCAAAGAGACAGGGAAATAGTCCTGTGCATCTCTTCTCCACCAGATCCCAGGTTCACCAGGCAAGTGCAAAGTTTTTCCAAAATAATGGTTTGCAAAACTAACTATGGAAAATTTGCACAGCCCAGTCTCAGGAGAAGTGCATATGCCTTTAACTCAAGCTGGTAGACAATAATTGCACTGAGAACCCTGTGTCAGGGCACATCCCTGCTGGAAGAGAGGTGCAGACACTTGCCTCTGGCCAGGCTAGGAGGCACCCTCTGACACTAAATGCATCGCACCGACTAGGCACTGAATTTGCTGTTTATGAAGAAATACCTTGTTGGCAGCTTCAAACTGATGGATTTTGCCCTGCAGTTCTGCAGCATGCAGATTGGACACGTGCTCCCCCACTGCTGGATCACCTGGAGCCAGTTGCTGACGTTCATCCTGCAAATTCTGGGGAGGGGGGTGGGAAAAGAAAGAAATGGCTCAACTTTTGCACTGGCTGCAAATTCAGCTGTCAGCCCGCAGAGACCCTGCAGCATGGGCTTAAACACCTTCCATCGGGCTTTTCCTGGGTCTCCCCCTGGCACCTGGCCACTCCCTGACTGACCTGCCGGCTCCCTGTGCCCCTGAGGCTCTGGTTGGGCTCCCTATGTCTCCTCAGTCCCGTACTGCAGCCCAGCAGCTTGCTGGATTCTGACCACTGTCTGCAGGCTGATGACGGCAGATCTGCCGCCCACACCCAAGCCACGTCCCTGAAACCTCACTCCTGCGTATGTGCTCTGCTGGCAGCTGCAAAACAAACCAGCACCAAACCAAACTCTGTCTTCCCATGTTCTGGCAAGCTTCTCCTTCTCAATCAGGCCCACAGCCTTCAATCCCTCCCACCAGCCATCCTCTGCACACCCCACTCTGTCCTCTGGTCTCTCCTCCACAGCTCCCCATGCTCCAGCACCCACCCTACAAGTAATTCCCTGCAGCTCCCGGATCAGCAGCAAACTGAATGCCGCAGCTCTGACTTGTTTTCACAACACACATACACACACTGAGAACAAAACCAGCTTACTTTCTGACATGTGGCCTGCCAGACCCTGCCAGCTGAGCACACACTAATCCCTTGTCATCCCCTCTTACTCTTGTGCTACCTCCCGCCTAGCAAGATGTTAACTCCTAAGAGCAGCTCTCAAACCCAGCCACCCACCCCGGCCCTCGCAGGGCGGGTTAATTACTCCTAAATATCATCAGCCATATGAGACTGATTGTACCGGTGGTTCCTTTCAAGCAGGACCCCTGGCAAGCACGGGGCTGGGGCGCAGAGGCTGTGAGAACATGGCAGAGCTGCTCAGAGCACCAGCTCCAGGCAGCAAAGCACAGGGAGAACAGCCGCCGACTCCGATTAGCCCTGCCAGACTGATTCCTCCTCTTCAGCAGCCACAGAAATGCTGTCTCCAGGATCAGCAGGCAGCGCAGGGCAGCTCCGCCAGGTCTCTGCATTGCTTCTCACATACAGAAGCACCCACACAGAAGCTGTGCTTCCCTCTGCACCATTTTGTTAAGATTTTACTGAAACCCTAAGGAGTTACATCAAGTAATTTCAGATTTGCCTACTCTGAAATAAGACTGATGAGAAAAAAAGAAAAACCAGAAGGGAAGGGAAAAAATCCCCAGGAAAGTGCACCTTTCCTCTCCTCACAAATTGCACAACCCAAAGAAAAGCAAGCAGAAAGAGCTAAACGCAGGGAGGGGAAAGGCAAAGCCAGCTCAGAGTCCAAAGTCCCAGAGCACAAGCTGCCTCCCTCATGCTTCCCAGCAGCCATGACAGGAGCACTCCTCCCCAGCCATTTCTCCTACACGGGCATTTTAGTGACGATCTCTCCTCAGCACAGCTCCAGCAGTGCCAGTACACGCTAACCTAGACAGAATACTTTGTTAAAAAGTAATAATCACAGCATTATTTAAGCCTGCCATGCTCACATCTGCCCAGAACAGTGGGTGAAAGACTGGCTGTCAGCACAGCACCACAGGCAGCTGCAAGAGTGTGTCAGATGAAGGCTGGGTTTGGTGGCATTTTCCTGGGGCTGTGGTGATGAAGAGGAAGAATTGTTGGTTCAAGAAAACGCCCAAGATGGCAGCCCTTATGAGATCACATGCCCCCACATCAGATATCTTGGTCATGGCAGCTTACAGCAATAAATTTAAAGGGAAACCACAGTTTCCCAGAAGCAGTGAGGGAACTGTGGTCCTATGTATACTATACATTCCTTTCATGCTACAAGAATGTACAGGCAGTTACGCGTATCGATCACTGGACGGCAGTGCCTGACCTTAAGAAAGAATACTTGCTCATACAGAGAAAGACAAATTACTTATACAGGAGTCATTTAAGTTTACTAGCTGCATCTGACTCCCTATATTTGCTGTTAAAGCCATTTGAGGGATTAAGTGCTTCCCCTCCTCTGCCAGACCCTGCACTGAAGCCCATAACTGCTGCTGCCACAGCAAAAAGAGGCAGTAAAAAACCCCGCAGCATGAATCCTGGCTGGGGCGGTGTGACAGCAGAGGCCAGAGGTTGGAGAAACTCTGTTGAAACAGTTCCAAGAGGAGGATGGTGATGCGCGACACAAAGCAGAGCTGTAAATGTGCCACGTTGATAGTGCCACGTTCTGCTAAGAGAAAGCCTATTTTTATGCCATAAATATAACCCTGGCAGTGCAAATTAGCAGCAAGCAACACAAACCTACAGGAACAGCAACGCCCTGCCTCACATCTTCAGTTGCTGGCTGCCAGCACGATGCCTTTGTGCACCAGATGAAAATAAGGGTGGTTTTTTTCCCTATAGCATGCTTCCGAGCATCGTGTGTCAAACAAGCTTTGTAGGGAGAGGCACCACAGCTCCGGGAAACACCCGAGCAGATGGGGCAGCAAGCAAGGCTGGCCGGATAGGAAGTGTAATTCAGCACAGCTACAGTTGCCATAGTAATAAACAAGCATTTTTCTAATCCCTCGGGCTACCTAGTGCATTAGACAGCACTAAGGCTGCTAATGGGAATGCAATTAGACTGACAAGGATATTCCTGAATTGAAGCTGACTGAAGCCTTCTATTCATTACAGAACGTGGTAAAGGAGTTACAAGTTCAGCTTTTTGACTGCATACTAATGCAGTCAAAGACAGCAAAACAGAGTCAATCCAGAGCTACATGAGGACTACCACAGAGGCACACCGGGAAGTCCAGCGAAAGCTCCAGAGCTTTCATCGCCTCTCAGCAACCTGCCTTAACAGATGAATCTTTTCAAAGGATCAGAAAATAAGCCAATTATCTAGAATACCAACCCTAAAGTCATCCTCTGGCACAAATCCACCTGCAAGGAAAACACCTTTTCCTCAGGGCACGCGCCAGGGATCTGCAGGTCAGGCAGGCTGGAGGCCTGATCTGCAGAGGCAGGGCTGCTCCTCACGCTGAACAACTACCCAGGCACAAAGAAAACACATTTGCTGGAAAACATACACCCAGAAGCTTAAAGCACTCCCTTGGGTAAAAGTCACAGCGAGTTCTTAAAGAGGAAGCTGAAGTGAAAGTGGTGTTTTCTCGGCAGAAAAATGACAGGGTGTGCAGAGAGCTTAGGCCCATCTAGCAGGCTGCACTGCCAGGCAGAGCTGGTGGGAGGGGGCAGGTTAATTTCCAGGAACACAAGGAGGAAACAGACAACAGAATGACAGGAGAGAGGCAGCACACCTAAAAAGGACCCAGCTGCCTATTCTTAGCCCTGGGTTCAGCGACACGTGGCTATCTGAATTATCTCAGCGCAGAAGAATCCCTAGTGGGCTCGGTGTCGGGCTGCAGGGACACTGCTCAATCGAACAGCAGCGCAATGACCTCTACCTGTACCCGCAGCGGCATATAATCTTCACAGAGGTCATCCCACAGCTCCTGTAGTTCAGAGATCTCCAGGGAAAGACCCAAAGGAGGTCTGGAAAAGGATTTTCTCTCTGTGTTCAGGAAGGCAGAACCAGCACACACTAAGCCACCAGAAGTGCTGCCATCTGCCAAGTCACGGCTGAGCTTGGGAGGGGGCAAGCTGGATTTCACGGGAATAGGGAGCCTGCTGCCTCGGGGGCTCTGAAGGGGTTTGTAGTCCAAAGCCTTGATCAAGCTGAGGGCCAGCTCCAGCCTGTTCCCGCTCAGCGAAGAGTTTGGGGTCATGCGGTCATCTGAGGAATCATCACATTTCCCATTCCCTTTCACGCCTTTATCTGCATCTTCATCCTTCTGCTGCGGAAGGCTCGCCTCCACTGTCGTGTCCAGGGACTCAACAGAGGATGCAGGTGTGCCTTCTTCCATGCTTTCCCTATCCACAGTCCCCCTGGTGCTGGCGGACTCTGCTGCGTCGCACACAGATGACTCCTCATTGCCCATGCTGGTGGACCACCGGCTGGACAGCCCACAAGAGATGCTCCTGGCCACCTTTCGTGGCACTTTGCAAATCGCCTCATAGTCAGCATCAGCCACTCGCAGCGCAGCACAACCACGGCAGCGCCGCGGACGGTTACTCGCTCCCTCTGAAGGATGGCAGCTGTGTGGCTCCAAGCTGTGCTCTTCTTGATCCGTCCAGTACTCATACCCAGAATAAGCAAAGTCCTCCTGAAGGAGGGCAGCGTACCGTACGTCAGGCAGGTTAGAAAGGTCCACAGTTCCATCCCCAGCTCTGTCATCCGTGCCAGGGTCTTCATTGTTCCTGCGGTACATGCTTGCAATGCAGAACTTGAGGCGGTCCTTCTCCAGCAGCAGTTTCTGCAGGCGCTCGATGGAGAGGGCTTCGATGCGCGCGATGACGGTGTCGAACCTGTAGATGCGGTCCAGCATGAAGGCACACTTGCTGCAAGCAAACTCTGATTTGCCATCCCGGCACAGCTCCCTGCCCAGGACGTGGGAGAGCAGCACCTGGAGGTTCAGCTTGGCCGCCGTGTGGAAGATCCATCGCCGCTGGTTGCCGCACAGCTCCCTGGCGCAGATCCGGCAGGTTTCCTTCATCCTCGCCCGCTCCCTCCCACCAGCACCTGAACCTACTTCTTGAGGGGGCGCTCTCAAGAGACTTTCCCAGGGCCTCTACCTCTCAGCGCATCTCCCGGAGCACATCTCCCTCAAGCCCCGAGCCCACCGACACTCCTCACCCGACAGACCCTACAGGAACATCCCTTCCTACGGCACCTCCTCCGCAGCTCAGCCCCGCCGCGCCAGGGCTGCCGCACCTGGGCTGCCCCCCTCTCCTCGCAGCTACGCTCCCTGCACCCCCCCTGCCCGCTCTCTCCTCGCTGCCGCCCG
>VXBZ01008084.1:1077403-1145530 GCA_013399135.1 Heliornis fulica | reverse complement strand
GCAAGAACCCGGCCGGTTTCGCACGGCAGCGGCTGTGCCCCAACTCTGTGTGTGTGTGTCTGTCCCCCGCCCTTTCCCTCCCCCCAAACTCGGGGACCACTCCGGGATGGCCAGCCCCGACTCTGGTCCCGGGCTCACCCGTGGTGTCCGTATGGCCCAGGACTGCGATGGGCTCATTGTCCGCTCGGCCACCAAAGTCACGGCTGACGTGCTGGAGGCGGCGGAGAGGCTACAGGTGGTGGGCAGAGCGGGTACCGGCGTGGACAATGTCGACGTGGAGGCGGCCACCAGGAAGGGGGTCCTGGTCATGAAGTAAGAGCAGGATCATGGGGCATCCATGCCTGAACTCTCGGGGGACGGGGGAGGCTGTATCAGGGTGTCATCACTGCCCACGGCATCGCCCTGTGGGTCTCCATCCTCACCCCCGTCATCCCGCGGGTGACACGCTAGTGACACTGCTCTCTGTCCCCAGCACACCTACTGGGAACAGCCTCAGCGCCGCGGAGCTCACCTGCGGGATGATCCTGTGCTTGGCCAGGTGAGCACGGAGCAGGACACGGGGGGAACAGATGTGATCCCCACAACCCCCCTGCTCCCGTGCTGACCACAGCCTCCCCTTCCAGGCAGATCCCGCAGGCAGCTGCCTCCATGAAGGAGGGCAAGTGGGACCGTAAGAAGGTAGGGGGTGGGCGCAGCACCCTGGGCAGGACAGGGAGCCAGGTGTCCGTGCGGGGTGCTATCTCTCACTCTCCACTCTTCACCCAAGTACATGGGCATGGAGCTGAACGGGAAGACACTGGGCGTGCTGGGGCTGGGGCGCATCGGCAGGGAGGTGGCCACCCGCATGCAGGCTTTTGGCATGAAGGTAAGGAGCCCAGGCAGAGAGGAGCAATGGGGAGCATGGACCACCCCACTGCCAGCCTGGCCGCGAGCAGTGTTGCCAGGCTGCAGGACAAGAGTCTGTTGTGCGTCAGACCGTAGGCTATGACCCCATCATCACGCCCGAAGCCTCGGCTGCTTTCGGTGTGGAGCAGCTGCCACTGGAACAGATCTGGCCACTCTGCGACTTCATCACAGTGCACACACCACTGCTGCCCTCCACCACAGGTACGGGGCCTGCACTGGTGGAGGAGGGTATGGGGGGAGCCGGGGCAGTGCCCCCCTGCTCACAGCACTCCATTGCTCCGCAGGGCTCCTGAACGACAGCACCTTCGCCAAGTGCCGCCGCGGCGTGCAGGTGGTGAACTGTGCCCGCGGTGGCATTGTGGATGAGGGCGCGCTGCTGCGGGCACTGCAGTCAGGACAGTGTGGTGGGGCTGCCCTCGATGTCTTCACACAGGTGAGCGGGGCCACAGGGACCCAATGAGCTTGGCTTTGGCTCCGCATCACCTTCACTGTGCCCAGGCTGGGCCAGCACAGCCCAACACACCCTGTCCCCAGCTCCCGGCTTGCAAGGGAGGAGGGTGTAAATGCCCCCTCATCCTCAGGCTCCCAGGTGAGTGCTGGGGACTAATGGTGGGATGGGGCTGTATTGGCAGGAGCCACCGAAGGACCGTGAACTGGTGAACCACCCCAACGTTATCTGCTGCCCACACCTGGGTGCCAGCACACAGGAGGCACAGAGCCGCTGCGGCAAAGAGATCGCCATGCAGATCGTGGACATGGCCACTGGGAAGGGGCTTGCTGGCACAGTGAGTCCCCACACTGGACACGTGACCTCTGTGCCTCGGTTTCTCCATCTGTTATCCACGGGTGCATTGGGACCAGTCCTGCGCACCCACTGGTGGATTCCCGTCACTCACCTTGCTCTTCCTCACAGGTCAATGGGCAGGCTCTCAGCAGGGCTTTCGCGCCCCAGACCAAGCCCTGGATTGCTCTGGCCAGGGCCCTGGGCACAGTGCTGCACACCCTGGGCAAGAAAGCACAGGGCAGTGTGCAGGTCTGCACCCTAGGTGAGCTGGCCAGGGGACCCTGATGGGTGGGAGGCGCAGCGGGGTGAGCAGGGACCCCAACGGGTGGACAGCGCTGCTGGGTGCAGAGGGACCCACTGGGATGGGCAGATGGGAGGGCAGGCGACCAGGAAAAGGGATGGACAAGGAGGGTGTTGGGATGGTGGAGTGGGAGGATGGTGAGAGGACAGGCATGTGGAGGTACAGACGGGTGGGAAGGTTGGAGCAGGGATGGGTGGGCGGAAGGACTCAGACTAGCAGCTCCAGCATGGTGTTGACCACTCTGCTGCCCCCTTGCCTCCTCCCCGTACCCAGGGACACCCTTGCGGGAGGCTGGGAACTACCTGATGCCTGCCGTGGCCACGGGCTTGCTGGCTGGAGGGGCACAGAAGGAGGTGACCCTGGTGAACGCCCTGCTGCTGGCCCAGGAGGCTGGGCTGAAGGTGCGTGGACAGCTGAGACTCCACACGTCAGCCTGGCATGCCCAGCCCCTGTCCTTCCCTGCAAGCAGCACGAGCCGGGGTTCAGCCCGTGGAGTTGCTGATGCACCTCTGAAGTTGTGGGGTGTCCCCTGAGGTGGCCTCCGAGGACATCCCTCCCCCACACCCTGTCACGAGCAGTATCTCTCCTGCAGGTCATGACCACCCACAGTGACACAGTCCCTGAGCCTGACGGCAGCACCGGCTTGCTGCAGGTGGCCTTGCAGGGCAGCCCGCACCGGGCAGCGGGGATGGTGCAGGGCAGCGCCCCAGCGCTGCGGGAGATCAACGGGGCCACCTTCAAGCAGCCGGCCCCACTGGCTGGCCACGTGCTCATCTACAGAGCCAAAGCCTCCGAGCCCAGCGTGCTGCCCGTGCTGGCCGGTGAGCTTCCCCGCATTGCCCCCGAGCATGGGAGGCAGCCTTGGGGGGGATCCCCACAGCTGCCCCTGCTGCAGTGGGGTGGAGGCAGATGTCATGTGGAGTTATGGGGACAGGGAGGCTTGAGGGATGTGGAGAAAAGGAGTAGGGGAGGAAATGGCATTGTAGACATCTGAGGGATGTTGGGGTGGGCAGTGCCATGCTACCTGCCCAGGGGTGCTGGAGAGGGGGGGAATCTTGCAGCCCCTAATCCCTCTTCTCTGCTCCAGGGCTGCTGGGGAAGGCAGGGATCCAGCTGCAGTCCTACCACAGCTCCAGCACGGTGGCTGGGGAGCAGTGGAGCATTGTGGGGCTCTCAGCCCCCCTGTCCAATGTCAGTGAGCTGAAGTCACGTGTCACGGAGGTCTTCCAGCTCCACCTGTAGACCCCAACTGCTGGCATGGAGCCTCCCCATGGCCGAGCACCCAGTGCCGAGCTGCACAAGTGTTACACCCGGCCACCCCCAGCTCCCACGGGGGTTTGGGGTGGCCCTGTGCTAAATAAAGGGTCCATGAGGAGAGAACATGAAATGTCTTGTCTGCATGGTCCCTTGTACCTGAACCCAATGCTCCTGCCCCTTCTGTCCCCAGCCTCTCCTGCCCCCCCGCCCCTGCTGCCATTTGTTCAAGGTGCAAAGGTCTCTGTGGCCCTGGTGAGGTCCCATCCGGCCACAGTCCCGTGCCAGGGCATGACCCAGAGCGCAGGCACTGCTCCAAGGGGGGGCTGAGCCCTCACGTGAGCCTCAGCGGTGCCTCCCCCCTTCCTGCCAACTGCCTCGATAGGTTTTCCCAGGGGAGTGTTTTGCTTTGCCCACATCAGGGGAGGCAAACAGCATCTCACCACCCTCAAACTGGAATCCAAGACTGGGGAGCTGAGGTTTGCTCAGGTACCCCAAAACATCTAGGCATGCTCCTGTCCTGCAGAAATGGGGGTGCGGGGGCATGTGTCCAGTGGGGCAGGTGGCCACGCTGGGTGCCCACAGGACAAATCCCATAAGAAGCCATTATCCAGATGCCATCCAGCCCCATGGCAGGAGAGGGAAGGGCCTTGGGGTGGGAAGGGCCCGCTTGCGACCAGGACCCAGATCTGTGCCGCTGCCCCCTCTCATCCACGCCTTTATTCCCCCCCGCTGCCCGGGGGTCTGCAGAAAACACCACTGCATCCACCAGCTCCGGGGCCCGAGGTGCCGCCAGCCGCTTCCCGGCCACGCGAGGTGAGGTACCCCACAGAGGCCAGTCCCGGATTTGGGGGTGAGCAGGGATGCCAACAGGGAGAAAGAGCATCCCTCTCCCCGTGGGGCTCACCGCTCTGCTTCCCCCTAGACGGGCTTCCTGGCGTATTCCCGGCGGTACTTGGTATCCACTCGCGTCAGGTACCAGGTGCCAGGGAAAAGATCCGCCTGGGAGCCATGGGGAGTGTGGTCGGCTGCGGGGAGAGGGTGATGGTGCTCAGGGTGGCCGTGGGGTCCCATCTGGGAGGGGAGGGATGTCGCACCCTCCTGGCTCCACTCACCCAAATGATGTGTCTCCTCCCGACGCTTCATGATCTCTGCGAAGTCCTGCGGGGCCACGCGCTTGCGGGCATCCAGGCGTGCTGGCAGGTCAGCCAGGCTGGACACCAGCTTGTCCAGGGGTGAGCCTGGCAGTGGGGACCCCCCAAGTGAGATGTCCCCATCCCTAGAGCCCTGTGCCACCCTCTCTTCCCACTCCCGCTCTCCCATGGGGCTCACCCGGGGCCGCATCCTGTGAGACGCGGAGGGAGAACATGCTGGCGGCCAGACCTGAGCCATAGGAGAAGGCGCCGATCCGGGAACCAGACAGATCCTTCGCCGAGGACCTGGTGAGGGGTTACGGTGGGTTAGAGGGGATTGGGGGCTGGGGAGAGCTGAGGGGTTTTCGGGGTGGTGTAGGGGACAGGGGGGGTCCTGGGACTCAGTGCTGCACAGCTGAGGGAGCGTGGCCCTGCAGCGTGGTGGTGTCAGCGTGCCCCAGGACACAGTGTTCATGTCCCCCTCGGTGCCTTGTTGTTCCCATGGCTCCTTGGCCACTGGATCAGCCATTCTGCCAGGCACAACAAGGCGGGTTCCATCCTCCCGAGGCTGACAGAAGGGCTCAAAGTGCCAGCACAGCTCCAGAGAGCCAGGCTGAAAGGGCTGGCAGGGAGACGGCACAGAGCGGGACGCATCCATGCCAGGGGTTACATGCAATGAAAGTGTCAGGTCTCTGCAAGGGGGTGGTGTGAGTACCAGTGCCTGTGTCCCCAGCCAGCCAGATCAGGGACTGCCCTCCCCAAAAAGACCCCCCATACCCTGAGGCAGCTTTTGGGGAAGACTCACTGTGCCAGAAGGGAGGCCAGGCAGCCATACATGGATGGGGTGTACATGTTGCCATTGCGGGAAGAGAGAAGCAGGGATGGTTTTGTCTTCTGGTTGAAGATCTCCTGGCTGGCTGCCTGGAACGCCTTCTCCACCTCCTTGCTGGTGTAGGTGTCCTCCAGCTTCAAGCCGCTGCCCAGAGAGAGGCTGGCTCAAACCCTGCGCCGGCACGTTCCCAGCCAGGGGATGGGGGACACGGTGCGGGGACCCACCGGAAGGGCTGCAGCCCCTTGTAGAGGCCGGTGGTTGTGTCAGGATTTGGGGCGGCCAAGAAGTCATTCAGCATCAACCGCCCCACCGACTTCTGCACCAGCTTGCAGAAGGGCGTGTGGAAGATGATGAACTTGAAGTCATCGAGGGTGAAGGGCCGCTGGATGCCAGCTGGAAGGCAACATGGGGTTTGTCAGCGCCTGGCAGGAGGGCGTGGGCACGCCGGGGGTGCCAGTGCTTACCCTGCTGCCACTGGCTCTCTGCCTTCCTGCGGTACACGGCGTAGCAGCGGTCCAGCGCCCGCAGGTAGCACTGGATGGAGAGCTGCCCATCCACCACTGGGTACTCGGAGGACAGGTCTGGCTTGTAGAAGTCGTAGGCGTGCTCCATGTGTGTTCCCCGCAGGCCTGGGGCACAGGGAGAGCTGGCTGTCCGAGAGTGCTGGGGTGGAGGGGGGTCCCAGCTGGACAGCAAGCACACAGAGGTGCTGCCTGCCATGCCAGCCCCAGTGCACCCACCAGCATCCCTGTGTCACTGGGGTGCTGCAGGGATGTGGCTGGCTGGGATCCCAGGGTACCTGGCCCCAGGCTCCACAGGGACAGAAGAACTGGTGCCACCAGAGCTGAGCAGCTCTGTCTGGGGGAGGCCCCCAGGATGGCACCCACCAGCATGTTGCCCTTGTCTTGGGGCACTGACCTCTCTCCAGCACCAGTGGGGCATTGGGTCCCACCAGCATGGCGATGGCACCGGCGCCTCCCGTGGGCCGCGCGTTCCCCGTGGCATAGACAGCAATGTCCCCACACACCACCACGGCATAGCGACCTGGGGGAGGACAGTGGAACGTTGGGGCCGTCAGTAGGAGCGAGCCTCCATCTCCAGCCCCCGCGACACCCCCCATCCTGCTGGGTGCAATGGCCAAGGCAACGGGGAGATGGAGGCTGGTGCCAGAGAAGCTCCCTCTGGGGCTGGCTTACTGGAGCCTCTTTGTGTTTCAGACCACCTCCTGCTTGCTTCCCCACCCCACAGCACCCAGCCTGTGTCCAGCCCACGCAGGTTCCCAGCCCACACCCACCGTCCCAGGCACTGGACTCCACCCAGGAGGCCGCATTGAAGAGTGAGGCCGTGCCCCCGTAGCAGGCGTTGGTGGTGTCGATGCCCTCCACGTCGGTGTTCCCCGAGTCATGGAAGAGCTGCATGAGGACAGTCTTGACGGCCTTGGACTTGTCAATGACGGTCTCCGTGCCCACCTCCAGACGGCCGATGGCGTCCCAGGAGAGACGCCCACGCTCCACCAGCCGCTGCACCACCGTCAGGCACAAGGAGTTGATGTCCTCATGGGCGGCGCAGAAGCCCATCTGCTGCTGACCCAAACCCTTCGTGTACTTGCCGGCCTCCACGCCATCGTACCTCTCCAGCTCCTCCTGCTCCACGTACTGGGCGGGGAAGTACACCTCCATCGCCAAGATGCCCACGTCCTTGGGCCAGGTGCCCGTCCCAGCAGCGCTGGAGAGGCTGCGGGGCAGAGGGAGCAGCGATGGTCCCACAGCAGCCCTGGGGAGATGCCACCAGCAAACGCCCCGGGTCACGAGCACCCCAATCCTTGTTCCCTGTGCCCGGTGGTACTGCAGGGAGGAGGGGGAACATTCCCTTCCCCAGCCAGGTTTAGGGGCGCTGCCAGCTCCATGAAACACATCCCTCTGCCCGGTTTATGCCTCCACCCCACCCGATCCATGTGGGTGCTCACCATGCCCTCTGCACCGCCATGGGGTGCTGGGACCCCCAGGGTGCCCGCTCCGGCCCTGGCAGTGCTCTCCTTGCTCCCCAGCAGCACGCGGCACGGCCGACCAAGCGCAGCATCTTTGCCCCAGCTGCTGCACGGAGGGACAGATGGCGGGACGGACAGACAGACAGCGGGATGGGCCTCGCATGGTGCTTTTATAAACTTTGCGGGCGGCACGGCACAGCCCTCCTGGCCCTTATCAGCGTGCCGGACCCCAGCGCTCAAAGGTCACCGAGCGCCAGCCAACACGACAGGGACAGCGGAGCAAGTGCTGCTTTGGAGTGGAGCATTGCAAGACATCTGTGTCCTGTGCCCCAAAGCTTAGGGATGAGCTTGCTGGAGCCGTGGCCAAGCAGCAGGACAGGCTCCCTGTGGGGTGGGGGCATCTCTGGTGCCTGCAGCTTGCCAGTGTGGCTGTGGTCACCACGCATGCAGCTTGGGGTGCTGCATGGTCCCCCTGAGTGCCCCCGTGGTCCCAGGGAGGGAGCAGAGGGCAGATTTGGTGCCGGCACAATTTGTGCCACCCAGGACGCAGTCCAGCTCCGTCACATGCTGTGGCTCCGGGTGGGGGGAAGCCCGTGGGCTGGGTGGGGGCAGAGCCGTCTCCAAAACAGCAAACAGGCACGTGATGCTTGTGCCAACACTGCGGTGACACAAGAAGGGACCTTTGGTCCCGGTGCTGCTGTCAACACAGCCACGGGGCAGCATCACAGCCCTGGACCCCTGCATAGCGCTCAGCACCGGGGGAGGCACCAGTCCCCATGCCTGTACACCCACCTGCTCCCATCCCCACCCACATCTGCTCCCCAGCTCTCCTCCACACCCTCATCCTGGGGACCCTCCTGCTCCCCTATCCCCACACCCTGGGAACATCCCGTCCCCCCGGCCCTCCCCATTTAGCACCAGAGGGCTGGGTGGCCATGAACACTCAGCTGTAGGAGCTGCTGGCCCCATGGCTCCTGGGGACTCGCCCCCACATGGGTCCGCCGTCGGGGCCGAAGCCCTGGGGAGTTTGGGGAGCTGCGGCAGCACCTGCTGCTCCCTCGCCCAGACCTCTGGGTGGGCCCTGCCAGGGCTTTGCACCAGCACTGGACGCACACAGCACTCGGATGCTCGACTTTTTTATGGATGTATTCTTAGGAGCTGGGGAGAGAGGAGCAGAGGTGGCAAGGCTGGAGCATCGCCTGCGTGGGTGGGGTCCTTGGGGGTCCCCCAGGGGTCCTGCTCAGTGAGTGGGGGTGAACTTGCAGATGTAGTGGTGCTGCTGGGTGCAGCTGCTGCTGGACCACAGGGTGAAGCCTGCCGGAGAGATGGGGTGGGGGTCAGGGGCACCAGCACTTCCCACTGCAGTCCTTGAGGGAAGAGGGACTGGCCCCCAAGGAGGAGGAGGAGGAGAAGGGAGGGGATGCGAACCGAGACCGAGTACCAGAGGAGGACAAGGGGTCTGGACACTCACCACTGAGGTGGGTCAGCACACCGCAGGACCCCCCTTGGGCACCGTTCCCATCCAGACCACTGGAGGTACTGTACATGTCCCCGCTCACCCACTGCCAGGCATGCTTCTGCGCAGGGCAAAGGGGTCAGAGGCACGGCCCCACTGCTCCCCAGCCCCCCGCCATCCCCAGCAGCCCCCGCCTCACCTCGCGCCCGTAGTGGAGGCCGAGCCAGACGGGCTGCACACGCTGGTAGTAGGAGATGACTCTTCTCAGGGTGGCTGCCTCCTGGGGCTCCTCCACCCAGGCCAGATGGGCACCAGCGTGGCTGGCCTGGCACTGCCTCTGCAGGGAGAGCCATCAGTGCCAGGGCATCCCCAGGAGACCGGAAAGGGGGGTGCCCTGGATCTGTGATCACCCCGTGGGCTTACCTCAGCCTCATCCCAGGTCTGGGGCTGATAGAAGTACTTGAAGCAGCTGAGCTTGTAGTAGGACCAGCCCTCGGGGCAGTAGTCTATGTACCGGGCACCTGCGGAGGGACAGACGTGGGGACAGATGATGGGGGACAGCCAGCGTTACCCTCTGGAGATGAGTGTGGGTCACTCCTGGCCCCGCTGCAAAGGTGGCCACAGGACTCACCGGCTGGCTGCAGGAGCCCCACGCAGCCCAGCAGCAGGAGGGCGAGCCTGGCTGCTGCTGCCATCCTCCTTGCTCCCGGACGTGTCTCCTGTAAGAGCTCAAGGGGTCACACCGGGTCCCCTGGGGGCAGGGGATGCTGCCTACACCCAGAGGGTGCAAGCCCACCCTGCTACAGGCTGAACCCCACTGCTTTCAGCCAGCTAGAGGAGATGGTAGCCCTATGGTTGTGCCTCCCTGTCCCCTGGCACAGGTCACTGCCCCATGCCCACGTGCTGTCCCCAGGTACAGTTTGGGGTTCCCAGCCCACACCAGTCCCAGGCTCTGCAGGAGGCATCCAGGAGAGCCAGGCTGCTCTGCGGGGACATGGGCACAAGCGCTGCCATGCATGTGGCCAGCAGCCCCCAGCCCTGCCCTGGCATCAGGCAGCAGCAGCACTGGCACAAGCAGCACTGGGGCTGGGGGGTGCTGCAGGGACTACGTGCCCAGCACCGGTTTCACCCCCCTGAGCTGGCACCACTGCCAGACCCGGCCAGGGAGGGAAATACGCCACATCAGCGCAGTTCCCCTTTATCTGGGCTAATCCCCGGGGCACCGAGGCCGATTTGCAGACTCAGCCCGTCTTCCCCTCAAAGCAGCAGCAACAAAAGTCAACACGGGGCTGAAAATCGCATCGCTGCAACCTGCTCCATGCAGCAAGGGCAGCGCTCAGCTCCCCTGGGAGCCCCCAGGGCCGGGACCTGCTCACCCCAAGGCCCCTTGGAGCAGCCCGAGGCTGCAGCCATCCCAGGAGTGTCCCCAGCCTCACCTGCTGTCTGGAGATGGGAGGAATATCGGCTTCCCAGGGGCTGGGGGAGGAGACGGGCTGCCCTTTATAGCCAGGTGCTCACCAGCATCACTGTTTGCCCAGCTCAGGTGGTTTCTACCATAAAAATCCTACTGCTGATCCCCCCCACTTTGCTGGAAAGCCGCCCAGATCTTCTCTCTGTTTACACTCAGTTTAACCAGGAAGAACCTCTCCTAGTTGGTCAATAAACCCCCCTGCAATTAGCGTTAATTACACACGAAAACACAGAGAGAACCTCATGGCAGAGAGCAGCCTGGCACGCGGGCAGGGATGCCCGCTGGCCCAGGGGCTTAAATGGATGAGCCCTGGGGCAAGCTGCCCTGATCCCAGCCGGAGCATCGCTGTCGGGCCGTGGGTACCACACGCTGGCATCACCTGTGTCCGAGGGACATCACCCAGCTGGTCCCTGTGTCCTGCCCAGTTCTGCCTGCCAGCGTCACACACACACCCCCCCACACACACACCGCCCTTGTTTGAACTGCCTGGGATGTATGTCAGCAGGATGCAGGACACAGGGACTGGGAACAGCCTTTGGCCAGGGGCTGACAGGCACTATCAGATAGTAGTGGTGGCGTGGTGACGCAGGTCTTCGCCAGTCTGCATCGCTCCAGGAGGAAGGGGGAGGTCCTGCAGCAGCAGCTCCCCACTGCCCTAGGTGGGGACCACACAGCCCTGGGCCTGGGCACCCAGAGATCTTTTGCATGGCTTTCTCCATCCTGGTCCTCGCTCCTCACCCCAGGGTGGCCTCTTACATGGATGGGAGGTGGCTGAAGATCATCCATCCTACAGCTTGGGACCACCCCGTCACTGGACCATTGCTATGTTGGCTCCTGAGAGGCCCAAGCACCTGATAGCTCTTCCAGCTGTCCTGTGGCTGCCTGCAAAGCTGCCAGCTCCTGCCCTGTGCCTTGCTGCTGCCCTCTATGGCCACTGCTCCCGTCCCCCCAGTCCTCTCGCAGACCTTAGGCGGAGGCCACTGGGAGCTCCTGGGGCAGCAGCTACCCATTGATGTCCCAGCCACCTGAGACAAGCCCCTTACTGCTCCCCACCATGGAGGAGCTGTTACTCCTGGCTGTCAGGCTCGAGCCATGTCCCCCAGCTCCCGGGGATCTCCCACGGCTCCTTCGCTGCAGCATTTGCCGAAACACGCAGCGAGCACTGCTACGCCCACGGGGTGCAGCTCCCCAGCAGCGTGCAGAGGCAGGTCTGGCTCTCACCCTGGGGAGAGAGGAGGATCAGATCCATCTCCTTTGCCCACACAGCCGGGGATCCATCTGCTGCTGCTCCCTGAGACCTCTCCAGGCTCAGCTGAGTCTGTGGCTCCTCAGTTAGCAAGGGACAGACAACCCAGCTCCACTCCTGGTTGGTGCAATTGGGTGCTTTTGGATAAAACCCAAGTTTTCATTAGCCCCTCGTTGTCCCAGGCAGGTGAAGAAGCACACATCATCCCCAAGGAGATGCAGCTTCAAGTCTCAGCCTGAGCACCGTCAAACCCGACGTGGCTGTACCAGAGGCACGGCAGAGCTCGCTAAACTTTGGCACAGACCTGCCGAGGGGGGAGAGCCTGGCCAAAAGCCTCCCCAAGGTTTGTACTTGCCAAGCTGGCTCTACTAGAAGATAAAGGAGCTGCACTGTTTGCATATTAAACCCTCAAAATGCCCCCAGCAGCGTTACCTCTGTGAGACATCGTAATTCAGCTACCGGCTCCATCTGAGCCACAGCGAGGGCTGGAAACCGGCCAGGCAAGCGCTGGCGGGGCCCAAGCGGCACCTCCCTGCTCTAAAGGCAGGAACACAGCAGCCATTGTCAGTTTGTTCCCCAGTTAGACCTCCCAAGCCTGAAAACACAGTGCTGAGGAGCCCTGACTCCCCATTCCAGAGGGGCTGGCGCGTTGCACATCTGCACGCCAAAGCCAGGGTGGCACATCCCTGGCTCCAGGGATGAGGGTCACCCTCTGGGCTGCAGGAACAGTGACAGCCCAGGGAAGGAAGCAGTACTCAGGAACGTGAGGCCACACCTCGGCTCACCATTGCCTGAACCATAGTTGCCCGTGACCTTTCTAAAATTCACACAAACCCCCTGTCCCCCAGAGTCACAGGCAAGTGAAAGCATCTCAGAAAGGCCCCATCCCAGTCCCTCCCCATCCTTCCCAGTATGACCAGCTGCTTGTGTGCTGGTCACTGCAAGAGATGCAGGATCCTCCTCTTACACCCGAGCTAAGCAGTTTTCGGCTCCCAAGCACCGGCTCCCTTGGCTGGAAAGCCACGGGACAGAGCACTCGTGATCCCCAAAACCTCCCTCCTGTCATGGACTGCGGATGTCCTAGTGGGTTCTCCCTTACCAGAGCTGGGGGAAGGGCTGAAGGGCTATCCAGCACCGGTGATCCATTTATAATCCAGTGGCTGCACCACAATAGCTGGGAAGTCAAACAAAGCCAGCAGCGCACAGACATCGGGCACATACTCTTTATTCTGGGGATAAAAATTGCTTATACATTTTGCAGCAACTATTTTCATAAAAGACTTTTATAAAAATGTAAAAATAAGCAAATATTTTCCATTATTAATATAGGAAAATGCTGCCATGTGAATGGTTACTCTACAACTTACGAGATAAAATACCACCTTAAGGAGATATTATCTTTACAAGGAGTTAAAAAAAATGAAGAAGAAAGGCAGAGGGCCATCACGTTAACCCACCAGGCACGAAACTGGCTTCACTCTGCAGAAAGCACTCGTCTTGTAAAAGGCAGCCACAGATATAAAAAAGGCACTTAGTTATTTGGGGCTAAACAAGGAAGGAAGAGAGAGGAAGGGGGGGAAAAAAAAAAAAAAGCCCTTTCGTTGCTTTAGCGTCGATGTAACAAACACTTCATGATTTGCAGTGAAACATGTACCTGGACAGACCTCTCCAGGAGCCTGCAGGCCCCAGGTTGGAGATCAGAGTCGGTTGCAGCTACACTTCAACAGGACACGCTGCGGGGAGCGCGCCGGGGAACGCTGCGTACACTGTAAAAAGCGGTTAACTTCAGGATTATGAACTTCAGCCCTGGGAACCAGCTCCGCCCGAGGCCCTGACTTCATGTACCATCGAGTTGAATCGAAAAAAAAAGCTTCTACTCTTGGATTAGAATGGAGAGAAAACATCAGAGAGAATACTGTACATGGTAGGAAGCTAAATGGCCGCTGCTCGGAGGGGAGCGGCTTTCTCTGTCCTTTGGCGGCAGCCGACAGCCCCGATCTCTTTGGATCGCGCGTCTGCAGGGTTCCCCCGACGAGGTAGGAGCAAGCCATTCCCAGAAATGTTCGTTTTTTGGCTGCTGACCGGCTTCAGAGCCCTTTCACGGGCAGAAAGAATGGCTGTTTGTCTAAGGTCAGTGACTGTTGGCTTCCATAACTCCAAAAATATCGGGGGGGCGGGGGGGGAGCTGCAGTACAAATGGTGCTACCATCCCACGGCACACATGGGGCACCTCTGGTGAAATCTTGATGGAGGCTGAAGCTGAGAGCAGAGGACAGCCCCAACCCTGTTAACCACACTGCATCAGGCAACGGTTTTTCCCAGCTGTTTGGTCTGCCACTTAAGCCCGGCTCCTGGCTCTGAGCACGGTGCTGCTGGAAGCCAGCTCAGGAACCAGCGCCACAGCCCCCTCCTTGGGAGGGGAGGAGGAGGAGGCAGCTCTGCCCTGGGGCTGGAGCGAAAGGGACGCTTTCAAAGGGCTGGATGCTGTTCCTGACGTAGCAGGATGCACACTGCAAACACATAACGACACCCTCGACACTGATAATACCATAAAGAGGCAGCATATGGTATCTGGAGGTCAGGAGACTCAGCCACCCTCAGGCGGAAGGGAGGGGTCTGCTGTGCGGGAACGCCGGCTTGGAGCTTGTGTTATGAGGTTTTGAAACGCTCAGGCTTGTCCCAAGGGTCTCCCAAAAGGCCTCTCTCTATTGGTCACAGGGTATCTCTTCCAGCGCGGACCTCTTCCAGGGACCAACCTGTCAGGACACAGGCATGGCGAGGGTAGTGTGTCAAACGGTCAGGCGCATCTCGAGGAAGACATACGACATGGGAGAGACGTGCCTGCAGGCCACCGCGGGGAGAGACCGAGTCTGACCAGCGTTTTTCAGGAGGGGAGGGGGCCAGAAATCCAAACAAAAAACCCGAGCCCTAAGAGAAGACTATATGTGTATATAATCTCATAATACCTGGGGGCAGGCAGTGAACACGCTACGGGGTGTTAGTGGGTCTGTACATGGCAGAGGGTCTCGAAGAGGAAAGGGTGAAGCTGCGTGACGGAGGGCGTCACTTGACCTTGCAGGTGTTTTTGGGAAGCCTGGCTCACCCACAGAGTGAGAGTGGCCGAGGGAAGGAGGGGTCCAGGAATGTGGGTGCAGCTCTGAGCTGTGTCAAGACAAGGCAACTTGAACTCGAGGAGAACTAGTGGAAGGTGCTTCAGAGGCAGGTTACGTGGGTAACAAAAGGAGTAACAAAATAAGGATACACAGCTGGTTTTGGCTAAATTTCTGGAGAAACAACCATGAGATGCATGAAGCTGAAGAGCTGTCTCCCCACAGAAATGGTAGAACGTATTTAAAAGCCAACTGGAGAATCGCGTGCAGACAGCGATCGCGTCCAAGGTGCACGGGGGTTGTTAGAAGTGACCCAGCTGGTCTTCTCCATCACCAGCTTCTACAGTTCTCTGTTTAGCATAGAAGCATGCAAGCCTGCGGCGACCACAGTCCCTCCGAGGAAAGAACAGCCTGGGCTCATTAAGACTCTTGGATACTAAAATGGTTCTTCATTTCCATCCTGGAAGACCTTCATGAGTTCTGGAGTCCGCTTTCATCGGGCTTCATCTTGGCCAGCCTTCAGGCATACACCTGCATGTTGTTCCGCTGCTGCTCTGTCATGTGAGCAGCCGCCGGCCCGCGCTGGTTGTTACTGGGACTGGTTGCCACATCAGACCAGTCAGAGGCAGAGTGTGGGGAGGAGCTTGACCACTGGTCTGGAGATTCAGGCGATGGAGTCAGGTACGGGTGCTCCCCTTGTAAGTGCCGGTTGTGGCTAGGAGTCCGTTCTGTGGCCGAGGAGTAGCAGCTGTGCTGTGACGGAGGCGTGGGGTACTTCCCCATCGAGTTCTGGAACTGGTGGTACGCCGGGAGGACCGTCTGAGCCACTTGCCCGTCCTGCTGAGGGATGGCAGCCACGGAGAATGAGGCGCTGGGCAGCTGACCTAAATCCGGTATCTGGTACATGGAGCTGAGGGGACCAGCCATGTTCTGGGCGCAGTTTGACTGGGCCTGCTGTGGCAGTGCTGGCTGGTTTATGCCACCCTTGGGAACCAACTGGAAAGTCATGATAGGGGGCAGAGACTCCCTGGACACTCCCATGTGCTTTGTATCCGCTTGAACCAAACCGCTCTGCTGAGGAACACTGGGGTGCGCGTGCATCACCTGCGGCACCATGCCAAACATCTCGTTGTACTGGGACTCGTTCACCTCCATACGGTTCATCCACTCGGTGGAAACGTTGGCTGGCCGGAGCCTGGGAAGCCCGCTGTTGGGAGGGGTGGTTCTGTGCTGCGAAAGCAGCTGGCTGACAGACGGCAGTACGGTGCTGGAGCCACGTCCTAAGGGCTGCATCTCGTGAAGGTTGGAGAAGGACATCGTATGTGCAGCCTGCACGGACGGAGCGGTCAGCAGTGAGCTGGGCGACGAGTGTAACACCCCTGGCGACGGCATCACAGGAGACGATGTGGGTTCGGATGCAAAAGCGTGGGGCGATTCTAGGGAATCAACTGGTGACAGGGTCACTGAGCTCTCTGAAAACTGCCCTTTGCTCTCACTGAGGGACTTCTTCCTTCTCCTCTTTGCATCTTTGGTGAGGTTTGTGGGCATGATGCCTTTGGCGTTCGGTTTTCGTGACTTCTTGCTTAAGGAAGCGTGCTTCAGGTTCAGAAAGGACCTATTTGGGCCACAGATGACCGGGGAGAGGGCGGAGTTCAGCATGGCACCAGGGTGCCCAGCGGGGCTGTGCGCCACGTTGTACTCGTTGAGAAGCTGCACTATGTCGTGGTGCATTCGGTCCTGGGCCACATCTCGGGGCAGGCGGCCCATGTGGTCTGTGATGTCTCGATTGGCAAAATGGTCCAGCAAGATTTTTGCTGCTTCGAAACTGCCTTCCCGAGCAGCGAGGAAGAGCGGCGTCTCTTCCTGGAAACACAGAGTAAGTCTATTAGCGGCTCCGCTGCGGGAGAAATGACTGAGAGCTAACACTCCCTAACTGGTGTGGCAACCCCATGGCACGTGATAGTTGTCTCCAGCCCACCCTCAGGGGTGCCCATTGAAAAAGGCAGACCACAGGAGATGATTTCATACGCGACAATGGAGCATCCCAGGCTAAACCACCCCACCAGAAGCGCACTGTGCTGCTGCAGGCCCTTGGAGGAGCTGTGACAGCACCCAGTGCCCTTCTCTCACCACCCCCTGGGAAGGAAATGTACAAAGGCCTCAAACAGCCCAGTACAGAGCTGCAGCTTGTTGGGAGCTCTAAAAACCACTGAGCGATACATCACAATCCAGAGAAGAAACCGCAAGCAGAGGAAAGAGATCATGGACTAAGCACAGAAGAACAGTGAAGCTGCAGGAGGGCTGCACAGTGCAGGATGTCTCTCAGACAAAGGTGCTTCTCCCTGTAACCACCCTGTGCTGAGATCCCTGTGGATGTGACATGATGTGACTGGTGCTGTGCTGCCAGACCTGGGTCTCTGCTAACCAAACACCAGCTGCTGGGCACCAACAGCACTTCCCCCCAGTGCTCTCACACACCACTGGCTCTGTGTCCCATCCTTCTTCAGCTAAAGAAGCAGGGCAGCAGTGATGGCCAGGACTTGGCCAAACAAGGACAAAAACTGCTCTCCTGTATCAGAAACCCTCCAAGACATCAGCATGTGGGGAGAGTTCCAGTCATGGTCCGGGGGGTTTGGAAGACCTGCACCAAGCACCCACAGCTCAGAAGATCTGAACTTAGCTTCAACACCAAAGCGATGCTCTGAGTTAGGAAGCACAGTTGTGCAGAGCGCACCCACACCGTACCTTGTTATCCTGCATGTCTCTGTTGGCTCCATTCTTGAGCAGCACTAGTGTTGCTTCCACATTGTTGACAGCAGCAGCCCAGTGAAGAGCAGATTTACCTGCAGGGAAACCCAACGACTTCAGCTACAAACCGTGGATCTGTTGTCCAAAGCACTGACATGGACAGAGTGCACTGAGGGACAACAGCAACTGCAGCGCAGCTCACAGCATGCAGACACGTCCTCAAGGCCCATTTACACTTTGGAAATCACCACGCTGTGACATACCCCTATGTTGCCAAGATGCAGTGGGACTTTCAGCACTTGCACTGGGATTTTTATTTGGTTTTATTTCTGTGTTTTTAAACAACCCAGACATAGAATCACATCTGTGGTCCAGAAAATCCCAGCATATCCAACCCCGTATTTCTTCCACTTCTCTTCCAGGGCTACCTAACCAAGCCACGGTGCAGCAACCTGCAGCCTACTACTGCTGGGAGGACTTCTGCAGGACAGCCTTGTGTCTGATTTATCTATGGCATTTACTAGCAGCCCACGCTTCCCAGAGAGAGAAGCCCACCTCCCCTTGCTCACAACATGACAAGACTATTTGCCCAGTCCAACACGTCGTGTTCACATTACCGTGGTCATCTACGGCGTTCACATCTGCCTGGCAATTAATGAGCTCGGCCACCATTCCTTCCACAGCCAGCCGCGCAGCCAGAATTAACGGGGTCGTTCCGTCATTCATCCGAGCATCCAAGTCGGTCACTCTGTTACGGATCAGGATCTGCACAGCAGGGGAAGACGGATTGTTTTCTTTCAGTACCGCTACAGACCAAACCCCAGGATCTGGCAGAAACTCAAGAGAACCTTTATAAAGAAAATGCAGCCTGGGCACTAGTGCAAGGACCCAGACAACAGGCATCAGAGGCAAACACACCAAATAAATACATGCCAGATGATTCATGCGTGCCGAGGTCTTCAAGCTATGAATACCTGAGGGAACCGGATGTAAAATACCGTTTCGCTTGGCCGTCACACTGTGGAAGGCATGAGAGCAGGGCTGTGAGCGGAAAGAGCGTGGCACAGGCAGGGTTATAGAATCACAGAACACTAGGAGCTGAAAGAGATCTTTCAAGGTATCTTCCAGCTCCTAATATTGTGTGATTCTGTAAAGATCATCCAGTCCAACCCCCCTGCCCGAGCAGGACCATCTAGAGTAGATCACACAGGAACATGTCCAGATTGGTCTTGAATGTCTCCAAAGAAGGAGACTCCACAACCTCTCTGGGCAGCCTGTTCCAGGCTCTGTCACCCTCACAGTGAAAAAGTTCCTCCTTATATTAAGATGGAACTTTCTATGTTCCAGTTTGGAACCATTTCCCCTTGTCCTATCACTGAGAAGAGCCTGGATCTATCCTCCTGACACTCACCCTTTATATATTTATAAACATTAATGAGGTCACCCCTCAGTCTCCTCTTCTCCAAGCTGAAGAGACCCAGCTCCCTCAGCCTGTCCTCAAAAGGAAGATGTTCCACTCCTGTCATCATCTCAGTGGCCCTGCACTGGACTCTTTCAAGGAGTTCTATGTCCTTCTGGAACTGAGGGGCCCAGAACAGGACGCAATACTCCAGGTGAGGTCTCGTTTCATTAGAGCCACTGTGAAAGGGGTTCTTGGATTGTCGTACCTGGAAGACACCTTGGGCATCAGCCGCTACAGCTGCGTGCAGGGGAGTCCGTCCCATGTTGTCCCGCGCGTTGGCGTCCGCACCCGCATCCAGCAAGCGCTTCGCAGCGTCCGCCCTCGAGTATCGGGCTGCTAAGTGCAGTGCCATCTCGCCGGTGCGGTCTGTCTGGGCCTGCAGGTTGGCGCCTTGATAGATCAAATCCGTTATTATGTTTGCTGAAGAATCCTCTGCATCCTCATCGTCCTCGCTAATATCGGAGCTGCCCACACGCAGAGAGGCCAACATAAGAGGAGTACATCCATCTGCAACAGAAGAGGTGGTACCACAATAAGCTGGCGTTGACAGCGAAGGAAAGGAAAACCTCACACAATCCCCTCCCCTCGAGCACCTTCAAGCTACAGACAATTCCTCCACCAGCCTGAATTCAAATGTCACGTCTTATCTTAAAGCCCAACTTCTAGCAAGTTGTTTTCCTTCAAAGCAGGACTTCAGTATTTACTGCAACTTCATTGGAACTTAAGATACTTCTCAAATCAAAAAAGGTCATTATTAAACCAAAAAAAAAGTTTGCTGCTAAGGGGGAAAATTTCCTCAAAATGTAACGGCCAGCTAAGTCCCTGAAGAGAAACCAGAGCTTTGGAGAAACCAAAAGACTTCAGGTGACTGAGTGTAACTTCTCATCCACAAGGATGCTCCAGTCACATACCTGGTAAAAAGAAACAACTGACAGAGAAAAGCAGCTGGACAACAAGTCCCTGATTACTGGGGGCATTTTGCAGATGACAACCTGGAGAGAGATGCAGACAAAAGCCTTTGGCATCTACTCATGGAAGTCTTCGTTAAAAGGACTGTTAAGTTGTGACAGTGAAGCACTCAAAGGTGAAAGTGCCACAGGAGGGTCTTTTTAGCTTGCAGAAGAAGAGACTAAGGGGTGAGCCAGGCTCTTCTCAGTGATGGCCAGTGATAGGACAAGGGGCAATGTCTCTAAGCTGGAACACAGAAAGTTCCATGTGAATTTAAGGAAAAACTATTTCCCTGTGAGGGTGATGGAGCCCTGGAACAGGCTGCCCAGAGAGGTTGGAGTCTCCTTCTCTGGAGACATTCAAGACAAATCTGTATGCATTCCTGTGTGATTTAATCTAGGTGATCCTGCTCAGGCAGGGTGGTTGGACTAGATGATCTTTTGAGGTCCCATCCAACTCCTGACATTCTGTGAATCTGTAACCAACCTTGTCTGGCTTTTAGGAAGGTCTGTGACCAGAGCCCTAACCAAACTGAACAGGCACACACTGCACTTCCACCCCATAGGAAAGGACTACAGAACAGGATCTACTCCAGTATTTTTTGTTGGTGTCCCAGTAGAAGCTTACACCCATGCAATGCTCTGCTCCCCACACACCCGTCCACTGCACCATGGACTGTCCACAGCTACACGTTCCTGGAAGAATCCCCTCTTGGGCTTGTGTCTTTCCACAAGTGACTAGTGATGGGCTCACGCTGACAGGACATCCACAAAGGCTACACTGAGACTAGGATCATTCATCCAACAGGGACCCTTCCGTTGATACTGGGAGGAGAAAGGCTCCTCCAGACCTCTGACTTGATTTAGCTTCCTTGGATGAACTCTGCTGATCAGAGAGGTGGGACAGGAAAACTAGACTGCACTGCTCATTCTTCACTCTTGTTAACGAAACACCCTCACAAACATTCAGCCTATGCAGTGCCTAGAGCTTCAGTTTCATCCTGCTCAGAACTTCACAGCAGATTCATTACCCAAACTACAAAATCACAATGTTGGAAAAGACCTTTAAGAACATCAAGTCCAACCATCCCTGTCCTCTCCTAAACCATATCCCTGAGCACCTCATCTACCTGTCTGTTAAAAACACCCAGGGATGGGGACTCAACTACCTCCCTGAGCAGCCTGTGCCACGTCCCAACAGCTATTTTGGTGAAGAATTTCTTCCTAACATCTAACCTGACCCTGCCCTGGTGAAGCTTGAGGCCATTTCCCCTTGTCCTATCCCCTGTCACTTGGCAGAAGAGACCATTGCCCACCTCTCTACAACTTCCTTTCAGGTCATTCTAGGCAGGAAGAAGGTCTCCCCTCAGCCTCCTCTTCTCCAGACTAAACACTCCCTGCTCCCTCAGCCTGTCCTCATAAAGTCTGCAAAGCCAAGGACTCCAACTGCAGATGCTAATGGTCACTTACTGATTTTACTACTTCATCCACACACGTCACAGGCACCTGGGAACAAAGAGTGACCAACACAGCAGGAGGAGTGAAACACTCTGAGCCAAGCACCCCACCAGAGCTCAGCAAGGATGAATACAAATTGTGCTCCTCCAGCATGATTCACTCATAGAAATTTAAGAGAGTCTTTCAGCATCTGCCTGATTTATTCCATGGACAAGCAGGGGACCTTCCCGGGTCCTGCAGACAACAGCTTCCCTGCCCAGACAGCTTTTAATCTGCAGGATTCTGCACAGGCAAAGCAAAATATCGTGTTCTAATGCCATGCCCCATCTCCCAACTCCTGATCACAAGGCTTTTCTGACTCTCTTTCTTACAGTGGTTCCAAAACTTTTATATAATTCTGGAGATGTGTCGCTCCACCGCAGGGTACAGTGTGGAGCAGGGGCAGAGCTCGGGACCGCCCTCTAGGTTTGGTCCCCAGCCCGGCCGGCATCAGGAGCGCGTACACTCCTCCTAGTGCCTCAAAACCACAGGACACACCAGCTTTCCCTGAGCTACTTTCTCAGGATTTCTTGGATGGCACAGCAAGATGTTGACGTATGGGCCTGGGTTCAGTTCCAAGACCCAGTCCCGTCCATAAGACCCTCTTGCCTGCTGTCCAAGGCTATACTTCCTTTTGTGCTTCTCCCTCCCACTGCTGGCTCTGCTCTCCTTGTCCCAGATGAATACCTCTCAGTATTCAAGTCAGGCTGTGGTCTCCTCCGTCCTGCCCCGACACAAAGAGCAGAGAGACGGAGCACAGAAAGCTTTCCTCTCCTCCAGCACCACAGCCCTGGGAAAACCACTCGCAGGAAAGGTCTCACTAGCCTGCAGTGGTCCTGGATGGACAGTGCCTGTATGTTCTGTAAGGACACAGCTATAATATGCATTAAGTCCTTGGTAGAATTAGCTGCCACCCTCCAAAAAGTCTTTCAGGTATGTGCAGCTCTCTCCAGAGCTTTGGAAGCTGGACACGCACGGGTAGTTTTATGAGGCTTGCAAAAAGCACATTCAGCTAGACCATCACATTTAAATGCTTGATGGACTACTAGAAATAAAAAAAGCTGTGGACAAAAGGTCTTCCCCTCCCCACTTCTAGCTTGTTCCCGAAATAGCTGGAAAGGAACCCAAAAGGATCCAGCTGGAGGCAGACACACACCATGGAAAATTCCAGCCTGAACCACCAAAGCTTCTGTAACTGAAAGGGCCAAATAATAGGGACAGTTAATCAGTTTTAATTATAGGTGGTGTTACCAGTAATTGCCTGGTTACATGCTCACAATAACTCCAGCAAAAAGAATGTCCTCCCCAACAGCACAGAGAGACAAAGGGGACAGTGGCATTTCATAAAACGTCTGTGTTTGCTGTCTTGCAAGAAGACAGCCCCTGAGTCAATCTAAACCTGGGAGCGAGACGGTAAAGCCGCAAGTTCAGCTGACAGGTACAACTGAAGGGCTCTTCTGCAGAAACAATATAGGGAAAGCTGAAATGTACAGAACCCACCAGCACAGCCTCAAGGTGACGAGGAGGAGACTGGACCTCTCAGATCTCCCCAAACTCGAGAGACCCCAGAAGGTGCTGGATCAAGAGAGGGAACAACCCCTTGGGACAGGAGGCTGTTCTTGTCTCTCTTCTCTCTAGAAGAGATTTCCACTGTTCTACCTGCTACCTGATCTACCTCATCCAGCTTCAAGGTGGCTCCAGCCAACACCAGCACCCATGTCAGCCAGCCCCAACACCCTGTGTCATCAGGGGCAGCGAGGTGTTGCTGGAGCATTAGCCATCCAATCTTCTAGAGACTTCAGCTCAAGGCAGAGATGAACTAACTCTCAGAAGTGCCTGTTTCTTCCCCTCTTACTACTCCATTACTCCAACACTTCTCAAACTTGTAACATGATTTCTTCCCCTGATGGTAACTCGTCTGCCTGCTTCTGATGCTGTGGAGCAGGACACTTACAGCAGCTTGTCGTAAGCTGCACGGCTGCATCTATAAGGCAGGAAAGCAACTCATGGGTCAGTATTATTCCACTGCTATTGCTGGGCAAAGCTTTGAGTGAATGTAAAAATAAGCAGTCTGAAGCCTTAAGAACATTATTGCCTGCACTTGGAAAGCTTTTACCTTGCCACACAACTAGAAGCTTTATTAGGGAAAATAAAGAAAAGCTTAAAACTGGCAGAAACTGATGGGTTACGTTCTCACACTCGTTACACAGAAATTCCTCCGTCCCTGTGCTTTGCATTTAGGAGAGTGAACGGGTCAGTGAGCAGAAAAGACAATAGGAGGGAAGTGAGAGAATGGGTCCAGTCATCGTTAAATTGGGAATATTTCCTGCTAAACATTCCCACTAAATCAAATAAAAGCAATTCATAGAATATACTGAGTTGGAAGGGACCCAATAAGAATCATTGAGCCCAACCCCAATTGCAGCAACATCATTAGAATCACCTCTCTGCATACGGACAGGAGCTACACCTGGAGCTTTTCCGACCAGGATGGTCCATTCTCTCCCCTCAGAACACAGGAATGGGTTATTCCAAGATGACACACACAGTCCTGCTCCAGGTTACACAGCCTAAATGCTAGGCTTAGAAAAAGCAGCAGAGTGTCTACTCACTGGAGACTGAAAGAGAGCAAGGGCCGTTTTAAAGAAGTCCTCTTCAAAGTTCACAGCTGTGTTATGAATTCAGTCAGTTGATAAAAATGAGTAAGTAATAATAAAAGAAAAGCGTGTGGCATCACTGCTCTGCTCCAGCACAGATGTCTCTCACTGCCAATCGGGGCACACAGAAGTCAGCTCAGTCAGGAAAAAGCCATCCCTGCTTCCACCACAGATAACAGACACCTCAGCTATCAACCCTGCTAAGCTGGTCCTTGGCAAAGCCTGGTATAAATCTCTGCAGCGGTCCAGCTGGAGAAGCTGGGGGTTATGTTAAGCACAACCACACACTCCAAATTTCTGCCGCAATGGCATGCTGACAGGATCTTTTAGGCACGTGTTGTTATAGCAGAGATCCCATAGCCCTCTTTTTCTCCAGATCAGATGATATTCCATGTGCTACAAACCATGATTTAATCTTTCCAGCTTTCTTTCCCGAAGCACACGAGTTTCTGCTGGCATTCCTGTACATTCCATATATTTTTTAAACATTAGCAGTCCCAGCTGTCGGAGACAAGGGAGGTCAGTGGCTGGTGGACACTCAGAGTACTGACCTGGCCCTCTCACGTTCACATCCAGAACATCCACTTCTTGATCTGCTTGAGGCGGTGTGAGGGCTAGTGACGTGCTCCCACAGACGTCTGCTGCCTCCAAGTGCTGCTGTGTCCACTGGCGCTGGTCTATCTGCTCATCACCTTCCGGCAGCAAGGCTTGGTCCTCGGACTGAGCACAGGAAATAAGTGGTTGCTTCAAAATGGCTATCAAGGGCCAAAGACACTGAAAGTTCTTGGGGTTTCTTAGTTTGGGGTTTTTTTTGGTTTTTTTTTTTGTTGTTGTTGTTTGTTTGAAGCTACTGCCAGTCTCCATTTAGCCCTGCTTGGCATTCTTGGCTTTCACACCCCCACCGTACATTATCAGCCCTGAACTACTCTGCCGTTAACCTTCTCTCCCCTTTTGATGCAGCAGGGTCTGGGCAGGGTGGGGGTCGCACTGGAACTGGAGTTACCTGCTTCTCTGATGGCCTGTGATGGCAGTGCTAATCAGATGATTTGCTCCTCAGGTACCATGTTACGAACCTCTAAGCAAAAGGGAAGCCTGAGCAAGGAGCACACTCCAGAAGGTACGCTGCTGTTTTCCTCACTAGCAGTTTGGTTTCAGGTGATATTCAAGCCTCAGAGCTCCTTACCTTTGCTCTCTTTGGCTGAGGTCCTCCATCACCTGCCCAGTGTTCAGTTGGTCCGGAATCTGCCAGGTTCCCCTCTGGTATCTGGACTGACAGATTTCTAACAAATAAGAAGAGCACATCACTTCACAGGCCGAGCAGGTGCTACTATTGCCACTTACACTGGCCTGCAGAGACCAAGGGTGGGATGCTTGCAAGCTTGGTAGCTTGAGAAGTGAGAAGTCACAGCAGCCAGCAGTGTCATTACATGCATTTACAACTGCAAATGTGTTTCGTTCTGTGAAAGCAAAAACTGCATGTATGGGACTCCTCTTTTGAACATTTCCATTATTTCTGAGCTAGACGTAGAGTTCATTGTCGCCAATCAACCTAAAAATGTCTCACCTATTCCAGGAGGAAATTAGGCAAACAGTACCCAACTGCTGAACTAGACAGCGTCAGAAAATAAAATATAACCAGGAGATCATATCCCTAGCTAGCATTGTATCTATGCCAGTTAATTAAAAGTTTTTCTGTCCAAACCAGAAAGATTAAAATTTAGAAAAACAGCCCAGGAAGTTCTAGTTTAAAAGGCAGCTTTCTCTCTGGACCGAAGTGCCTTCCACAAAAGATTTACATACCACATTCCCCAAATCCCCTCAACACACTAATGAACACCCTGCCAGGAGCCTAAATGCAAACTTACTTGAGTCCAACAGCATCTTCACCAACGGGCTCTCTGCGCTTATGATTGCTAGGGTCCCTGCGCAGAATAAAGCCCTCCGGGAGCCACAGGGAACCATGTTTGCGCTTACGCTTTGCCATCATCACACCAAAGAGAAGGATTAAGAGGATGATTAAAGCTGCCACAGCAAGTAGGTAAAGCAGCTGGGTCTTTGGTGGTAACAAGGGTTCGCCTAAAAAAAAATCCAGTTAAAATGCTATGAGATTAGAGACAACAATCTTCAATCTATGAACCCTCCTTTCTCAGCGAGCGTATCGCCTCTATGCTGCAATGCACTTCAGGCAAAAGCCTGAGCAAGTTTAGGCTCTGCTACATGCCTTGTAAGAATACATCTGTCTTTCTGGCTTCCCATGAGCTTTTTTCTCAGAGTATTTTTAAAGTATATGATTGGTGAGTTGAAGATCTTGCTCCTTCCCTGAGTCCTGCTGCTGGCTGAAGACAGCCACCCTGTGTCAGTGGACAGAGCAAGCTGAACTACCTAAAGACACGGGCATGAGCCAACCAGAAATAGTGAGATTACCAATCAATGGCAATATTACAGAGAGAGAGCAGAGCAGAAATCAAAGGGATTACATACTGCCAGAGGAGAAAACATCTCACAGGCAGAGGAATGCCACCCTCTTCCATTCTTCTATAATGGCATTTTTTGCAATGAGCTCACGGCTTAGAGCACACAAACGGTTTTAGTGCAGACCAGACCTCTGCAGTGTGTGAGCACATTGCTGCAGCACACAAGAGATTACTGCTTCTACAGGTATTAAAGTGACTAGCCTCCAAACCTTGATGCCCTGCCTTACTAACCAGGTGTTCTCTCAGAGTAGAAGTAGTACAAGTGCACACACTTCTACAACTTCATGAATAAATTAGCTCTCAGAAATCATACTGAACAGCGATCAACAATCCCAAGTGTGAATTTTGCAAACCCCAGTTTACTGACTGACTGCCTTCTTCCTGGTGCTGTTTTCCCTCTGCAACTACTTACTCTGGACAGACACAAAAGGATAGGGCAACATGCCCTTGATGGCCTGAGCAGCTAAGAGAGCTGCAGCAGCTTCTGTGTTCTGAAAGCATTGCTCCGAATCCTCAGCACACTGACGGTTGTCAATCTCCAGGAACACCCTGGTGCTGCAGAAACACAGTAAAAAGGAGCACAGAGGTCAGCAAGAGAAACTTTTACCCAAGAACTAGGTTAAACTGCAGTCTTAAGTTCATCTTTCCACCCCAGCACTGAATTTAGCAGTTGTGGTAGCTTCCCGTGCCCCCATAAAAACCTAGATGGGCTACAGCCCCATAAGGTCCAGAACACCGCAGCGAGCTCCAGTGTAACAAGACCAGAGGAACACAAAGGCAGCCACTCACCCAATGACCTCTTGCTCTAGTTCTCTGCGCTTGCGAATGACCACAAGCGATCGCCGACTCCGTGCTGCTGCTTTCTCCCCGTAGTATGGGAATACCATGGGGTTTCCTTGAGAGTCCAGCTTGATCCTCAGATTGGTGTGCAGGAGAGTTCCCAAAGTGCGCAAGAAGCTGCGAACGTCTTCCAGCAGCTCGTCGGGGGGCATCAAGACCACGATGATCAGGGTCCCTTCCGCCAGCTTCTCAGCTTTGTCCGCAGCACAGTCCAGACCGTCCCAGCCACACTCCTCACTGTTACAGCCCTGGTCACAGCGGCCATCTGCATAGTGATCTGCACAGTACTTGTCGTACCTTGAATGGAGAAAGGGTTGGTTACAGGCAGCACACGGGACATACACATTCGTTACAGCATGCCCAGGGTCTCAGGGACAAGGCCTTACACTCCTCATAATTGTTTGAGGTAAAATAACATTCATATCCAGGACATGAGAAATATAACCCCAGCAATGTGGCAGGGTGAAAGTAGGAAGCACAGAACCTGTGTCCAAGAACCTTTGTCCAAGAACATGTGGTTCAATTCTGGTACTACTTCCTCTGTTTACTGAGATAAAGCTCCAACACCTCCTGCCTCACCAAGGGAGAATCATCACAGCAGAGCTGTAGCACTTATCACACATAACTGAAGAGAAAGAAGTGCAAACAACAGACAAGATGGAAAACACATTCAGAAGTAGCAAACACAGCTGGGATAAAAACACATGTATTGCTAGTATGGGGACACATCCAGGACAGGAGGCAGCACTATTCAATCTAGCACAAGGTGAAACACCTCCTATTTACGTGTCCACACAAAGCAAGGCAAGTCCATCAAACAGGTTAACACTTCACCACCACTCAAGGCTATCAACTTAGCTCCCAGCTCACCAATTTCAGAACTTCTTTCCAAAAACAGACAAAAAAATACACGAAGCAGCAGAAACTCTTTGGTACCAAAGACTCAACAAAAGCAAGGACCATCAAGAGAAACCATGGAAGAGATGGGAGCAGCAGGCACAAAGCATACTGACAAGTGAAAGCACTAGCAGGAGATACATTAGTGACCTTACTTGCACAATTTGTTGTTTTGCTGACATTCAAAGTTGTCAAACAGGCACTCGGGTGTGTTGCAGAACTTGTCGCACTCTCCATTGAAAAGCAACCAGCAGCGCAGTGAGGAGGAGCAGTTGGCCCAAGGATCTTCCATTGTCAGGGAGCAGTCGCCTCCATCCCACTGGCAGGCATGAGTGTTACAGTCTTCATCACAATAGCCATCTCTGGCTTTTTCTGCACACTGGGAATCCAAACATCCTCGGGGCTCCGGGCTGAAAGTTACGGGCTGTTCACACTGGCTGCCTTGGGTGTGAACGGGGCACTGGCAGTAGTAGTAAGGAGGCTGAGAATGAGGGTGGCAGCTTCCACCATTCTGGCAAGGGGCACTGGCACAGCCTGTGTTCGTCTGGCATTCCTCTCCCACAGACAGCTTGGGGCAATAGCACCGTGGACCAGAAGATGTCTGGATGCACTGCTCTCCCTTCTTGCATTTCACTTGTCCACAAGTACTGTGGCTGCTGAACTCGCATTTTGCTCCAGAATAACCCTACAGGGAAGAAAAAAGCACAATAACCACACTCACATATTGATTCTTCAGCACTCTGATGGCTGCAGGGAAGGTGTCACGTGCCAAACCTTTCTCCCCTCTAACTCTTCCAGCCTCACTGCAGGAGCCATGATTTTCTGGATCTAGCCTCAGGGATAAACTAGGAACTTCCAAGGCTCTGCTATGATTTCAGAGGGGCTGGGAAGAGCCATGAACAAGGGGAGTCTTGCAGTAAGCACAGAGAACACAGGATGGCAAAAACCAAAAAAAAGTCAAAATGTAATATGAGCTTTAAGACAGAAGAGCCATTTCTCTCTCTCTCTTCGCCTCAACAACAGAATTGTTTGGGATAACAATAGGCAGGGCACCTGGAAGCCCTGGGTTTCCCAGGTAAGTAGATAAGCTACAGGATGTGGGCAGTGACTAAGGACACAGCTTTGCAAGTAGTACAGAGAAGATAACCTTCACCTAGTGTGGACCTAGTGTGACTGTAGCCAGAGAACTCTACAGCCGAGGCAGGCAACCCTGCTTCAGGACATGGTGCTTACCGGAGGACACTGGCAGATGAACCCATCTGGCATATTGCTGGCCACAGCACAGGTACCTCCGTTCTGACAAGGCTTCCGTGGACACACATCTATCACACTCTCACAGTGACGACCTGAGATGTAGACACATGATGAGAAGAGAGCAATGTGTATGTGCACATGTCAAAAACCATCACAAAGCAAAACACTCCAGTGAAAAGCCAACAAGCCAAACACTCTGGGGAGACCTATCCCAATAAACAGGTTGGGAACATCCCTGCAGGTAACATGGTCACTGAGCAGCTGCCCAATAGGTGGTAGAGGAGTCCACAGGGTGTGTGGACTCCCACACGGGTAGAGCCCATCTCCTCCTCAAGAAGGTGTACAACCCAGCACACAGAAGGAATCTGCTCCTCTGTCACCTCCAAGTCAGCCAGGCACAGAGGTTGAAGGTGCTGTACCACATCAATCTGGGGCTCCTAAGACCCCTTTATTTTTCGGGAAATGCTTCAAAGGACAATCATGCTCTAACCATAAACAATCCTGAGGACCAGATGCAATGTGAGTAAATGGGATAAGGGAGCAGACTCTCCCCAGAGTGACCAGCCAGACAGAGAGATCTCCCTGCACTGACTAGCATTTCCAGCAGCTCCCAGAGTCTAACTCTGACACCAGACTTTAAAAAGACAGGATGACCTAAGCATGACTTGGACCCCCTAGGAAAACACGAATAGCAGTCTCCACACATGTGCAGCCAAGACTGGCTGCCGGCAGACAGGGGCAGACAGGGCAGGGTGGCCCACGGAGTCCTGGCATCCAATCTGTCACAAACCACAGCAAAGCCAGCCCATCCCTTCCCCAGCAGAAGGGTCAATGTGGGTGTGCAGACAACAGCCAGAGGAAGAAGGATGCTCCCCCTCTGAGCCTAATGTTTCCAGACAGACTTAATGCCTGGGACACAGCAGCACTCCCTGCTCCTCCTGCCACAGGTCTGCACGCCCCATGCTGCAAGTTCCTGCAGCCCTTCCATGAGAGCCAGAAGCAGCATGAACCATAATACATAAATACAAGCTTAACAAAACAGGCTTAATTATAAATCTATCTGATGACCCATACCAGTGTTCCACTAGCTATACTGGCTCTGCTTCCCTCATATATTGCTCTTTAAGGAATGTCTGGTGTCAGTCTAGGTAATGATTCAAAAACTGTTTTGTGTATCCTTCAGATGTATGGCCTTGTGATTTTTTTTGCATCTGAACTATAAGTTTGGTGGAAAACCACAGCATCTTCACATTTTAAGGAGGAAAAAAATAACTGCTGGTAAAGCATGCAGAGAAGGTCACTGGTAAGCAGGGAAAGTGAAAGGTTTTACCAGAGGAAAACTGAATACATAAGATGTTAAACTGCCATGGAATCTGGAAAGCTGAAAGTTAAGACACATCTGGAGATGATTAGCCAAAACTTAAGCCTAGTGGGAGGCAGATAGCAGAATAGCAGCAGCAATAACAATGAAGAGATCTAGAGAGAGTGAGACATAAGTTCACGCAGTGTGAAATTCAAAGTTGTACTGTAGAAGGATCCCATTGCTAAGCAGGGAATTTAGACTCTGTCCATGCACAGCGTATTCCACATCACCAACATGAGGGAGAAAGGGACCCAAGCATAGAAAAAGAGGCCAAAAACTAATTATGGATACCACGACTCTGATTTACAGAGAAAATTCATATGCTGCCTTGCAAAAGAAAAAGCCATAAAGAAGTTGATGTGACCGGTTATGCTTCCAGTATCAGAGATGCAAAATCACAAAGGAGAGAAAAGTACCACAGAAAAATGTGCTGGCAGCCAACTGTCTCGGGAGATTCCTTTGTCTGAGACAACTCTGGCAGCCAATTTCTTAGAAGGTTTAAAAAGAAAGATTGGTCTAAAAATGGAGACACGGTGTAGGGAAACAACCAGATATCATAAAGGGAAGTGACTAGATAACAATACTGCCAGAATGGGAAAGAATGACCATTTTTCAAGATATCACCCTGAAACTGGAAGCATGTTTACAGCTACTCACCAGTAAAAGCACTACGGCAGATGCATGTGTAATCGTTTATCAGCTGAACACAGTCCAGACTTCCACGAGGGTTACAAGGATTAGAGAGGCACTCGTTGATATCTCCCTCACATCGCTCTCCTGCAAAGCCTGGGAGACATAGACAGCTGTAGCCCCTGATCTGGTCAATGCATTGCCCTCCATTAAAGCAGCGTGGCACTCCTGAGTCTGAAATGCAGTCATCCACGTTCTCCTCACAGAAACGGCCTGTCAAGATAGTAAAAAAAAAAAAAAAAAGCAATTTGAGGATGAGATGTCACAGCCTCATTTCCTCCAGTGCTCAGCAGATTTTAAGACTACTTCAGACACAGTCCCAAATATAAACGGGTAACGATCCCAGCTTAATGCGAACCGTACCCCGCGCACTCAGCCAGCCTCAGATCAGACCGAGGGAGCATGTGGTTTAGATCCAGCCTGCTCTCAATGGTAGGTCATACTGGTATTTAGCAGCTTTCATGCTCGACTTAAATTAAGGACATAATTAAAAACACAAAACCAAACCAGAAAAGATGCACTGAATGTGGCCCTGTGCCTGAACACAGCCAGAGAGCCCTGTGCTGCCCTTGCAAGGTCGCAAGCTTCCCACCATTCACTTCACTTGGTGGCAACCCCAAAACGCAGCATTTGTAGCAACAGCATTTAAGTGAGTAACATTAAACCACCAGGAAAGCAGCAGTGATAAAACAGAGATTCCTGGCCGGCATGCCATTCCTGTAGTTTGACCTCTGGGGACCTACAGTAAACTCCTGACCCGGGCTAGGGATGGCAGCTTCTCCCTCTCTCTCCCGGCGGGCTTCCCTTTCAAGAGACACTGTCTGGTACTGGCTCTGCCTTCACCACACAGCTTAACAGATAAAAGAGGAGCAAGGATAAACTTGAGTGAGAAGTTCTGTCTGTTAGTACAGTTGATTCATCCAGAGTGAGTGAAGTAATTCACCTAAACACAGAGGATGTTTACAGTGGCATCAGTAAAGTGTTCATTTCAAACTGGGCCATGGACAAAAGTTAAGTCTTAATATCATAATTCTATCAATCCTCTCTAATTCCTTTCATTTTATAAAAAGTCACATCTAAAAAGTAATTCATCTCAACAACTAAAGACTGAAGAATTAAAAGCTGGGCTCTCTGAGGAGGATGGGTGCTTCAATACAACCCAGGAATTCCTGCAGTGCAGAAAGTGGTAAATGAACACTCCTCTCAGTTGAGGGATGCAAGAAATACACCCCTCGATCGAGGGGCACAAGAAATACGGCCTCAGTTGAGAGATGGAAAAAGCAACGTTGGTTGTTTCTTTTTAATTGGAGGACCAACTTAAAAGCAATACACAAAGAATTGCTAATGCAATGATTTAGGATGAAATAAATAGAGCTTTGGGAGACATGCTGACAGCCACACTAAAGTGAATGAACTGGTAATATACGGGGGTAGGAGGCAAATAGATTATTTTATAATGGAGCTTAAATTTACTTTATGAACAGAGACTGTAGTTCTAGCTGATCCACATCTGGATATTTTGCCTGTACTGAGATGACACACTTTAGAAAGAAAAAGAAAGTTCAGAGGAATGGCAGGGGGGTTGGACTTAGTGATCTTTCGAGGTGTCTTCCAGCTCCTAATATTCTGTGATTCTGTGACTGTAAAATCTTTAGCTGACTTGAGAAATAAGCTTTAAAAAAAACTCAAGTGAGAGAGCATTCTCTGACAGGTTAAAATGTCAGGGCCACTGGGTCCAGTGTAACAAGCAAATGGAAGGTTTGGTTTCAAGAAACATGACATTAAGCAGGCTGGGGAATCATTCTTACTGAAAACCATCATTATGCAACTGTGACTTTTTTTTTTTAACAAAAAATAGAGCTTTTAATAAAAGAGCTCAAATTTGCTGGAATAGTTTAAGATTGCCTAGAGGCACTGAAATTCTTTTCCACAAAGGACTCCAGGATAGAGGACAATGAAGGGCCAACATTTAAATCAGGAAAGGACGCTGGAAATCATGCAAGAACTAAGCATCTTAGCCAAAAAAGAAACCTTGGATTTACTGTATGAAAAGAAACCTTGGATTTACTGTATGAAAACCAGTTGGGAGAGACCTTAACAGTCATCTGGTCCATCCCCACTGCCACAAACAGATCGCACATTCCCAAAGAACCCTGTCATGACCTATTCCTTTAAAAGAAAGGAAAATAAAAGCAGCATTTACTTTTAAAGACAAAAATATACATCTCAAGGGACACAGTGCACTTTGGGAACATTCTTCAAAGAAAATAACGCATTCCCTTTAGACCCTGCACCATGAAACCAGAAAGGAAAATTCACTCTTGCCGCTTTCACTTAAATGCTGAGCTTCATACCTCGAGTTCCCGGTGGACAGGAGCACTTGAAATGATTGACGAGGTCTATACATGTTCCTCCGTTCTGGCAGGGCTGAAACTGGCACTCATCCACTTCGTACTCGCAGTTGACACCCTGGTATCCGGGCACACACTGCCAATATAAAAATAAATGTGAGTAATCTTCTCCTGATAGATATATTAGTAGACACCTGAGGAAGGCCAAGAGAGACAAAACAAACCTTGGTGGGACAGATTATGACTGCCTGCCTTCCTAACTATACAGCCACAAGTGATTTCAATGTCCACACAGCCAGCCAGCTTAACGCACAACTCAGCCGTGTGACTACTCACCAGCACACTGCGTGTCTGAACTGGAGTGACTTTTCTGCAAAATACAGCAATCAAATCCTGACACCCTTCAGCACTCAGTCTGGCTTAGTTTTGACTTCAGCTTTACATAAAACTCATCTTTTCTTTTTGGGCATGAGCTTCCAAGGCATTCCACCACTCTGAAGAGCTTAGGAAGGTTGATACACCTTAACCTCATGGTCTACACTGCTCTCTGCATCCGCTGTAGGAAATAGAAAGCAGCAGAAGGCAATTCCCACCCTGCGAGCCAAGGGATACTCTGCCCATCCTACAGGCAGGATACAACATTCCTTTACTGCTTTCCGCATATATTTTAATATAAACCACACCTTGGAGGAAAAAACCCACAACTTTCAAGATGGTCTCCAAAGAGGTGAGGAGTTCAAATGCCCATCAACCACCCCCTCCTTCCTTCCGAGCACATCTGAGCACACCTTGAACTCAGTCTGAAATGCCTAACTCAGCATTCATTCTTTCCAGATGCAGGTTGATTTTATCCCTTCTCTGAAGCTATTGTACCACCTGCATGTGTGCATTCCTAGTTTCTTTTGATTCCTTTGCATTACAATGCATTTGTATTGGAGGTCTATAGATTCCAGACCTCCTCCTCCGAAATCAGCACGTATTACCTGACACTGGTATCCTCCCAGGTGATCCCGGCAGGTAGCACCGTTCTGGCAGGGGCTGGAGTCGCACTCGTCCAGCTGCACCTCACAGTAGCTGCCAGTGTAACCCACCTGGCACTGACAGTGGTGTGTGTTCCCGACGTTGAGGCAGTGACCAGAGTGCTGGCACAACTGGTCCACTGGGACCCCTGAAACAAAGTTAAACGAGGTGAGGGAGGACGTAAAACACGCTTGCCACCAGCACAGGTACAGATACAGCTAAAGCCAACAAACTGGAAAGCTGAAACTCAAAAAATGGAAGAGTTACTCTTTAAATTACAGTGGGTCAGAACCACAACTGCCTTCCAAACAAAGTCGCTATCTGTCCCCTTTGGATCACCAGTACCAACCCTGGCATGAGGTATTTGTATTGCTGTACTATTTTATCACTGCCTGGTGAAGACATGTCTGAAGTGCTGCTCTGGTACAAAAGCTCGCTGTTTGTACCCAGAATGTCTGCAACACGTATGGGAGCTTGATGCCCTTCTCCTCTGGCACTGAATCTGCTCCTTTGGACTTCCTGAACTGAAAATGGCATGATACACTCTCCATCAGCATGGGCCACAAGCCACCTTCCAGGTAAAAATTTGCTTAAAACCCAAACCTTTTACAGCTAAATCACCTGAAGCAGGAAATTCCTACTTTGGGGCACCACGGTATTACTGACACAGCTAAACAGCACAGCTAGTAGCAACTATTATCTGAGAAAACACTTAAAATTCCACAAGTTACAAGATGCCTTTCTCATACACAGACATTTCAAACCTGGCCTGCCTGGAAATTAGCAGAAAGGCATAAACAGGTGATGCATTATCCAAAAAGGCAGTCCACGTGAAACAGCATTACTGAAACTCTGGGAGTTTGTAAAATATTTAACTTTTCTGGTTTCTTTATGGTAGAAGCTGTGCCCTTGCATCAGGGAGAATCAGGACAGTCCTGACTCCCGACACAACCCTGTGGAGCACAGTAGCTTACATGTGATCGCAGCCACCACCTAGAGACACAGCTCTTTGGGGCTTTCCAACGCACGCTGCGTTCACAGGCGTATGGGGAAAGGAGGTGCAGGTTAATGATGCATGGGGAAATGTTTTCAGTTAAAGCACAGAGGATGCTTATTTACCCCTTTGTGAAGCTGCCACTTGACACGAGACATTGGGCACATCGCAGTAAGCACCAGTCCAGCCAGACGGACAGACGCATTGAGTCTGGGCTCCAATCTGGACACACGTGCCTTTATTCTTACAGGGAGACTTGCTGCACAGATCCATAAGTGCCTGGAGAGGAAATAAAAACCCCAACAAACCCCACAACATGATACACAGCAAGTGCAGTAGGAAACACTACTCAAAGTACAAGTTCAAGAAGCAAAGAAAACGAAGCTCTGCAAAACTGGTTCCATCTGGCACTGGAAAGAAAGGGATGGCGCTTCCCAAGTCTAAGGCAGGAGCTTCCCTGGCAGTCTCCAGGGCTCACACACCCAGGGAAGTGCAAACATACAGAGAAGTAAACCCCAGATGGCAGCACCATTTCAGGAGTAAACTGATCCTCACACCTTACACTACAGAGGCATCTTTGGCTGGCTGGGTTTGAGAAGATTCAGTTTTACCTCAGGCTAGACTTCTAGTTTGACAGCAGAAGGAAGCTTCCAGGTATCAACAGTACCTGTTGCCCTTTATTCTCCCCAACTCCCACCCCATCTTCCTTTTTTATGAATGACAGGTGTCCCCACATTTTAATCTTTGCTCTTCATTTTTGTCATCAGCTGCCCATACCAGCTTTTGGCCTCGTTCACTCTAGTATGGTCTCTCCAAGTCCTCCTGTCTTCTGAGATTCAACTGAAACCCCACAACAATTCTATGAACTGAAGACAGGCCAAAGTACGCTGCTTTTCTTGACTTCTTACAGTCAAACACAACCAGTTTCCAAACAAAGAGACTAAAACTCAGCAGATCATGATATGAAAGTGGAGCGAGGACACAAAATAACTCTGAGTGACCTAATATAAACCAGCCACTAACCATCATTTCCTTTCTGAGCATTTAAGTCTTCAAAGCAATACAGCCATTTGATTCGATTTCAAGCTGACTTGAAGAAAGGATGAGGTGGTTTGTTGGTTTGGGTTTTTTTTTTTAAGCGAGCAGGACTGAATTTTGGCTGTAAAAACGCAATCCCAGTTGCAGAAAGTTCTGCTTTTCAGATGCAAACTGTGTCCTCACAAAGATTTAAGTAGGAAAATCTGTGCTTTCACAGGCAACCAAAAAGAAACTTGGAATTAAGTTTTATCACATGTACTTGAGCGTGAAGAAGAAAAACACCAAGCCTCTTGCTTCTGCATTTGTAATGAGTAGCTGACTGTTTTACATGCAAATTCTATGACTTATGAATCATTGTCTGATTTTGTGCTGCTTATTTAGCTTTGCTAATTAGGTCAAGCCAGTTTACCACTAAGACAAGAACTACAGTGTAGCTGCAATCTATAAATCTCTCCAATCCAGCTTTGAATAGTACTTGAAAATTTAGAAAGCTCTGATTCCTTGTGTAAAATGAGTAATACATTATGGTCGTGCCTTCTCCGAACATAAAGCAGACTTTCTGAGAATCCACAACATTTAATTTGGGGACAGGAGCATTAATCCTTTTCTCAAGTGAAAACAAAGCAAACATAAGAGAAGAGGAACTACTGAACTTCACAGTACTTCACAACTAACTCTCTAAACGAGGTTTAAGTGGTGTGCCCAGAATGTGTAATTAGGATAGCAGAGGGGCTGCTTTTTTCTATTGCTTCATTACTTTGCATTCACTTCCTCCATTAGCAATACCTAGAAGCAGACCTGACAATTTAATGTCTAGCAACATGCTTGTGGAAAAGCACCTCCCCCACTGTCACTAAAATGCTCCTTCTAACACCCACAGCTTCACAAAGACACACTGGCACGAAAGATGGTTGCAAAATCCTTACAAAATTGTGTTTTCCAGTAGGTTAAGAAATTCACAGCTAATTTTTTTTAAATGTGAGCACTCAGGGTGCTTATAAAGGAAACCAATATTGTGTTTATATTCCAGAGCTAAAAATAGCCTCAAATCATTCTTGTTCTTTTGATGAGTGCAGAATAAAAAGCTCTTGGTCTGAAAAACTAAATCAGTGTTCTGTTTCCACTGTGATATGCCAAGTTTAAAGACTTTAATTGGTACCAGTCAGTCATCTGCAGTATGAGTTTGCAGCTCCTAGGCTTGCTCAGCTGTGGAAAAAAATGGCAACTGCCTAAACTGAATTCTGCACGTGAGGCTAGAGGTAGTTAACACAACAATCACATCGGTCACTGTCCCAAAATGCTTTCTGGCTTCTTCTGGGTAAAAAAAAATAAATAATCTACAATCAACCTGGAACAGCTAGGCTGTATCAAACAGAGCAGTTAATCAAGGTCCCGCTAATCAGACGGATACTATGACATATGAAATGGTGGGTTTTGGTCTTTGTGTGCTTGGTGGGTTTTTTTTTTTTTTTTTAATACAGGACTCTGCCATCCATCAGAACAATTTTATGCTTCAGATGAAATGCAGCCATTTTCCAAGCCAACAGCTGGTTTTCATTTGACATGAAAACTAATTGAGCCAGCTCTGATGACACCTGTCCTCATAAATAACTGAGCATTTTCATCCCCCTTGGAAACAGACACTTTTGATTTCCAGAGATTTATTTGGACAAGGGCTCCCCAGTAACTCACATCTAACCACACAGAATGGGAAGGAAATGTTACCCACCTGACAGTTCTTCCCAGTATAACCCAAAGGACACAGACATCGGTATGTGCCTGGGCTGTCCACACAAGAGCCTTTGTTCAAGCAAGGCCGTGAATCGCACTCGTTAATTTCCATGAGGCAGAAGGGTCCCGTAAACCCCACGGGACACTGGCAAGTGAAGGAATTGATCCCATCCACACAAGTACCTCCATTGAAACAGGAGCTGCGAGGGAGAGAGGACAAAGGTAAGCTGAGACAACACGCAGTTAACTCACCAGCATGTAAACATCACTAAAATGAGAGAGAAAAAACAGATTATGGGATGTACTGAGCACTGGTAAACTGCCAAAGAAGCCTAAGCCGTGCAACAGCAAGTCGAGGGGGCTCCAGCTAACCACCTTCTCCCTTGGCAAGTGAAAAAAGTGAAGCAGGGTTTCGATGAGTTATTAGTGATGGAGGTAACTTATTTAATGAAATCTTCCCAGCTTCAATACGACCATAAACAGTGTTGTACCAGGTAGGCATGTGGCTTGCTGAAACTGATACATTTTATACAAATTTTATTACAAATTACAATTGTATCACAAATTATGAGAAACAAAACAATTTGCCTTTTTTATAAAGCTTCAAAGGAGTCACAGGTACATTTTCTCAAGGAAAGAAAGTTTATATAACATGCAAACCAAGCACGTTCTTCATTGAAATGATGTGAAAGTATTGGTATTGCTAAAGCCCTTCCTCCTCTTCTCATGAGAACCGTAGGTCCTTGATTCGCAAAACTGCTCATACATGCCCTGGCAGAACTCAGATCAGAGGAATTATAGCCCCCCCCACCCCAATCTCCTGATCATAAGAAACGCTGCCAGGCTAGATGTCCTACGGAGACAGGACTGGGAAAGTTAGGAGAAGCGATGCCTCATGCAAAACATACTCCTTTTCCCTTCTAAAGAAAGGCCTGCCAGGAAACTCCTGCTCCTCTGAAAATAACCCTAGATCAGACTCAAGATAAACAGTGTGATAAAACACACAAACCAAATTTACCCTTGTTATCTATCCTGTGCGCTGTCAAAGGGTTCTTCCATGAGAGAATCCACTGACTCACCTCCCCAAACTCCCAGGACAAGTTTTAAGTACCTAAATTCTGTCTGCAACTGCAGTAGAGATGTCAACATTAACCTCTTTATCAGAGATGTTCCTCCACCTTGTGGGCTGAATTCTGTTTTCCAAAAACTACTGTTTACCATCATGGCAAAACAAGAATGAGAAGACAGAGGAACTGTTGGTCACCTGGCACGTTTCACTGAAATCAAGGTACCCAACTCCAAGAGAAGATGGCACTCTCTCATATGCAGCTTCTCACACAAGACATGGAAGAATTATTTGAAGGAAATTCAAATGAGCCAACTACCACGGCACTCTAAGTAGAGCTCAGTAAGTTTTAGCTGAGAAGGTGCAACTGGTTTAGCTTGGCAGAGCGTGGAGAATTGCTACATCCCTCATTCATACCTGCAAGACTGGTTTCTGTCCTGACTGATAAACAAAAACAGGATGAACCTCAAGACACCCAACATACTTCACTTGATTAAATGACTGTTGTGCAAATTAAACACACCCTCATCAGTGACAGAATCGTGTTCTTAAGCAAAAGATGTTAAAAAACTTCCTCCCCCACAAATGCAATTTCATAAAAGATAAGAAAGATATTTTCTCTGTGTGAAGAAAAGCATGAGAATACCAAGAGCTCCACATTTAGGCACCTTATTTGTTTCTGGTAACCAGACCAGAACAGGCTGGGTTTTAATTCTTTTTTTTTTAACCATTACAAGCTTTATTACAAATTGTTTCCATGAGAATCTGAAGTTACTTACGTTAATCTTACTAAAGCTTAACATAAATACACAGGCAGATGATGGATACCCAGGGTTAACTCTCAAAGAGTTTTTAAACCTACCAAGAGAGCCATTTATAGAAGGAAGGACCAGCCACTGAGCATTTTAACTCAGTTCCACACCTCCCCAGTATAATGACCTCGTTTTTTCTCTCAACTCTGCAAAACCACATCGAATTTGTGAGCATTAAAAGGTCTCTGATGATTAAACCTTTTCAGTACAGAATTTGTGGAATTAGTGTTCCTCCTGGTTGCTTCTTCATGTCACTCACAGTCAATAACTCAGCTCAGCTAATTTAGTTTTCCTGCCTTTCTGAGAGCTGGCTGCTGCTTCCATTTCTGCAGCTTTCCAATTTCCCAACACAGTAACTGCTCACAACCACTCAATTATTTCTCCTCCCCTATATGATAACAGTCTTATAAAAATATAAACTATTTATGTTTTAATAAGCTGGCGTCCATGACTGCCCCAATGTTTGTTAAACACTGTTACATTCTTCCTGTAATGGAACTAAGCTTCTAACTAGCTCTGCAAGCTGAAGACTGATAGGCGACTGTCTGTCCACTGCTATGCTGCACAAGGCAAGCATTTGTTACACAAATCACAAGCACATCTCAGTGGCAAAAGGCAGCGAAACAGATCCATGTCCTTAAAAGCTGCTTCTGAACAGGACAGGTGACAAGCCCCGGGCACACCTCACGTGGCTCCCTAGCGCAGCAGCGCAGTGAAGGTCTCTCACCTCTCAGTGCATTCGTCGATGTTGTTCTCGCAGTTGGTTCCCTCAAAGCCAGGCTGACACTTGCATGTGTAGCTGTTGACGTAGTGGGTGCAGGTGCCTCCGTTCCTGCATGGTTCACTCAGGCACTCGTTGGTATCGGTTTGACATTTGTCTCCATGAAAACCAGGTAGGCAGATGCACGAGAACGAGTTTATACCATCCACACATGAAGCTCCATTTTGGCAGGGATCTAAGATAAAAGCATTACATTAAGAGTTGAAATGAACAGCAGTCAAAGGCCAGGCCTAGAGACGCAGCTTTTTTGGGAAAAAAAAGTAGCCCAGAGTGTGACAGGCCACTGTGACAAGTTTTTTCTGAGCCATTTTATGGAAGAAATTAATTGCAAAGCATGATCAGTAACAAACTGTGGATCAAGAGCAAGTTTTAGGGCTTCTCTGGTAGAGTTTGTTCAGCCAAACCTAACAAAACCAGACCCAAATTCTCTTGGTTTAAAGTGCAAACTCTGCTTTTTGATAAATGCCTCCTGAGAAGGAGAATGCAAACAGCATGGCGACTGCTGCTGCTTCTTCTTCATCAAGTCTTATTCATATAACAACTCGGACTGTTCTCTCTTTCTGACACTGCTCAACACAGGAAAAAAATTTTGTGCTTCATTTTAAGCATGAAAGTAGTCAAGTCAGATGTGTATGTGCAAATTAGCATGTGCATATATATGTGTGTATGTATATACATGAGCACTTGGGTGCTACTGAGCACTTGGCTTTTTTCCCAGTATCAAAGGCTGACTGGGGAAAGGCTGGCAGAAAAGCTCACACATTCACGCAGAGCCTTAGATTCTCTTCATCTCTGCATTTCTTGACATATTCTTTATCCCTGCCATGATCTTGCTACTAGTGTATAATTTTCAGATCTAAGCTCCTCCCCCCTGTTTTCTCTCTACATCCACGGGTACCAATCTGCCTGAAGAGCTCCACCACACAGGATTTTCTTCCTGCTTTGCTCCTTCCACTTTGATTTTAAGACTCACATTCCTAGGTTGGATACTGCCACCAAAGCCAGTTTCCTTTTTTGCTCTGCATTCCCTAGACAAAAAGCCTACATGATGTGAAGGCAGGGAGGGAAAGGGGAGACAGGAAAAGGGATGAAAAGTGAGTTACGGAGCAGGGCTTTTATTTTATTTATCACTATCTTTCAGCACTACTGAAATACAAACTTTTAAAACACAAATAGACTCCACCAAAAATCTGCAGTTCAAACAAAGTACAAGATCACTCTGTTCACGGGTAAATTAAGGAAACAGATGTGGAAGGTATTTAAAGCTCATTTATTGACTGAGAAATGTGCTCACTTGATATCAAATTGTGTTGTAAGAGACAGACCTGCATCCACTTAAAGGTCATCCGAGTACCGCAGAGAAGCAGCGCGGTTACAGCCAGCCCCCCGGCAGCTCTAACATGCCGTGCCTGTGGCAACCAGCCATTCATGACCCAAGCCAGAAGCTGCGCGTTAATTTTCTGTGCTGCACATTTACTGACAGAAAAAGGAGACTCGAGTATCAACTTTTCAATAAGTTCTTGTTGTTGGAGGGTTTGTTTGCTTCATAGATTAAAGACTTTGGCTCAAGCCATGGAAGGTTTTTGTTATGCTAAATGAAATCAGCTGTAGCGGTGATTTGAAATTCTTCTTCAACCTCATGGGCGTGCTGCCTTACAGACAGCACGGGATAAATCTCACCGCTCCCAGAACGCTCAGGAACCGAGAGAGATTTCCCAGCTGTTCAGCAGAGAGTGATGAACACTTGAAAAAAAAATTTTTTTGAGACACCCACATATAAACTAACAGGACAAGCAGTAATTTGGTTGGATTTGGTAAGCAAAGCTCTGGGTCGATGCACCAACGTGACTTTGATTGTGCTGTACCTGTTTGCTCAGCAAGAGACACTCAAAAGCTTGGGCTGAGACAGATGTCCTAGAAATTCCTTGAGCGATGCTGCTTTGGGGTCTGCCATGGCAACCCTTGGAAAGAGACTTGTCTGGGTCTTTCTCTACAGCAGTCACACCTTTAAGTTCTTTTCAAAGCAAAACAGAACTCTATAAATTCATACCTAGGATCCCAGTTTGGTTTTAAGCTACTCTAATAAAAAAGCAGACATTTAGGTTTTTTTGGCATTTTCTTGTCTGTTTGTTTTTTTTAAAGAGCCAGCCTATCAAAAAATTACAACATTGTGAACTCCTCCGAGGTTTGATAAAGCACTTTTCAAGTAGTAATGTGAGCTTTTAAACACATGGCACTTCTTGGGAGACTGTGATTTGATCTGAGAGTGATACAGAACATGCCCAGCAAGAAGTTATTTCATGTTTGGTTTCCCTGGTAAACAGCAGTGTCATGGGCATGAAATTAACATTTGCTTTCTTGTAATTTACACAATTTCAGTACTTGTCAGGGTATGGACTATACTGATACCTATTCCAGAACAGCATGTCTTCCTCCTGCTTGATTTGCTTTCAAATACAGATTGACTGGATCAGCGACAGGACCCAGTCTTTCCACAATATTCATGCCAGACAGAGACGTTTCAGGAAAGACCACTACGCCGGATTCCCAGCACTCCTCAAATCAAGCCTCACGTGGAAATACAGGTAAGCCCTGCAGCATTACTTTAACCCAGTGTATTAAAATTTCAGGCAAATATAACTCTTTGTTTAACAGCACTCCTTATTAAAGTATGCAAAATCTAAGGACCTTTTCAGGTTAAGAATCTGGGAACAACTCCTGCTATCAGATCGCTGCAGTCCATTTCTAGCAGCTGAACGTGATGAATTCTGACTGCCTCATACCTGCAAGTCTTACAAAGCTGAGGTTTGGGGATTTTTTTTTCAAATGGTAAAAGATTATAAAAGGACTTTCAGTATCTGACAAATAGTCATCAATAGGATGGCTGTTTCTAGTTATTTCTAGGAAAACTGAACACAGAGAAATCTGCCAATACTCACTTGAGAGGCAGTCATCAATGTTACTGTCACAGTCTCCTCCGGTGAAGCCTGGCCGACACTCGCACAGGTAGCTGCCTTGAATATTATGGCACAGAGCGTGATTTTTGCAGGGCTTTGAGAGACATTCATCAATATCCACCGTACATCTCTCCCCTGAAACAAGGGCAATCCAGAGGTAAGTCCCCTCAATAAGTCAATGGTCAAAAAGCCCAACACTGCTTGGCATTGAAAGCACGGTATGTTCCCCATCACGTTACCTTCCCAGCCAGGGGCACACTGGCAGGTGTAGCCTTCAGAGTCAGGAGATTCTTGGCAAATTCCCGAGTTCTCACAAGGATCAGGGGAACAAGGAGCAACCACTACCTGGCAGTTCACACCTGGAGAGCAGAAGGGGGAAAGAAACAGGTGAGTATGCTGCTGAGAGCTTGCTGCTTCTTGGAAGAATGAATAAAGAGACAGTAACTCGCATGACTCTCCGACACAGCAGTGCACAGTGTTTCTGAATTTGAGAAACCTCAAGGTGATCAGAACACTCCTGGTGGGCTCAGTGGGTACAAGCAGACAGCAGCCATGGCAATTCTGAGTTTACCCCTTCAATTCTCAGCACATTTCTAAAATTTCTTTCTTACAAAGAAAATTAGGCTGAGGTACCGCCAGGACATTTCTTCATCAAGGCTTAGGCGCAGTCTTACTAAGTACTCTGCTACTGTGTCAGGTCTGCATGAACTGATTGTAATTTAGCTTCATATACCTTGGCATTTCCCCTCTTGATTCCTACTTCCATGAAGTTTAATGAAAAGATTCAAGTGGCACAAAGGGTGCAATTAAGCAGAAAGGAAAGAGAGATCAGAAACTTCTCTCTGAATTTTCACCTTTGAATCCTTTCCTGCAAGTACATCTATATCCGTTCAACAGATCCTCACAAGTTCCTCCGTTCTGGCACGGGTTTGATTTACATTCATTCCCTTCTGTTGAACAGTAATCTCCTATCCAGCCTGGGTCACAGACACACTTGTACCTTTAAAAACAAAAACAGCAGCAGTTTTAGAACATTCTGAAATAACTCACAGTTATTTCAACAGTTTGTCCTACAGATTAGCTTTGGACATAAAACTAGTCCTCTCCTAAAAAGAGGTCTTCTAAGTTACACTTAGATTGCTTATCCCAGACATACAGTTTCGAAAATACTGAAAATAACCGCCCCCCTTAAAACCACACTTCCCTCTAATGCAGTTTTCACAAAGCGCTCGGTCAACCAGCAATATGTTTCTGCTTTGACAAGAGCATCTCAACACATTTACACAAAGAACAGGCAAAAAAAAAAAAAAGAGAAAGATTAAAAGAAGTGGAGGGGAACAATAAGTTCCAAAGATAACGAGACTGATTTCATACAAAGTCAGGGTTACAAATGAAAACAGCTGGCTGGGAGCAGGAGCAATCACGTTTCAAAACGTGATGTAGAGCAGCACTCCACCCAAATGATGTTGAATCAGGGACTTGGTGAACCATGCTGGACTTGGGCCACAAAACACAGACACCAGTCTCCCTCCCCACACCATGCAAACAAGATTTCCTTTATCTGGCACCGAGCGTAAGGTGCACATGGGCATAAATACAAAGGCAGGTGACAGATGACAGGCAAGACAATCCAAAACGTTTGTTTTCCACGCTTACATGAAGGATGAATCGTCAGTGAAGGCAGCCTTCCGGTCAGCCCCCAGCGAAGCGCCGTGTCCTGCCCTATGGAGCTACCCACAGCAGTGCATCCCTTCCTTGCCCAAGCACTGACAACACTTGCCCAGCACATATCTGGGAAGCACTGCTATTCCATGCACAGTTAGGAGGTTTCATAAACACAAGTCCTACCTTCCTAAACCCGTTCTGAAGGCCCTGTGTTCCCAGCCATCATTACTAAAGAGATGTCTGATTCAGGGCTCCTGGCTTGGAAGAATCAGAAACAACTACCACCATCAAAACAGCCAGAGGAAGCTTACCCTTTTTTCTCTCAGGCATGCAATGGTGCAACTAAAGCTGATGAAATTTCAGCCTTGGATGAAAAAAAGGCAAATGCCCCACTCTATCTCCTAGTGTCAAAGATGTCCACCTGCTCTTAAAACAAAGTATTTGGGTAGTGAGAAGAGCACTGGCCAACAAAGATCATCTTCACGATCAATGCTTTTGAGTTTGATGGAACAGGTAGCTGCTGCTCCCCAAAGACTCAATTTGGAGCCATTTCTTTATTTTGTATTATATTATATTTTAACTGCATTCACTCTACTTGCTTGAGCTGCCAAAACCCTCCTCCCTTCAGATGGCCACAGCCCAACCTGTACTACATACCCATGCAAAGACAGCCAAAAATACAATGCAGGATAGAAAAACCTATGTGAAAATAGCACAGAGTGCAGCTAGTGAGGAAAAGGTCCACACCTTACTGTGATTATGTCGCAGGCAGCACATAAGTCTGGATCCTAACTGAGAATTTAGAGGAAATTCAGAAGCCTCAAGTCAAGATGGAATTTTGAGGATAGCAAAACAAACAAAAAAAAAGCATAGCGAGTAAGTCTAATGTGACCATCAGTACTTACCCACTACTAATATGTGTGCAGTTGCCATGAACACAGGGATTACTAAGACAGCCATCTGCCTGCGACTGGCAGTGAGGATGATGATAACCTTCAGGACATACACAGCGGAAGCCATTGACTTCATTTATACACGTTCCACCGTTATGACAGGGGTTGGATGTGCATTCATCGATGTCCACGTTACACCGCGGGCCTAGGAAACCAAATGCAATGCTTAGCAGTGTTTCTTATCAGGACACTTGCCTTGCATGTCTGCCAGAATCTAACACTGAGAGACAACCGAGTAAAGCCAATGCAGAGGGATAGAGTCGCATGCCTCCGTGCTTTAACTGAAGAGAAGCATTTCTGAAAGATGCAGCACTTCTCTGTGCCTGGAAAACAGCACTTACACTCAATAAGTGTTTACAAACCATTCAAGAATCTAAATAGAATTCCAACAAAAATCACCAGTTAATATTCATTAGGAAAACAAACCAACCAACCAAAAAAAAAATCACTCAGTTGTAGCATGCTTGGAACAAACCTCTTGAGCTCCACTTGTCAGAGCCCTGCTCTTCTGCTTTGAAAGCACCTATCCTTTGAACAACCAATACTGCTGCACTGTCTGCAGCAAATACAGTTCCTGTGGTTTATTGCGCAAAAGGGACTCTAAAAGACACTGTTTCCTGTTTTGCCTGGCTCTGATCACGCCTGCCAGATCCTTGAAGTAGTGACCATAAGATCTTGTGAGCTGCAAAGCTAAACAAAGTGAGTGTTGCAGTAAGTTGAAAGTGTATTTAATGTAAGGAAAGGACAAAGTAATGACACCCCAAGCAAGCCAGCTCAAAGTACCAGAACATGCCAATTCATCATAGCACTGAATTATTTTAACAGTGTAACAGCAAGAAGCCCCCGTAGGACAACAAGTATGGTATGCCAGAAGAAAAGATGACTGCAAGACAAGACTGATCAGGATTATGCCTCCTCCTGTTCTGGGGACTGAAGAATACCCCTGTGGCAGAGCCAAAGGAAGGAAGGAGCATCAGAACTTCAGAAAGACACCAAAGAAAAGCACAAGACACATGAAACCTCTTAGTGCTTCTCCTAATGCATTTCAGATCAATTCTAATTAGAATCATTCAGTAAAAAATAGTAACAACTGTGATGAGAAAACAGTTATAAACAGTACCAACTGCCTTACAACAATTATTTTATGAGCACATTACCCTACATGGCTTAAAACATGTTAAGTCCATTACAAACCAAGTTGAGATGTGCTTTAGTCATCAGAAATAGTCTTGATGTACACCTACGGTTCTGAGCATGGATCCAAAAGTGCCCAAAAGCTGCTTCTTTTCAGACCCACTTTTACTGTATTAGATAAGTATTTATCACTTAAAAAGGCAACAGAACACACCACACTATAAAAGAGAAGTACTGAAAAAAAGCAGGTTATTCAGGGGGAGACTTCAGAGGAGAACAGCTTGTTAGAACACTTGAGTTAATGCTTTCCTCTACAGAAAGAGAAACGGTGTTCATGGTCAAAGCCCACGCTACGGTCCAATCAAACACCTCTCTATACTGTCCACAATCTCTGTCCCTGGAACAAAGCTGTAAATAATAAACCAAATCACGTGGGTTTATTTGTTAGAAAACCAAGAACCGTGAATTGGACGTAATTACCTAACAAGAATGGCATTTCACAGCACAGATTAGGGCATTTTTCTGCTTGGTAGAACCTGCTGTAATGTAAGATGCTGATATTCAAAGATTAGAAGGATTTACCGAGACACTAACTAAATCCCTTGCTGTCAGTAGCAAAGAACAGCTTCCTTAGCTAACCAGATAACTACCTTCAAAACAACTCAAAGCTATCAGGTAGCTGATTTTACCTGTATATCCAGGTTTGCAGGCACAATTGTAGCGATTAATGCCATCAATACAGTCCCCGTGAATGCATGGGTTACTTGCACAGTCATCAAAGTTGTTTTCACAGTTCACTCCTGAAAAGAAGTCAGAGGAATAAGGAGGCCAAATCTTACAAGGGGGACAACAAAACCATTTCCCAGAAATAGCCCAACTAAGGATCCCGCATGTTTCAGAGCTCCATGTGCATTTGTGCAACTTCAAGAAGTCGCGATGCAGAAGCACCAAGACACCAAGAAATGTCACGTAGGTGCTGACTGAATACAACTCTGAACTCGTGATATATGTTTAAACAAAAGAATAAAATATATTTGAACACCATGCTTATTTTTTTTTGCATCCTTGACTTTTGGGAGCAAAGAAGAAATAAGTTCTTCCAAAACCAGCTGCAGTACCAGTGAGGGTTAGGCAATCCACACACACACAGCAAAACTCAGCAAGTAACAGTAACGTGAAAATGAAATGCTGATCCCATAAGCTTATCTCCATATGCAAATTTAGCACACACAAGAATTAATTAAATGCCTGAGTTCCACTGGAATCCAATCCTTCCTCACGTGCTTTATGTACCTGAAGTGCCCAGCAAACAGTTGCACTGGTAGCTGTTCACCAAGTCGATGCAGCGCCCCTGATGGAGGCAAGGATTGCTGTGGCATTCGTCTATCTGCTCGCTGCAGATGGCACCCATGTAGCCCGGATTGCATATACAGGTGTAGGAATCGATTCCATCTTGGCATTCCCCATGGTGGCAAGGATCGGGGTCGCAGTTGTTGATATTCTCCTCACACAGAGGGCCGGTAAAACCTAAGGGAAAACATTGAGCAGGAGCAATTAAAAAATTAATTGGTATGCAGCTGCAGTGAATAGAATGCAGATAATGAAAGAGTCATGTTAAGAATCAGCAGGCAGCACAGAGGGTAACTGGGCATCTCAAAGGCTGCCCATTTTCCAGCCCTGGAAAAACAACACTCTTCACCCCTCACAGCACTACAGAACCAACACATCACATGGAGAATCCTGGCCCCAGAAACAGTTACCTTGCCAGCAGCAATGAGAGGAAGCGCAGAAATCTCCACAAGAGAGAGGTACCACTCACGTGAGTACAGACTATGCGAAGGCACTCTCCTGTCACTGCCTCTGCACAACACCGGGGTTAGACTCTTTTTAGTAGAAGATGTTACTGCAAAGGCACTGCAGAAACCTTCTCGAGGGAACTCCCCTGGCTCACGTCAAAGCTTCTGCAGCTCTGCTGATTAAGAAAGTTCCTGCCCCTCTCACTGGCAAACCTTTCAGTAATTCCAAGCAAGCACTAACTCCAATTTTACAGAAGACTGCATGCAACCTCTTCAGTTAGGAGCAATGAAACAAGCAGCAATTTGGCCTGTTTCATTCGGCTTCAGCTGGGAAACAACCTGAGCAACAGAGAAAGACTGAATCTATTCACCCGGAAGGCTAAAGCAGAGGCTCAGGAAACTCAGAGCAGCAAACAGCTTCCTCGGGAGCCCCGTTTTCCACGACAGAGCAGAGCTAGATGTAACAGGGCCACTTTAAACCAAATGGTTTTCAGAGACGAGGTTTCGGAGCAACACCACCTTCCAGCAGCTGGAGATTAGGAAGGCAGAGCTTCAAATTTCAAACACCGACTGGAGACTGATACAAACCACGTTGCAGGGAATTTCAACAGCTGAAGAGTGATTCTCACCTGAGTATTATAAGTGGATAACAGGCTCCCCATTTTTCATACAGGGCTGTGGTTATTTCTCTGGTCAAACATACCAGGTGACGGCTAACATTTCCAAGTTCTGCGAACGTATGCATGGATGAATGGGTGTGGAAGTAGGTGGGGAGAGGGAAGGGAAGCTAGTTAAGAGAGATGGATATAAAAAGATGTTAGGGAAGGAAGAAAAACAAACCAGTAAGAACAGTGGGAAAAAAAAAGAAAAAGAAAAACCAACCAAAACCAAAAAGGGGACAGAGGCAAAGAGGACAGACCTGAAACAACTCAAGAAAAGAAAAGAAAAGCCATGATCTACCACTGGGAGGGAGAAGTGGAATAATGCCAGAAGGGAAAGAAAAGACAAAAAGCAAGCAGTAAATAGAGCTATCTGTACAGCATTTGGCCAAACATTTTGCAGTTTTCAATCACTTCAGCAGCTGGCGATTACCATTCAGGGAACATGTATCACTCATAACACAAGATTAATAGAGCAACAACATACTGAAACATTATTTTCCAGTAACTGACCTGCCTCAACGATGAATTCCACATTTCAGTCTTACAGAAGGCTGTCAATATTAAATATAATCCTTAGCATAAATTTGCTCAAAAAACTATTGCCTTGCTTCCTAATGTAGCCCAGCTGAACCACTTCGGATGTATTTCTCAATATCTTAACTGGGCAGGCACACCTTACCAACATACAATTCCCCTCTCTTCAGACATGAATTAGACTAGAAAAAACCCACTTGAATAGAGAACATAAGAATCCCTCAGGCAGGACAGAAAGAAGCTTTAGTGCAGAGTCCCTCTTCAATTTTCTGCCAAAGTACAACCCAAGGATTTTACCAAGAGCTACTGCCACGGTAACACGATTGGTTGCTTTCAGCCCATTCCTTGAAAATACTCCACATGGCTTTGGTCTTCCCTCCTCACCTGGAAAGCCAAGGCGGTCCCAGCAGTTTAGTGCTCAAATTCAGAAGACACTTTTCAAGGTGCAGGTCTCTACATTTGTCTTCCACTACACGACTCCAAACCCTGCTAGGCCTGATAAGCTCCCCACTCTTGGCGAATGAAAGCAACCAGACCACACACACCAGCCTCAGAAAGATCTTCCAGGAGAGTTCACAAGTTTGAAGATTTGAGGTTTTTTCCCTTTTTTCTTTTTAATGTCACTTGAAAAAAGGAGAAAATTATTCCTCTCCCAGTTAGAATTATGGCATTCCCCTACTTCCAACAAATTCACTGTTTTGCAGTTTGGAGAAGGGGGAGAATGAAAAAAACAGGGAGGAATTTTTAGGCTAATCTCTGCAATACACCATACAGCACAGAATAAGTTAGTGAATTTGATTTTTCCTTAACAATTTGATTATTGGGAATGACTCAAAATGAGAAAAATAGCACGGAAATCTAACCAACCTAACAGCACCTTTCTGGTACGAAAGCAGCTCCAGAAATTATTCAGCCTCTCCCCAGTGGAACAAGTAAAGCTAATTCATTCCGTGCCTGGATCTGCATCATGAGCAATCCATCAGGCACCATGAGCTGAAAGCAATCAAAAGCTGTCCTGTAGCAAGAGTTAGAGTGTATCAGCTCTGTACTGCCCATACCCTCTTATTTGACCAGATGTAAAAATTAAGATTAAAATGTACCTATATCAATCCTCGAGCTCTGAAGAAAATCCCATAATTAAACCTGGCACTTCTAAATGTACAATTAACCAAACAGTAAAGGAATTTAGTGCATTAAAACAACCCAACACTTCAGTTCAATCCACAGCTCTGTCAAAATTTTGGTATGATGCCCAACAAATTATTTTAACTCTGTTCTGGCAGGCAGCTGCTGCGTGGTATTTCTTCCAGCAGACACAATTTTTACTGTGTATCAGTCTTCCTCTTTAGACATAAGATAGCCTGACACAACAGAAACAGCAATGCATGGTAGCATTGCTCTGTCCATCTCTTTTTCTTCAACTGCTCTAGATAATCTGACTTTAAAGAAAGGTAAACCACAGATTAAAGGCTTTTTCTACTCATGGATTCCATAGTCAAAACAGAAGCAGCTGTCGCCTTCTGGGAAGCAAGATGGGGCTGAAAGAGGGAGAACAGAACTCCCATCGATTGCAAACATACTGCTGCCACACACGAAAGGCTTCCTCTACTTAAATCCTACTCTCTGCTGAAGAGTAGACAAAAGCACTGTGAGAATACAAGCAGTATTTCAGAGGGAGAAAAAAATGAACACTGATGATTCTTTGACCACCCCTTTAAGTACTTTGTGTATGTAGGTTACAGACGACCTCCAGCCCGGTGGCTCTGAACACAAGACTAACCTGTGGCACACTGGCACTCGTAGCCATTGGGATGGTCGATACATTTGGCTCCATTGAGACACGGCGTGCTGGAGCAGTCATCTATATCAATCTGACACACAGCACCACTGAATCCTGAAAGACAGAAAAGAGATGAAAATCCAGAAGTAATTCGAAGCAGTTAGTCTAAACAGCTGCACTGTCAAGAGTTATTTATTAGCAAATCCTTAAAACCACCCAAATATAAGCTCAGTAAATCTAAACTCGATTGCATCATTAAGCACACACACCACACCCTGGGTGGATTGGTTCCTTGGCCAAACCAGGTCAAAGAGGCCTCATCCTGAACACTGAGATGGCCAAGTCACGGATGATGCAGATGGAGTGGTGTCCACCACTGGACAGGCAGCATGTCTGTCTATACAATCGATGGGCCACCAATAAAAAACTTTTAAGCAAAACCGTGGAACTTAAAATGAAACAAGAACTCATACAGAACTAGAGCGTTCAGACCAGAATTACTACAGCAGTGTTGAATGTGGTTCAGTACAGCACTGCAGATTTCAGTATGCTTCCTGAGTACAAACTACCAACAGGTTATGGCAGATGATGCAGATCTTAGACACTTGAAGGAAAAGAACCCAAAAAACCAAACTCCAGGAATGTTTCTTGGAAGGAACCAAAGAAGCCAGAATATCATTAGTCAAAAAGAAGGGAACTTGAAACTTTTTAAAAGCCATCAAGAACACAACTGATGCTTACCCTGTGACTAACACCGATCCCTCAGCTCAGCATTCATCCTTCTTTTCTAAAGTGCAGACCCAACCCACCTCCCTCCTCATGCAAGTGGCATAAACTATATGGATGCAAAGATGGCTTCTGCCTAAAATCCTCAAAAAAAGACAAAAAGCATGCAGAGGCTCTGATCTTTAAACTGTATTTAGAAAGGCTCATCTGTATCTCACCAGAATACCTGCAGCAGCAGTCCATGCTGCCCGCTATCCATTAGACTCTTAAGTTTCTCAACAAGCACAATCCAACTGCAACCAATACTCCACTTTCACTTACTAGCAGTTGTAACTCATTCAGATAGATGCTGCACTAAGGCAAGAGAAACTCACAAGGAACACACAACCTGCTATCTCTCTCCGGTTACCTATGCAATTCTTGGTAAGGAGAAGCAGGAAAAGCTTCCAGAAGTACTTACCAGCCTGACAGACACAGAGGAAGCGGTTAACTTTATCAAGACACTCTCCACTGTTCACACAGGGATTACTTAGACATTCATCAATATCTTCTTCACAGTGAACACCTTTAAAACCTGTTTTTAATTAAGAAAAAAAAAAAAGAAGAAGAGGTGACTGAAGGCCTTAGAAAGCATCCTTGAAAGTGTAACTGCCTCTTACACCAGCACTGAAAGATCTAATCTTAAGTATCCTTGCAAGTTTGGACAGAAATACACGGTACAAATACACACCAAAGGTTAAAAAAGATATGTTGAATGTGTGTTTTTCACCATTGCTGAGCATGCTCAGAGGTAACAGGAGAAGTTTGTGCTGAAATCACACCTAATGTTTCCTCCCATTCAATGGGAAGAGGTTCTGTTTTACCACTTGGGAAGACAACAACATATTTGGGTATGCACCAATATAAGGTAAAAGGTAAAGAAACAAACACAGCAGGTAATTGCAGCTCAAGGCTTTTTAGCTAATGACAGAGTAAAAGATAAAACACATAAGGAAGCTTGAAATACTTCAGACTGGTGTTCCACCTTTCCAAACAGGTTAGACATTAATTAAAACTCATTGGAGTTTTCACTGTATCAGCTGATCACCTGCAGGGGTCACAATTCTTTCATTAGCGTTTATGAGACTCTGCAACTGCCGCCCGTTTCTTTTTTTTACCACTTTCTGTGAGAAAGCAGAACAGCAAGGTCACAGGTGACCGGTGTGCCAGACAGGTACATTTTATGTGATTTCAATCAAGTCACTTTTCTAGCTGTTATGTACTCAGGTCAGTGGGAGAATGTCCCAACACATCATTTGGGGTATTTTAATCAGAGGAAAAAACCCAAACACTACTGTCTCCACACTTACCACATACATAACTTAGAACTCAGTTGCTCTTTTAAAGCTTGCACCTGCTTTGCTCTCACAAACGTGAGGTTTCTGCAGATGCACTTTACCATGTATAGCAACAAATATGTTCCCATGTACTCCATCCAGCTCAGCACAGTAACCTCCTTTGCTGATGCAGAGATTGGTTTCTTTCTCAGACCTCTAATTGCCTTCTCCCTCCCCGATGCAAATGCCAAGACCTCCTGGCTGGTGCTGCCAGAGCAAGCTCTGTCTCTTGCCGTTCAGTTTAGCCTCACCCCTTTGCAATTTGGTGTTCCACCCCAGTAGAGCTGGCAACCCTCCCTCTTCTCTGCCTTCCAAATCCCTCTCGGGCTGGAAACCATGTCCATCTTTGTCAGAAACTCCCCTCACCTGGCATACAGAGACACGTGAATCCCCCAATCTTATCCAGGCAGGTGGCATCGTTTTGGCACGGATTCGAATGGCATTCGTTAATGTCCATTTCGCAGCGAGGTCCTGTGTAGCCCTTCAGACACTCGCAGTGGAAAGAGCCTTCCGTGTTTACGCATTTCCCAGCATGTTCACAGGGATTGCTGTTGGCTGCAAGAGAAACACACACATGTGTCAAAACCTCTCCTCAGAGCAGGAAAGCCACAGCATTCTTTATTAGTCATGGTCTTTTCCAGTGGTCATTCCTTTCTGGCAAGTAATACGGGGTAAAGTCTGTTCAACCTTCTGGGGGAAAAGCTACTGTGATTGAAAATAACACATGGCAGTTACTCGCCTCTCAGAGGCCAGAAGAAAGCTCGCTCTCACTACCAAAGGATCAAAGGAGCAACCCGGGTCCGTGTTACTGATGACGGTTCTTAAGGGGAGAATGAAAAGTGTCAGGGATTAGAGAATTAATGATGCTTTTGATGTCTTATCTCTAGATCACCTTTTACATTTACTTTGCTCCTAAGGCTGACAAGATCCTGCCACAGCCACAAAACAAGCAAATTAGTTCTTCGTGTGTTTCAAAAAGGAATTACACTGTGGTCCAGGGCAGACAGAGGAATGAAACACAACAAACTTCTCCTTTCCAATTACTTCCATAAGCGCTGGTTAGGTACTATATTCATGCACCACACTCTAGAAGCATGAACTAGAATTCACAAAACTATAAGCAAACCTGTGAGAGTCCAGCTAATCCCCAAAGCAACACAACAGAACGGTATTGGAGAACTACACCTTTAAAAGCACAAAAGCTCTTTGCCCCAAGTTTCAAGCAAGACATAAAACTCATCTAAAGACACAGAAACAAAAGGAGAGCAGGAAAGGAGTTGCATTTCATTTGACAAGCTTTAACAAAAAACGTGCATTCTCACTCCTCTGTTAGCTCATAAAACAAATCCCCCAACTCGCTGTTCACAAATAACAAACTCACCCATCGCACATTCGTCCACATCTTCGGTGCAGTCTGCTCCCTTATGGCCTTGAGGACAGGTGCAGATGTAGTGTCCATTCACAGGATTGGTATCACACAGAGCACCCTTCTGGCACGGATTGCTAACGCATGCATCATCCAAGTGGCACAGAAGACCTAGAGAAGCATCCAAGAGTTAATTCCAAGAAGTGAGGTATAGTGGTCAGACTGCATGCCACATAACCAAATCCTCTGCCCTGAATGTCAACTGGAGACCCCCACAGCCAGAAACTTAAGCAGCATTTTATAGGCTTCAACCCATGAAATCCCTGTGGAGTCTACAAGGCAGTTCTAAGACATTAAATGCAAATATGTGTGTCTTCAGAGGTGTCTCCAGGACTTCTGGAGTGGTACAAGTGCTCACCATTACCAAAATCTCCTTGGAGCAGTTAACTAGCTCTTCTCTCTAATCAGCATGACCTTCTCTGACAGCTGAAGACACAGGTGCACACAAAACTCACTCTCTTAATTCTGCTACGACTGCTTGTATTTCTGGGGAGCAGTCAGGAGACCTTCGCATTTTTACCTACCTGTAACAGCAGGATTTCCACTGTGCCACTAAGGGCATCCTCACTGATGCAAAGAGATCTACATTTACTTTGTAATTGTCTAAGTACAACTACAGTAAATGACACAGAGCAAGTGACTCATGTAAAATATCTCAGGCAAATACAGATCCTGCTAAGTCCTAGAAAAAGACTTGCAATCTAAACTGCAATAAGTTTGTCTCCAGCCTAATACAAATACCTCTTTGTCCTGTGAGCTACAGAGGTTTAAGAGGTCTTTGCTCACAGACAGCACATGTTCCCTTTTGTTCTTCCTGGGTTGGTTACAAAGCGTGTAAAATAAACACACTGCTTCGGGAAGTATGGTTTGCTCCAAGCCAGGCCTATGCAAGCTTTCTGTCCTTACCTGCCTTTCCTTCTGGACAAATGCACGAAAAGGAAGCCACTCGATCAATGCAAGTAGATCCATTGGCACAGGAGGCAGTGAAGCAGTCATCAATGTTCTTACTGCAGTCATCCCCACTCCAACCGTTGACACAGACACAGGCGTAGCCGCCGTTGTGGTTGGTACAGGTACCTCCATTCTGACAAGCGTTGGGCTGGAGCTGACATTCATCCACATCTTCGGTGCAAAACTGGCCTGATGCACAGAAAGAAACCAGTTGGATACAAGTTCAGGCACAAGAAGCTTCCCACACAGGACATAACCAAGGGAAAGCAAAGAATGACATAGAACTCCTGGGGAGAGCCCAGCGCAGGGCCACCAAGGTGACAAAGGGAGCAGAACACCTTCCTCATGAGGAAAGGCTGAGGAAGCTGGGGCTCTTGAGCTTGGAGGAGACTGAGGGGTGACCTCATTAATGTTTATAAATATGTAAAGGATGAGTGTGAGGAGGATGGAGCCGGGCTCTTGTCAATGATGGCCAGTGATAGGACAAGGGGCAATGGGTCCAAGCTGGAACATGGGAAGTTCCATTTAGTTGTAAGAAAACACTATTTCCCTGTGAGGGTGATGGAGCCCTGGGACAGGCTGCTCAGAGAGTTTGTGAGTCTCCTTCCCTGGAGACATTCAAGACCAACCTGGACACGTTCCTGTGTGATCTAATCTAGGTGATCCTGCTCAGGCAGGGGGGTTGGACTAGATGATCTTTTAAGTTCCCTTCCAACTCCTGACACTGTGATTCTGTGAAATGTAGTAGCCCAACCTGATTGTCACTTCTTATTTCTAGGACATTTCGGCCCGAGCACTTCCAACAACACAGTTGTCAAATTGGGCAAAGAGAAGCAGCACCCCTAAATGACCCCAAAAGCAGGAGCTTAAAAAAGCACAGCGCAAGAGCCAGCGGGCAGCCTGCAGCATATGGAGATCCACCAGCGAGGATGCGAGCAGCTGAAAGAATGAAGGGCTGCCTGCAGAGCAGCCAGGGGGTCTGAAGGGAGATGGGCCTCTCAAAAAAAATCTTGTCTAAAACAGTGTCAAAAGTAACTCCTGTCAGAACTTAATTCTGATGTAATTATGCAAAGAATATTACCTGATGAGGAAGAGAATTCTTGAGACTATTCTACCTAAAATACTTGTTTTCCTTCCCTCAGGTGTTTCCATAGATAACTATAAATAGTTGGGGGGGGTCTTGGTTGTATATTGTCTGGTTTGCGGGGTTGTTTTGAGACAAAATACTCTAATAAAACCCTTTGATGGTGGAGGGAAGAAAACAAATATATGCTGCAGGATTTTTAAGTACAAAGAGCCCTTGACCACTAAGTATGAAATAAAGTTCCAAGGGCTACTGAATTTCAGAGTCCCATTCATAGGAAGCTCTACAATTCACATTCATGAGGTATTTATTTATCCAAACCCATCTGGCTTTGACACCAAGATCCAGAGAACCTGCCATTTACATCAATATTTTGTTTCGGCACCGATTCATCCTCCCCAGTTAAGGGCATGGTTTACTTTTCAGCTGAAATTGTTTATCTTGTTTCAAGCAATTCATTCTTACTTTGGGTTTCCTGAACAGATAAAACCTAATAGCGAAGCACCAGTTAATTCTCCCCAGGCTGGCATGTGCACATGTGCAACCACCAAGAACTGGAATAGTCCAGTCTCTTTGACAGAATATTTCTCCCCTTCATGTTACATTAATAACTCTTTAGCACAGAAAGTTGAGAGATTTTTTCCACTCTTTCTGGTAACTTGGTTCTATCACCCTTCCTAAAATGTTACTATGATGTGCGTAGCACCAAAAGACTGCCCTTTATCAGCAAATCAGGTCAGATTTGCTTGATGTGACCTCTCCACTGCCCCAGATGACACCAGCACCTCCCCCTCTAGCTTGCAGCAGCTTTCCATTACTTGGGTCAAGGCTCTTAAGAAACTGGGCTGCTATCACCACTATCCTCCCATTTGTCATCCTCAGCTACTGTACCAGCTGCACACTTACATTCCCCTGGAATTCCCCCTGTCTTCCAAGAATAAGAAATTCAAGAGCCAGCCACAAATCTTCCCTGCCAATTTGCCTCAATTTATTCAAGTTTTCCAATTTCAAAATACTTATTAAGAAGTTGCTTAACAGCCGCCTTGTTTATTAATGGCCCAGAAACGATGATGCAAGTGCACGTACACACACCTTCCTCCAATACACAGAACTAAGGAGTTTGTTGTTGGCAGGAACGAAAAAGTTTTGGGTCTTCATCATCTCCATCTATGCTATACCCAAACCATGAGTCCTTTTGTTTTTTAAATACTTAAACCTCACCCTTTGGTCCTCTGAGCTCTGGGGTTTTGTTTTTCCCCCTTAGTGGCAAGAAAAAAATTAAACAAAACAACAACAAAGAGTTGCACAACCAACTTTGCTGCTCTGCCTGCGTTCCTTCCTCCAGCAGGACTGCTTCAAAACAAAGATTTTTATCACTCAAAAAGACACAATAAACTCGAGCAGCAATCATAATCACAACAGAATTTTCAGAATTAATCCTTGGTTCCCAGTACACTCAGTAGTTGCAGGGGAAAATCAAACACTTCATATAGTTATCTGCAAAACACAGTTCTCTGCATTATTAAAAAACGAGCTCAAGCATTTGTCATAATAGAAGTCGTGTGTTCATGAGCTTTCAATATTAGCTTATCAGGAACCAAACTGAAGAGACAGTTATCTCAGACTCGTTCCTAGCAGTCGTGTGTGTCTCTCAACTCAACACAACTGACTTCCTTTAAAAAAAAAAAAAAAATAACCAAGACGTTACTTGCTTATTATAAAAATGATTTTCCTTCTTTTCTTGGAGGTGGCCCAACCCAGATCAAAGACTCTACTCTCTGACGAACACTCATCCGGAGCGTAATCATTTTGCAGAATGGCTCTTGCAGCATTTACATCCTCCTTTTGAGTGCAGCCAACTTAAACTCAGTGTCACTAAAGCGTGAACAGCTTTCAGGGCCGAAGCTGCTGCACCACTGCAGATCATTACATCTCTCTCTGTCCCTTGCCTTGTGACTGCCTGAATACAGCTCCTGAAACAACGTTTTGTGGGGGAGTGTGGGTTTGTGCTGTGGGTTGGTTTTCTTTTTTTAAACAAAGATGGGCAAACTACTCCATTACATAAACTCTGGGGTTGTTTTTAACTTCCCAGTTCAAGCATCATTACTGTTATCAACACCTGGGGTTTTGTTGTTTTTTGTTTTTTTTTTTTTCTTCTTAGCACTTATTCTGCACTTCTAGCAAGGGCAGCACAAAGTGACAGCCCTGACATGCCTGCAATGTTCCCGTTCTAGGCTACTCCCTATTTCCACAGCCCCAGACTAAACCAAACTTTTTAAAAGTGGATTGATGCCTCCATGAGAGGAGAAAAGAAAAGCAGAGCTTAAACTTCTTTGAGCAATCCCACTGCATCTCAAGAACACATTGCATTTGAGCTCCTTAAATTTGATCTTCACTGAGCTTCTCTGATTTCTAAAGCTCCTTTTGCAGCTACCAGACTACAATCGTATTCATGTTTAATTACGAGCACGAATCAAACAGAGTTCAAACTTAAAGCAGCCTGTTTTGAAGCCAAAGGAAATTCAACTCAGTATGAGGGGACTAAATGAGCAATTAACTATTGCACTTTACTGTTAAGTATTTTAAGGTAGGGAGAGATTTTGGAACTGTGTTTAAAACACTGCTCATCCCAGACTGAGGTCCAAGGCACTGGCATTTCTTAACTGGAACTGGGGAACTGGCAAGAATGCAAAGCGATTTCAAGTTCACTGAAAATGTGTGAACCCTTATTGCTAAAACGGGACTTGAGCGGCTTGGAAGCACATTCTGTAGCCCTGAGCCTTCAAAAAGGAGAAATAAAGGGGGTGCAGGTGAGGTGGCTGGTTTGGGTTAGGGTTTTTAGATACCATACAAGCAACCATAACAGTTAACAGGGACCAATATTGCAATTCTTCAAGACAGTTTTTTGGAAGGTTTTTTGTTTTGGTTTTTTTTTTGGTTTGTGTTTCCCCCCCTCCCTCTACTCTGGGTTTTTTACTCTTTTCTCTTTTTTTAAGTGTTGCTGGGTTTTTTCCCAGCACCAGAAACCAGCACACACATTTGTAAATGGCTTTCAAAACCACTGTCCCTCAAAGCATCATCATCACTTAATTCATGGAGGAGCTGGAGGGTGGCTGCAACCTCCCATTCTGCCCTGTGGGCTGATTTGACTTCAAGTCCTTGTGCTAAGGAGAGAAATAGATTTAACGTTTTGGTCAGGTGCTGCAAATAAAATATCTGACATTTCTGCTGTTAGCAACCTAGCTCCTTGAGGCAGTGTCTGTGCTGGGAGCCTCTTGAATGAATTTTTTTGCAGCAGAGACATAAGTCTCTTTCAACATCTGATGTCAACCAGGATTTGCTTCTAACACTTCTCAATCAATATTCCACCCACAGTTTCTCTCCACCAGGTTACTTTGGTAAATTTAAATCAAGTGAGACAAAGCATCTTAAATGGTTTACTTAAGAGATGCTGCTTCAACTTAACTGTAGCCAAACCAAGAATACTTAGTGGCAGCTGTGTACTCAGTAAGCCAGTTCTCGCGTTCAGAGTTGTGGAAAGAATCAAATCTTTCATTCACAGAATTGAAATTTAACTTCCAAATGCAAACTATCACACTCTACAGTGTATAAGCATCTTCCTAACCCTGGTGATTCTGAAGGTCACCACCTCTTCAGCTAGATATTAATTCATTTAGCTGGAAGTTCCCATAGGTATTTCTTTCCTTGTGCTCATGTTTCAATTACATTTCTAAAAGAAACACGGTAAACAGAGGATGAACTACCAAAGCAAGTGCAAATACACAAACTGTGTGATATTTTAATGCAAATGTAGAAGCATACGTATGAAAGACAACAAAAAGGAAATACAAATTACTCCAAGGAGCTAATAAAAGGCTAACCTGACCTTGATATTTGTAGAGCCTGGGAAATCAGCAAAATGCCAACTCAGGTTTTAAGTGACCTTGTACAAAGTAAACAGCTAGTCCATGTGGTATTTCAAAATTGAAAACTAGAAGTAGAAAAAGGGAACAGCTGTCAACTCCTAGCACTTTTTGCCCACTACGAAACTAAGTTACTTCCTGCATGTTTCCCCTCAGAAAAGCCATACAGAATAAGACAGACAAGTTTGCTGGTCTGATTGCTCCCATCTCCAAACCAGCAGAAATGGGATGAGGACTCTGGAGCTTCTCTTCAGGCAAACGCAGGATACGCAGCAGTTCAAGGCCCTTCAAGTAGTTGTACCAGACATCACCTGTGAGAAACCGGCAGCCCCTTCTCTAGACATAGAATCAAGAACAGCTAGAGTTGAAAGGGACTCCCGGAGGTTATCTAGTCCAATACCCCTGCAAGAAGCAGAGACACCCCCAACCAGATCAGGTTGCTCAGGGCCTCATCCAACCTGGCCTTGAACATCTCCAGGGATGGGGGCATCCACCATTACCCCTTGTCCTATCACAACAGGCCCTACTGAACAGCCTCTCCCCATCTTTCTTGTAGGCCCCCTTGAGGTACTGGAAGACCACTATAAGGTCTCCCTTCTCCAGGCTGAACAGCCCCAACTCTCTCAGACCTCTTTATGTTGAAAAGAAAATAAAGCCTGACTTGTGAAGCTATCCAGCCATACGGGCTTTGCATAAGCCCCAATTCCAGCTGCACCCATCCTGCAGCTGAGTGCAGGACCTTCAGTCATTCAACCAGAGGTCTTCGTCTTTGGCAGAGCAGGCTGGCCGTAAAGGAGAAGGTTTTCTCAGCCTCTTAACAGCTCTGCAGCAGGAAAGCCTGCAGATGCACCGCGGGAGTACCAGAGCTTCAGAGAGGAAAGCTCACACGCAGCTTAAGCAGTAAAAACATTCAGTAGGACAAAGGATGCAAACACCTTCCCGTGCCTTGAAGGAAAAAAAATAACATGGTTCCCTGAAATTGTAGCTGGGAGAAGACAGCAATGTCCATTTCAGATCATACCCATGACAGCACCGGACTCAGACCTAACTCAAAGTCAAATTTCTTACAAGTTCAGTGATATCAGAAAGGAAAGAATTGCAATGGCAACTGCAAACTGGTTCTCAAGGTCCATAAGAGACTCACTGGAGGAGGAACATTGGGTTTCATGCTCTTATGTCCCCATCCTCTCTGTGTCTCACCAGAAGTTTGTCACTTAGCCCTTTCAGGAAAGCTTGCGAGCTCCTCCCCGTGTACTGGAACACTAGGCTATCTGTGAAGCCATAAACCCAATCCAGACAAACTCTGAAAGAGTAATTTAATTCAAAGTATTCCACAGATTGCTGTACAATTTTTGGAGATGATCAGGGCAGCTAAAGAAAGCACAGCTCATTAGAACTGTTTACATTTTGTTCTCCAAGTTGCGAAGGACTATTAAGCGAGAAGGTGAATAGCATTTTATCAGGACTCAAGAATGGGCTAAGAGATAAGAAGTATTTGTATAAATGACTGAATCTCATTGTGGAAGAAGATCACCAGCACCACACTGCAAGGGACTATGTGGTTTCTTCCCCCTCTAACCACCTGTGTGTACATTTGGGACATCAGCTGACAGACCACATCTGGCTGGGGAAGGACATTTCTCTGTCCAGTTCTTCCTTGTAATGTAAGGAAAGCGTCTGCACTGACAGCGCAACCCAGCGCACGTTCATCAGTCAGGTCAAAGCTCAGTTTCCTCCAGTTGCTGTGTGAGTCTCCTCAAATGGAAAAGTAAAAACTGTGTAGGAAGACCTGGTAAAAAGTTGTTTATGAAAAATATTTTAGCTCCCATGTTTTGAAATTTATATTTGTAAAAATATTAATCTTTAACCAACTGAATTATCCATATTCCTTGAAAAAAAATTAAGTTACAATTAATGAACACATACAGGCACTGGAGCATTTAATTAATGACCTAGAAAGAGATGAACAGTAGGCGGTGGTATCTTTAACAAAACAGTATTTGTATTATTGAAGAGAAAGCCAAGGAATTTCAGACAGAGATTAAACCAAGCAAGGCTGCTGGGCAGCACAACAGCAGACAAGGCTCGATGCACCAGTGCCAAGTAAAATACAAAGGCAGAAAAACTTGTCACAGGAGGTTTCGGTCAGGCACTCCTTGAGGAAAGACTTCAGCTTCCCTGGAAGTGTTCAGTGGGGACGTCTCCTCAATCACAGCTCTCATCACCAAACAAACACCACTGACAAGACATCTGTCTACAAGGAAGGACAGCTAATGCCAACAGTGGTTGTGTAATACCAATGGCGTTGCCACAGTCTGGGATACATTTTGCGGCACTGAAGCCACCGCATCTGAATAAAGACACAGAAACATGGGTAGAGTTCAGGGCCTGACAGACTGCTGGGGAGAAGAATTTTGCAAGAGACTTAGAAAGCAATTGTTAGTCATGATGGGAGAAAGATCATTTAAAAAAACACAGCAGTTATCACAGGAGAGATACAGCACATAGCAAAGAAAATAATTTTATAACTTATTTTATCATTTACACCCAAGATAGCTCAAAACAAAGAAGTTCGAATGTCTCTGAAAAAGGCGACACCTTTCTATAAACAAGAGCATCCAGAGCAATAAATAGGTAATACTGAAAGGGTTATCAAGGGTGATGCTAAAATCACAGCCAAATTCCAGACCCTTCAATGAAGCCATCTCAACAGCTTCCTGCAGGCAAACTGACCAATACAGCTGCTGCCTTCAGTCCCAAGGATGTCTTCAGACACACACAGGGATTCAAAGGACTACACTGTTCATGTCTGCAAAGACTACCCCTAGTTACATGTGTTTAGTAAAACTATGGCAGTTTCCCCTGAAGAAAAAGAAAAAAGAAAATTTTTAAAAAAGGGCCAAAAACAAGTATTTTTCCCTTTAAGGGCTTCTTAAAGCAGTGAGATGGCTCTCAAAAAAGTGCTCCTTACCCAGGACCTGAAAGCATCTTTCTCCCATTAGAAACATAGCAGTACAGAGCAGCAAAGCCACATTCCAAACCTCAGGTGTTGCATTTTTGGGGGTTAGGGTTGGTTTCGGTTTGGGTTTTTTTGGTTGTTTTTTTTTAATAGATACAGTGTGTCTCAGGCAATGACAAATGCCATCCAAGATATTGTAAAATTTAAGAGCTTAATATAGAATTTGAACAATTGGAGGTTAATCTACAATTGTAGCAAGCAGAGTAAACATCTGTGTTTATTTTAGGCTAATATGGTGGAGAAAAGAGTTTAATTTCATAACCACACTGGGAAGCATGCAGTGGAACTAATGGGCTTTTACAAGGGATTTTACAACCCCCAAGTACAAAACTCTGGGCTTTAAGAGACTTACGCACGCCCTGATCCATTAAATACTGCCCTAAATCACTCCCTGCAGACTGCTGGGTAGAGCGGGCAGTCCTGACAGAGCTCTTCAGAGGCAGCAAATACTAACAGACAGAACAAAAGTCATTCAAAATTACTGGTGATGCACTAATGACAGACCACTTTAGTATGGTCATGGCAGGTGAAGTGACTGGGGACAGCAGCAGGGCAGAGAAACAACCAGAAGGAAAGCACACATCATCATCAAGGTACTCTCCATTTTGCCCTTCTCGTTACCTCCTCTGGAAAATCCAGTGATTCAGGGAGATACTTAACGAGTAAAAAAGATCTGTGAGGCAAAAATGTAACAGTTGGAGCCAAGTCTTATAGTAAAAGCTTCATCTTCTCAAGCTATCTCAGCAATGCATCACTAGTAATTATCCAAAGACAAATCACCTCATTCCAAGAACAAGAAAAGGGGCAGAATCTGCCAGAAATGAGTCGGACGCAGATAAAAAAGACTGTTACCTATTAGCCTCATCTCACAGCATGCACCCGCCAGCCCAGCCTCACCAGAGCAACCTGGCCTATTTTGGTTTAGTGCCAGATACATGCAAGATGTACCGAAACCTTAAAGACAGCTCTGCAAGAGACTCTTTGGCACATTTGATTGCAAAGAGTATTCCCCAGCCTGGAAAGTCACCAAAGGTGGAAGGGAAGAGGCAGCAGCATGGCCTAAATTGGATGCTGTTGTTCTGTCATCATATCAGCTGAGCTGTTAGCACCTCAGGTGCTTTACTGAAGGTCCCTCCCAACCAGGGCTGGCAGTTGGAATTCGGAAAAGAGCACAAAACTAACACTGGATATCCATGCCAGGTAAGGATATCCCTACTGGCTAAGGTACAGACCAACAGCGTAACTTGCAACACCTCTGAATCAATCTGCTCTGCCCAACACTGCAATCAAGTGACAGGTAAGAAACAAACAGCCAGGATAAAGTTTGTCTATGTCCAACGCTTCATCATTTGTACACTCAAACCGAGAGCTGCCAGCTCTGGAGGCTGCCACGTGCTCCCTGCTCCCTTTGTATCTGCCAGTTCAAACATGAAGAGAATCATAATCCCTCTTGGCCTCTATCAGAGCTGTCTCTAGGAGATACTACTGAAGTGACAGCTAATCACCACCCAACCTGCCAAGTCTGGTGTAGATGTGTCTCAGCCAGTACCAGAGATGCTCCTATGCCTTTTCATAAACCTTGGAGAGGCACCAGAAATTCTGCCACTGCTCCTCTGCTGGAAAAGGTGCACCGCACATCTCGCAGGAGTCTGACTCAGCATCTCGGTGTTAATAAGTAGGTAAGGACCGCTTTTTCCACATTACATACGCTCATGACATGTTCCAGATGTATGAACCATGTCATCTAGTGTCAGAGATAGCTCCTCTACATTTCAAGCCTCTAAGTACTGCAGCAAGGCGGTATTTTTTGAACGCCAAGTTAGCATGGCTTGTTGCTGCATGCTTTGTGACACAGAAGTTGAGGACAGTGGCACCTGGGAAAGAAAGTTTTAGAAAACAAAATGCCAGGGCATACAATCTTACATAAAAATGTTAAACATTAGCCTTTTGATGTTTATCCTCCCTTCTTGGCAAAGAAAAGTCACGCCTGCACAGAGTTTCAGGCTGGGATTTTCAAAGATGACCAAAGTGGGGAGCAAATATTACTCTAATTAAATCGTAATCGAAGCCTTAACTCCCCCCTCTTGGAAAATTCCTGCCTAAAGCTCTGAGGCAAAAGTAACCCTTGTGCTAGTGTTTAAGAGCATATGACTGAGCTAACAGCTAGTTTAATTAAAAAGCACAGCTTCACTGCCTGAAGAGCTTTTCTGCTCAAGGCAAACATTTGCTTCTTAAGCTAAGTCCCAAAGCTGGAGCTATTTGGTGGAGTCAGCTGTTTGCACACTGCGCTTCCCTTGAGACAAAGGTCTCCTGGATTTTAAAATATACAGTTCCCTGGAGCCCCCTTTTCAGGGGAAAACAAAGCCTGGATAAATACAACTGCCATGGGAGTCTCTCCTTCCCAGCCACGGGGGCATGGATAACGAATGGAGGCGAGCGGGCCAAGCCTGCAACTGAAGCAACGAAATGGAGGTCTTCCAACCCCCCCTGAGCATGGGGATAGCGTGTCCCCCAAACCCAGAGCCTCTTCCCACAAGTCCCAGTGCAGCACTTCAGGAGCAAAGTATGCCAAGGACTTAGCAGGGGATACAAATCTTCATCTCTGCTGTACTATTCCTGAAGGGGGTTTAGGCCAAGCTCAGACGCGTGACGATCCTCAGAAAGACTGCAAGCTTTCCACAGCGAAGGAGGAGTCGTCCTCAGCCAAGAAAAACGAAAGTGTTTACAATGTTTTATATCGTTAATCACTTTAGTGGCCAAATTCTCAGGTCATCTTTCTTGACACAAAGCTGCCTAGGTTAGATCAACAGAGTAAACAGGCTTAAACAAGGCCTTATTTCTTCACATGAACTGTAGTCTGGAACGACTGATCAACCCTTAAATTCTCAGAAGGCTTCACCGTGCGCTGTGGAAGGACATCCTCACCTCCCACGTGCCGTTACAGCCCTGCACTGCCATCACTTCCTCCGCATCTGCTCACTCCTGAGACTACCCTGTGACTTCTTAATCCCTGATCCCAGGCAAGGGGAGGAGAAAAAA